>JABTTQ020000147.1:0-448046 GCA_016081115.2 Rehmannia glutinosa
AGAAAAGTTACCCATTGGAGGTTAGTGAGTGTATTGGAGGGAAATTTAAGAAGCAATTTTAATTTTCAATTATTACTTTATAAAACATTCGATATAGTTTCTAAATATGGATTTATCTTATAATTTTCTTAGGACTGATATATCTTTCATATAATGGGGAACTATCATTGCGTTCCAAGTAATAGAAAAATCTTTCCCATGAAGAATAATTTATCCGTGAAAAAGTGATAATGGTACATTTGATAAGTAAGCTTTGGCAGGCTTGTGATCATCTATGTTAAGTGGAAATAGTGGTGTACTTTGATTTGAATGAAGAGGAAGAGACATAATAGAAAAGAGGGGATGAAAATTTCTTCATCTGCGTTTTGGTTTTCTTCACAGGAAGTGGAAAAGAGAAGCCAAAATTTGAGATACTCTGAACCATTATTATCCTTTATATTAATATCATTGATGCTGTTGAATTGTTGCTTGCCTTGTTTCTCCTTTTTTGTTTGTGTGTGTGTGTGTGTGTGAGGCGAAGAGACACCCTTTTGCTTGGATGCTTAAAAATATATATGATATCTGAAGCCAATGATTGCTCTATGTCATAAATTTTAATCGCTGAATCTAAATTAGGGAAGGATGAATGTATTTCTGAGTAAAACATCTGTACCTGTAGTCTGGAGGCTGTTTCAAGTATGCTGCCTTTGTTCAATTTCGCTAACGTGATATATAGATTTGTCTTTATACATTAAAGAGTACATCAGGTTGATTTAGTTTGAATTCATTGTTAGCGAACTGAAACCAAAATATTTTTGTGAGTTTTACTAGTTTCTAAATTAAAGTTGAGAAAAAAAAAATAGTATTGGTTTGAATTGGCTCTGGTGGTTTTGGGCCTTTGGCATTCTTTGAATAATCTGAGTCGTCGTCTGTTGTTTAAATTCTTCTGCGATGAGAGGTTTTGCATAGTTTAGTGAACAAAGCCATGTTTGTGCTTGAAACAATTCCTGCATGCTGCAGTTACTTGAATAATAGTAAGTACCCAAGTATTGGTCTGTGAGAAAGTAAGATACAAAATTTGATGAATTTGCTTCTTCTTTTGACAGTATGACGAGATCTGAACTGTTCATTTTCATCTAGTCTCTGCTGCATGGTGCAGTTCTGTTTGACCTTTTAACAATTGCTGAGGCTCCTTGACTTGCAAAGCCTGAGGTGTAAATTGTAATAATCTGGATATCTCTACTTAGTGATTGTAATTAGTTCAAGTGGGAATGCTGCATAGAATGTATTCATTTCATTTTATTATTTTGGTTATGTGGTAGACACAAGACATTGATCTGTTGCAACGAGGACGCCAAATTGCCATGCACACAGGAGAAGACTTTTAAATCTTGCTAATTTCAACTAAAGCAGAAAGACTGAGGAGAATCTTGTTTGATCCTGAAGGTAGAGAGTTTTACTAGCTTGGTTCCAGTTTATCTGATCTCAGACACTTAGGTAATTTGGTTGCATAAAAACACCCAAAGATTTGATATTTGTTTTATAGTCAGAGATTACTCTTCATATGCAATTTGAAATTTATGGTACCTGTTGGATGTTATTGCAACGCTGGTGTTGATATTAGTGGTAAGGCTGTTAATATAAGTTTATTCATTCTTTCAGTTGCTCTGACATGGAGAACCATTGACATCACTAAACTCCACCCTTTAGCCCGTTTCATAAAAGCTGTTGAAAATTTGATTATACTTCCCGGGTTCTGTTTTTCCATCCATGTTGTGATATTTACTATAAGAGTATGTTAGCTAAGCTTTGTGATAACTTCTTGATACTAATATTCATGAACTTCTGGAATGTCTAAAAGTTAGTATGAGACTGAAATGATGTTTAAATAGAAAAGACCATGCTTGTAGTATGGTGATTTTCTGTTGTTCTTATCATCATACATTATAGTTCTATTCCCCTTTTAGTTTTTCTCCTTAAAAACATTCAGACCTAATGTTTGGGATATGTTTACAGTTTCAGGAAAGGTTGAAGGACAAGGAAAGTCATGGCATGGACATATCACTGCAGGAACTGTAGCTCCCGAATACTGCAGGCAACAATTGGCTAAGATGGATGAATCTGCTGAAGGACATCAGCAAAAAGATGTAAGGGTGTGCATGGTTTTGATGCATGCATCTGTGCCTCTTAGGTTTATTTTGTACAGACTAAAAGTAATTTAGGCCTTCCTTTGCAATGCTATATTAGAAAATGTGATCTGACAATTGTTGAACATCTCACTCTCTTGTCTGAGATTCTTTCACATGTTTCTTTTACTAAATTGAATTTTGTACCAGCTTTTGTATTCCTCGTACCTAGTTTAGGGAATCTCTTTTCAGTTATTTATCCATCTGCATTTTAAATAGAAATCGCGATGGTTATTTTAAATTCGAATTCATTTCGGACCTGAGTTCTTTCCTCCATTTCCCTGTTCTTTTCGTATTTCCTTTTTTTTTTTAAATTAAATTTGCTTTTCAATTTATATTTGTATTTCCACTGTGAATGAAGTTTTTGAAGCATTTTGGCCCTGTTTCACTGTGTTTATTATCTTCACTGGTTCCTGTTGAATAGTAGGAGTATTTCTTTTCTGCTTGTGCTTAAGTTAATCTGTACATATAATGAAGTTGTCAGCATATATTGCATTTTTCAGTACTTTCGCCTCTCAGCTGCAAATACTTGATGCTAAATCACACAGCCAAATCTTCATGATGAATTGGTGAAGTTCTTTTTGGGCACATGGTGAATCTTTCCTTTTTTCTTTATGTTATTATTTGGCGGTCGAACTCTGTATGATAAAATAAGCTTAATTTGTGTAGTGATAAGCTTATTGGTGGAACTTTTGTGAGCGCCTACTATCAAGATGTACGGAAACTACTTAAGAGTTATCAGTTGCTTTTTGATTATTCTTCAAAGTTTATGGCCAAAATAATTTGATATATGGGGAGTATTTGCAAACTCTAAAAAAAAGTTATTCTCAGCTTATATGCGGAAAAAACAACTATTTTTTTCACCTAGAAGCTGAGAATCACTTTGTTTTAGAGTTTGCAAACACTCCCATAGATTGAGTAGAAAGATGGATGGCTTTTCTATTAGGAATTGCATCAGCTACTATGCTCATTTTTTTGCTTCTTGTTCCAACTTGGCTATGTAGTTTGTAGACACACATTACTTTGATATTACTCTGGAGTCAAATAGGTTTTGCCTCTCGCCCGGTGCTGGCCTGCTGGGCCAAAGGGAAAACCGGCCCGGCCTGGAATTTCTTCAGGCTACTATTTTGGGAAGCCTAACCCATCACATGTATTAAAAATACATTTGATTTGCTTCGAGTCAACCGGCCCGACCCGGTGTTTCAGACCTATGGGTTGGCCCAAATAGGCCCTGCTCTCTTCGGGCTTGCAAAATCACAATCCAGCCATCCCTATTATCGGTCCGGTCGGGCCAGACTTTTTTTGACAGCTCTTTTATGGGTTTACCCATCAGGTGTTAGTGAGGCTGGGAGACACAGGGTCTAAGGGAAGTTAACTTGGAACCGTTTAATATAGGTTTAGTTAATAGACTGGGTGGATTTAAGGTTGATCCTAATAGCAACCTCTCCCATTGGATTTCATTCGAAGGAGGAGCGTTAAAAAAGATCGTCTTGATTCTTATCAAAGTAAATACATGATTACTGAGGCTATTTTAAACACACATAGGTCAACTAAATGGTATTCCCATAGCAATTGGAGTTATGCATTTTCGGTTTATTGGGTTGTATATGATACATAACATGAGAGAAAATTCAAAATCACCCGTTTGATTGAGTACACTACCAATCAGTTTCCACCTCTTATTATGGGGTTGTTAGTGTTAGATTAGTATGTTAGAGTTATGACGTGAAGTCAGTCAAGATCTCTTATTTCATGCCACATATCTTGTACACGTGACATTTATACTGTTTATTACAATATAAGATGGAACATAGAAATATAGAATAGTCGTAATTGTGTGTGTTGGTTGCTTGTGGTGGTCATTAGCAGCAAAGCAAAAAAATAAAGGCAAACACCAATTTTGAGCATGCATGATAGATGTTGTGGTGATGTGGGTTCCATTTACAGATCTCATGTTTGCCGCTTGGAAAATACTAAGTGTTAGACAGATATAGAGATTTGACGGGATTAGCCTTGTTTTCCCAAACATGAATCTAAAAAGGCAGATAAGCCAAACACCCCCACATTGCAAAACATTGCTGAGAATCTTATATCAAACCCATCAAATTATATTATAGCCTTTTGTCACTTTGATTTGTTGGTGAATGGTGATCCACATTATTCTTTCCTATAGGTGGTAATCAATCAGATCAATGCTATACTCTGTTAATGGGAAACCCACGAGATATCTTTCTTTATTGCATATTTGCATGTATTTCAACACGACGTTTTCTGGCGTGGTGCTTATCTTTGTTGGTACTATAATGGCATGGATTTGAAAAGCTAAAAAAGGACTTCTTAAATCAGAAATCACTTTTTTGCATGAAAATCTTTTATGATATTCAATGCCGTAACTCTTTTTGACATTCTGTGGTGGCTACTGCCTCTTTTTTTTTTTTTTTTTTAACACCAGCCGATGGGATATTAGGATCGCCTTTTTGCCATTGTATCCTTTTTTTTTTTTTTTTTTGACTTACAGGTATTCTACATCAGTCGGGGCGTAGACTCCACGCTTACTTTACGGTCTATGGAACATTCATCATTCTCAGGGATGGTCATAACCCTATGAGGGAGGAGGGACAACC
Source organism: Rehmannia glutinosa (assembly GCA_016081115.2). Lineage (NCBI taxonomy): Eukaryota > Viridiplantae > Streptophyta > Magnoliopsida > Lamiales > Orobanchaceae > Rehmannia > Rehmannia glutinosa. The sequence goes on from JABTTQ020000147.1 coordinate 4,790, forward strand.
TCAAACCCCCACTCCACATTAGCCAGAGTTAACCGACTCTATTACCCCTAGCCTACTTTTTTTTTTTCTTCTCAACTATTTTTTTCCTATTAAAAATATTCTTTTTACATAGAAAAAATGAAAAAATTGGGGGGGCAATGAGGCCCCCGGATCCGCCCGGTCGAGTGTGAACCAAGGACCTTGAGGACTGAGGTTGCAGTTGCAACTTCAGAGCTACTAGGCCAACCCCAGGGTTATTCTTTTTATTCTTCACTTTCTGTGTTTCATGAAATTTAGAGGATGTTTTGCTAAGTTTATCTAAAAAATATTCTAAGCTATTACATCTTATAAGATAATTTAAGAGCTTATAATATGCTAGATTTTATTTCGAAAAAAGTTGAAATGTTTAGATAAATTAAGATGGTGAAACTTGTAAGATGTTAGTAATGACAATTTTGTAATTATAACGGTCAAAATAAAAGAAGTTCGTTAAAATAAGATCTTATTATTAAAATAATTTGGCATCCCCACCTTTTTAACAACTTATAAACTTGTAACATCTTATTAAATTTATAAGATATTTTTCTTAAAAAATACCACATACTTTTAGAAAGTAAACTTGTGATTGGTTGTGCTTTAATTTCGTCCATTTGCATTTTTGAGTGAATAATGGTGACAATTTTTTAAAAATGAAAATTGGATGGCTAGTAAAAAAGGTAATAATTGTATTGGTGTGATTGTTTGTGGAAATAATAGTTTAAAATATAATGTACGAAATTTGAATAAAAAATAAAAAATTGAACAAAAAATTAGCAATATGGATCTCATTTTATACCATTTTTTTATCAATATTAAGAGAAAAGTAATAAAAATGGTGATAAATTAAAGAAATTGATGAGAGTTAATTTCCGAAAAATATGAGATTTTCTTTAAAAAAACAATTTTTTCACAAATAATCACACTCAATAATTTTTCTCTCAAAAATAAAAATTTTGGAAAATTTCTCACAACCAATCACAGCCTTAAAAATGTTTGAAAGTCTATAAGCTCAATCAAATAGCTTTTAGGCACCTCATCGGCTCATCGACTCATACCATTGAAATATTCTATGGAAGGAAATTTAAAGAACAAAAAAAAAAAAAAAAAGCATATGAGTTCAATCCCACTCAGTGATGGAAATTTTCGAGACATCTGTGGTTGTCTATGCTATATCCACATGAAGGTTGACTTCAGTCATTTTTTTCACAATGAAAATTGAAAAGTTTATTTAATTTGTTGACCATCAAAAAGTACATAATTTATAATATCTGCTACAGTATTAAAGCCAATATATTGTGAGTGATGCTCTCTTGTCATGCGGGTCTTCAATGGCCACTAATTCTCTTACAGGGTTCTATAATTTCTTCTCAGTAATTATTCCCTAACATTGAATGTATTCATACATAGTAAAGATCGAACCATTGTAGCAAGCTATCAGGTACAGGTGTTTGGTTTAGACTAGTTTATGAAGAAAACAAGTAAACACACTTGATCCAGAAATTGACAATTTTTATCCTACTTATAATTGAATTGGATGTGCTATGTTTTTACAGCCCAAAATGAGTCGGACCTATTTTGGCCCTGGGACGACCCATTTTGCACATAAAATGTGTTTTGGTCCCAACCCAGTCCGATTATGAGCATTGGCCCAATAGGACCCGATGTGAGCTTTTGTCAGCTCTATTCAGTACATTGTACACGCATGCAATATTCTCTTTATATCTTAAATAGTTGCCTTGATTTGAATATGCAAAACGAGTGCTCGTCGATGAGTTGATGCCGAGTGTTTTGCAAACTCTGAAAAAAGTGATTATCTGCTTCTCGGTGGAAATTGTTCCTAATATCTTTTTCCACATTCTAGAAAATTTCAAAGTATTATACATACATGTGGAATATTTAGTAATATACTAGGAAAAAAAAATTAGGGAGTTGTGGACACCTCATTCTACCCATGAAGCAATTAAGTGGATACAAGTTCTATATGTTTCAATTAGCCAACCATTCCACTTTTTCCACGGTCACACTTAGTGTTTGTTTATGAGCACTTTTTATGTGAACTTTTGGATCTAAAAGTCAATTTCAATAAAAAAATTAAAATGGACCTTTAGATAAATTGCTTATGCAAAAAGCCCATTCTACATAAATCATAATTGGAGGCTTTTGAAAAATCACTTATTAAAAAGTCCATTTAGAGATCTTTACGATAAGTCTTCAAACATGCACTTAATATCGTTTATTTTATGTCTCATTGACTTACCCAATTTACCTTCTCCCACTTTTAAAACATGTTGCCTTTGGCTAGTGAATATATATGTTTGTTGCAATTATTTTCTTAGCGTCTTAAATAAATGTCTTTAATGTTACGTATAATAAATGCTGCCCACAAGAGACTAATTCTTACTAAAACTAATCATACTTTGATAATTAATTTACACCCACATAACTTACATGGTCAGAGCACTTTTTCAAAGAGTACTTTGGCGATGTGGTAGTTTATAGTCCCAGGACTAAAATACGCCGCATAATAGAAACTCCTAGCAACAGTAAGAAAGTTTTGCTTAGTACTAGAATCTAAATCTCCATCAGATTTGGTGATCACTAATTTCACTAGTTCTTGCATCTCTGATTCTATTTCAACGGTTGTGATGCATCCCCTATTAGTCATGCACCCATTGCTATCGTGCACCTGCTCGAAACCACACATAATAAATTAATAATGTTAGAAATAAAAAATATTTCATAAGAAAACATGAAACTACAAAGTCTATAATAATAATAATAATAATAAACATGAAAAAGTGTGAATAGATATGTTTAGCCATTTGGTTTAAGTCGAAAATCTTCTTAGCCATATTTTTCAAAAAAAAAAATTAGTCATATTGACGGAAAAAGGCGGTCCGACTTTGTACACTCCATTTTTTTAAATAAGTTGAGAGTAGTGGTTGACGACCATAAACTCATTGTATTCTTTGGTGAGTTACTTGGTCATTTATTGAAAAATTGACGCGGTTTATTTCTCGGCATCGAGAAATGAATCTCGATGCAAGAAATGATTCTTTGTTGGATTATAAACTTGATTGGGTCCAATTAATATTGGACTTGAAAATATATTTTGAGTTAAAAGATAAAATAAGAGCCTAAACCTAGGCCCTAATAGCCCAAGTTCTAGAATTTATCTAGAAATGTCTTAAGAAAATATCTTAGATATTATTTAGGTAAAAAGGCATGTAGAATGTTCTAGTGAAGTAGTGAGGTAAATATTTTGAAGGAGGATTTAGTGGATAAATCATAGTTATTAGATCAAATAAATCCTAGTCATTGGTTATTAGGAATTTGTCCTATTATAAATATGGGTGTCTTGATTATTTTGTAACAAGTCAAATTTGACAAGAATTAATACAAGCAAATATTTCTCCACCAAAAACTCTAATACATTTCTTAGTATAAATAACATCCCCTCCTACAAAGAAAAATAATCTCCATTTCAACTTTCAATTTCTAAATAACCTCATTTTTTTCCTAGAATTTAGATAATCCTCTTCCAACGTTCTTGAGCCAGAGAAATGTTTCTCGAACCCAAAAATAAAACTAAAGGCAAATGGACAAAATAAACAATTGAATTAAAAAAATGGTTAAAAATTTTTTGGACTGGGACTGATATGAAAAAACTCTCAAGAAGATAATGGACTATAGAGGGGAAAATTTCAGAAAAAGAAATAAATAAATAAGAAAGGACAAGATTTACTATTAACGTTGGGCATAGTGTCTGCCACACTGCATGTTATAAATGTGAGATTTTGAGATTATTTAACGATACTATATATAATTGAAGAACTGAGCCACAAAGATGGCTCCAAAATACTTAATTGTATGCAGCATTTAGACAAAAGTTATTATCAACAAACCAATGCATGCATCCTTTGAATTAATATGGGGAGAATGAGTACTCAAAAAGAATATGGGGAAAAAAAAAAAATCTCAAACCAATGCATGTATGTATATATCATTTGTCCCTAACCTTTCGGTGTCGAAATAGACGAAGTTGATTGCAAACATTTATGGTTGCGTTCAAGAGTTGCTCATATTTTGGATGAGACGATATGAGCTCCTCTGATGGTACCCAAATACTCCCCTTCTTTCCTCCTCCGCACAAATTTAACATGCGAACAAATAGCTCTGCGCCGCTTTGTCCGATTTCTCCTCCTTTTTCCCATGTCTTAAGCCACTTGTGCCACTGCACATATCATTAGTCGATGAGTATACATATCATATCGCTAATTCAGGATATTGAGATTGTAAGATGATGTCATTATTATAACGTTAAGACTATTGTATTGAAACATTAGATCATATGAAATAATAATGTAGACATAGGAATTAGGAATTCTGGATTGGATTTAATGTAGCGACAAAAAGTGCAAACTTGAGATTTTGAGACGCGAGGCAGCTTTACAAATAGTGCCCTTTGGTATTCACATATTTTATTAACGATAACGCAATAGTGTTGCACATAAATTCAAATAATATAACTATAGACAAAATAAACCAGGAATCATATCATAATCAAATACTAATAAAATTAAAGACGTTCGACATATTTACTTAAATATTAACACTGTTTGAATTTAAACTTGATTTTGGTCTAAATAATATTAGTCCAAAATATTTTTCTGATTTAAAAGATATAATAAGAGTCCAAACCCAAAAGACCTAAGTTGTAGAATTTCTTAGAAATATCTTAGATATTGTTTGAATAAGAGCTTGTAGAAACATCTAGTGACATAGATATTTTGGAGAATAATTCTAGTTGATGAATTATATACATTAGATTGAATAAATCCTAGTCATTGATTAAAAAATTTTCTTAGTATAAATAGGGGATGTCTTTTCATTTTGTAACAAGACAAATTTGAGAGGAATCAATAGAAAAATTTCATGAAAAGTTCTCTTTTATTTCTCAGCCTAAATAATCTTTTCTTTCTTACAAAGAAAAAATAATTCCATCTTCCAACTTTCAATAACCCATTTCTATATTATTTGGGCTCAAACGTGGGGCGGATTTATGAAATCCGGAACAACTTAATTTTTCTTTTATTCTAGAAAAAATAAAATAAAAAATTTTATGTTTTCACTAGGGAAAAAATGATCTAAGAGTAGTTGTTGGATACGAGCCAATATTAGTTTATGGATACGTATGAGTTAAAATATGGAAAAAAAGTCATATGCTCAGTTGTGTGTATTGCATTGATGGAATGCACATCAAATTGGAACACGAGATGAATGTCACAATGTGAATGAGATTTTTGGAGTTACCGCATGATTCAATTGTGGATGAATGTCTCGGCCGTGTGCCAACAATATATCCAATGAGAGTTGGTTTAGAGTTTTGAGCAAAGTCCCGACAAGACTGCTTCTTGTTTTATACCTGTGAAAATTCAGGCTTAGATGATGCATGTGTTTTTCCAACTTTCGAAAGGCCAGACTCAAGTCGTAGCCAATAAGAGAAATTACAATTATACAAAATGTTTTGTTTTTTTGGTTTATGTCAATTTTCTTGGAACATGGGCATACTTTAATTAAACTGTGACTTTTAGGGTAATAAAAATAAAGCGATAATGTAAATAAAGCTGTGAGAAATGAGATTACTTAGATATTAATTTACCTCCCTCCATTTGCGTACTTGAGTATGCTGCCGTGTTCGATTTCCTTAACAAAGGCGTGTTTCTGTTCCCTTGAAAGTTGCTGTCGGTCAAAATGCGAGACTATAGTTTCCACTAAAATTATAACACTAGTAAACCCTTGTGATCATTAAGGCATGGTGTGAGGTGGCATTTTGCTAGGATATAGTATTCTACTCTTTTACTTTTTTGAAGTAGATAGAATCATACATGATGTCCTCCTCCCATGGTCATTAGTACCCTTAGCTTGCACTTTCCTAAACATGTATTGCTAGCTTTTTCTAAATCACTTTTGATGTGACACCTCTTATACTTACTTGATGGCTATATAGTTAGAATAATACTCAAAAGCCTCTTCACTTTTTGTAAAGTAAAGCTGGTGGTAACTGGTAAATGAGAAAAAAAAATTATACAAATAGAATAAAAGTTCAAAAAATAATATATAAAAAAAAAAGAATTTAAGAGAATGTTATGATGACTTAATTTTGGGAGGTGGTGATGGCAGTAGCACATTCTGTCACTGATGTACCTACGAGTTACATTTATTTTTATCTAATACTTTTTTTTATTTTCTACTTCAAAATCCATGTACATTAAATATGTATAAGTTATGTTGTATTTATTATTTTATATAATTAATACACTACATGAAGTAAAATATAAAATAAAATATCAGGTTTAAAGCAAAGAATTAGAACTGAAATTAAACTTATGTAGTTTTATATATGGTTTTAATATATCACCCAATTAGATTATAGCGAAATCTTTTTGGTTCTTTTATTTCATTATTATGTATTTTAATGTATGAGCAAAAACATCAAGTGTCAAGTGTATGTGTCTCAACTATGTGGTTATTTTAAAAATATATATATATATTTTATATAACTGAGATATACATACATGATATAATAATAGAAGATAAACACAAAAGGGATAATTACAAAAAAAAAATTGAAGTTTGGGTTAGTAACAAAAAAATCCACAGATATTCTAAAATTATAAAAAGCCCCCTCATGTTTGATTATGTCTTAAATTTAAGGGGGTAACTGTAATATTTTTGTAAATATTAGCGGGTTCGAAATATTTTATACTTATGAGGAAAAATGTAAGAGTCTTTTTGTAATTTTAAAAAATTGGGATTTTTTTGGTAATTAGCTCAAAACTCGAGATTTTTTTTTTTTTGTAATTATCCCAACACAAAATTGAGGTGAAAAACCTCCACATTGATACTACATAGAATAACACTCATAGGTGAAAAGAAAACTCAAAAACCCTCACACACATGTACTTATATGTACTATATATATGTACTACACAGTAAAATTATTCGTATTAAAAAAAAAAAACAGACAAATATTTGAGATCAATTTAATTTCAATATATACTAACCTCGCCTGGAAGGTCTTTGGTAATAATCCACTTATCCAATAACTCATTATTAGCCCTCTTTTCTTGCAAAAACCTCCCCGAAAATTTGCCCGCATCTTCTAGAATCTTCTCCCCTGGAAACTTCAACTGAGATGCCCTATACAAGTTGTACATTCCGGTCACAGCCTGGGTTGACTGCCCCCGAAGCAGAAGAATTCTCCTCCCTTCTCAAAATGCTTGAAAACATCTGTCCCAGGTACAACATATATATGACACAGTTAATAAGTTATTTTCCAGTGCATGCAGATATATTATCTTATGTTACACATGCGCCTGTTTCTTGATTAATTAGATTTAATTATATATATGCTGTGAAAAAGGATTAAAAAAATTTACCGACAGAAATATCAGGATTAAAAAAATTTACCGGCAAAAATATCGTATCCATGCAACCTCATAAGCCTGAATCCCATTGCAGTGTCATCAATGTCCTGAACTGGGGAATTTCTTGCCCAGCATATTCCTTTATTTGTCCAATACCTGACATTTTTCAATATGTTATAAATATAGTAATTGATCTATTCTTCTGTGTATATACTTAAATGAAAAAAAAAAGCAGTAAATAGGATGAGATATCATGTTCCACTTTCACTCGTCATTTCATATATTAGATGAAAGACATTTGTATAATTCTGACACCATTTTGTACACGTGTCATTTATCTGATACAATAAAATAGAAAGTGGAATAGAGAAATGGAACAGGAAATCTGAATCCGTAAATACCTGTGAACATAATCGACACATTCCTCGATTTCCGGCTGAAAATACCGAGAAATTCCTAATCGTAGCAGCCGGTCTACAGCCCAGAGGTGCTCAAACAAGTCCACCGGGTAAACATTGGGAACTAAATATATATACAAATTAGGAAAAAAAATTAAAAATAAATAATTAATGATAGTATTTAATTTAATTTAATTTTTTAAAATTAAAAAAATTAAATTACCTCCACCATTGAATTTGTGAACATGGTTGGCCAGATATTTGAGGCAATTATCATCTTTAGTTTGGTGTAGTGCAAAGGCAGTGGAGGATGGAGAGAAAAGAAAAGAACCATCAGAAGACTGTAATTTTAATAGCTTTTGCCACATAAGGCCAGGCATCCCTTCCAAGCTGTGTGCAGTAATGTTGTGGGCACTTTGTGCATAATGTCCCTTGGTATCCTAATCCACCCACACACAATTATTACACACATTTAAAAAAAATAATTTTTTTTTTTTACTTTAATTTTTGGACATATCTTTATCAAATATTTTTATGTTGGCAGATATAGTAATTATTACTCTAGTTCTGAAACTCATCATGAAAAAGAAAAAAAAAACAATATTTATGTATATTTGTTTATACCTTGTGAGCTTTAACTCTCTTTTTGCATAAATCTCTTGCAAGCCTTTAGAATCATTTGGAATATCAATGTCTAGCTTTTTAGCTATCTCTATCAGTGATGGCAATGCCACTTCAAACCCAATTGGCATGTGCTCTTCATTTTCATCCTCTAGCTTGTGTATATTCTCTTTTATGAATGAAATCCCTGAAAAATAAAATTAACAAAAAAAACAACAAGATTAAACTAGAACATGATCATATCCAATTTGATTTATATATTGGGAGTTTTAGCGAAAACTTCGCTTTTAGAAGAAGTGATTTATTGGCATGTAAGTAAAAGTAGTTGAAAATCAAGCATTGATATTATTTGAAAATAGAATCAAAAGTTTAGAATCAATTGAAAATGCTTAATTGGAAAAATTGAAAAATATTTATTTATTTGTAGATTCTGATCAAACCAGAAGTAGAAGTATAAATCTAAAACAATCATCTTTCCTTGCTTTTAAATTCCGATTAAATGAACCAGAAACAAAAGTCAGAAATTGACATTTAAAAACACTGCAAAGTGATTTTTTCAGTTGGAAAATTAGGAAATTTGTTTTTTTAGTGATTGCGAACACTCTCATGTCTTTTATTTCATGCTAAATATTCAAAAATTTAATTGAAAAAAAATAATAAAAACCTTTATCACTTTTGTCGGGATGTATGTTCCATGATCTCAAAGCAACAACACATGCCAATGTGTTAATTATACGGTCATAAATTGAAAAAATATATCTGTCGCCCCATGATCCATCAGATAGCTGGTTTTTCGAAATCCAATCGAGGCTAGACGGAAACTGCGGCAACCCGCCGCCGTGAATATCCTCCACCAGCGCCACCCATGCGGTGTCGTATGGAGATATGCTTATTTCTCCGTCGCCCATGGATTGCAATATGGATCGGGTCAACTCCACCAGCTCCCTTATCCTATCTGATGTGGGCTCCTTTTTTATACCAAAAGAAAAAAAGGTAATCAAATCAGATGTGACTAATTAAATGAAAAATAAAAAAAATATATATATGTAAGATAGAAATGTTTACTAAATATGAATATTACGAACAGAAGAACTAGAAAAAATGTCTTTCAAACAGTATTCTAAAAAATCTTAGACATTAGTTAGTCAAGAACAGACTAAAGTCAATCGAAAGAAAAACATAGAAGAACAAGAGAGAGTTGGACTAATCGGGGTAAGTCTCGGAATTTTTAGAACATTGCTTTCAACTTTCAAGTACGGAGTACCCACCTTATGAGTATCTTTTTCTGTGTCATCTTCCACGATCTCGTGCCACTTTATCACTTGTAAACCGTTTTGAATCACATCTATGTATTCTGCATTTTTTTCATATAACATAAAATACCATTATTATTAACAAAAAAATTATATTTAATTCAAACTTTGGGACTTCAAAAAATAGAAAAAGGAGCATACCTTCTGTTCGAGATCTGGAAATTGCACTGCATTGCAGGGAAGAACTGTAGGTAACTGGCTTGAAAGATGGAAAAAAACCTGTAAAAAAATTAATGTACATTTAATAAACTCAGAAATTTCAGCATCACATTAACTCCAAAATGATACTAAAAAACAAAATCCGTAAACGATAAACGAAGCAACAAATAAGTTTAATCCATTTTACAAATCTGATCAAGGCAAACAAAAGTGATAGCGACTCTTTTCATAACCGTTTCAAGCAAAAAAAACATAACGTCTCAGCTTCAAAACAACGCAACTTAAACAAAAATAGAAATTATTTCAAAAACGCAGAAAATCAAAATTGGCAAATTAAACAAAATATACTCACCGGCGGCGAAACGCGAGAGAGGATTTGCGGTCGAACATTCGAAACCACCGAAGGACCGCCGTGAGCGGTGGATGATCGGAGCTGGAGCGCGGCGGTGGGTTGAGAAATTACTAACGGCATGTTTGTTTGATTTGTGAGGAAAAAAACTAAGGAATTAAAGAGGTTTAAAGGAGAGAGAAAAAGAGAAAAGAGACAGAAATGGCTTCCCAAGAGATTCCCGCGAATGGGTGCATGGGATCATCCAAATTCATGAAAATGAGGGCACTCCTGTTCTTTTCTACATATTTTTCACCCTTTATATAGAACTTATTTACTTAATTAAAAATGGAAAATTTTATTTTGTAGTATAAAATAAAATATTATATGTCAATTTTACTTTATTGAAATTGTAAGAGTATCTCTGGGTTATGATCCTCTAATAATGACTAATGAATGGTATTAATAAGTGGACTGAATTTAACTGGATACTGTGTGGTATTATATTGTCTATTTTATTAAATTAAAATGATGAGAATTTGATGGATGGAGTATTCTTTTTATAAATTTGGCAGTTTTACTTTATTGGAAATTGATATTAGTGTGGTATTTGATAGTCTTAATGGAAATTTTAAATTTAGAGAAACACAATATCCAGATATATGATTTTTACATGGAATTTTGGGTAATGTTAATGCTAGTGTACATATTGGGAAAAAAAAATAGGTCACTATAACTTGGAAAGAAACGTATACGTTATATTATATACATTGAAGAATTTCATTTAAATTATAAATAAGTAAAATGAAATCGGTAATTTGTATTTTTCATACTCTACTAGTAATGTAGTAATGTATACTGACCAATATATACAACCAAATTCAAATCATCGACCGAATAACTAAAGGAAGTGTATTATACACACAGAAGAATTTTATTAGGATTTTATTTAAATGATATATGTTTGTATTTATCGTGTTGTATTGTGTCGACTAATTATTACAACCAAATCTAAATCCTCTCATTCAAATACTACAAATATAAGAATTTTCTTTAAATAAATAAGTAAAGTAAATTGATTTATTTTTGTATTTTCTGTAGCAGTACAGTCAATACAACCAAAGTTTTCAAACTCTGAAGTTTGTCCAATCTCCCATGGTTTTGTATTTTGAAGAGTTTTGGAACTGCATTTCATTTTGATATGAGTGTGTTGGTTCACACACTACTACGTATCACAAAAAATGCTAAATTTTAATTTAGCATTTAGCTTATTGGCAAAGAATCAATTAAACTATTGTTTCACATGCTACCAGACTTCAGCAATGTTAATGCTAGTGTACATTTTGGAAAAAATAGATCACTACAGCTAATTCCAAATTTTCTCATCCAAACTGAAAGAAGTATACACGTGAGATAATTTTAATTTTAAATAAATGTATGGTACGAATTCATACATGTTCCAATTGATATTTCACATCTTGTTTTACTTATGTTCTATTTATCTTCATGAATGACACAAGTTTCATTTAAATAAACAAATAAAATGATTTACAACAACGCAATTAAAGGATATTATTTTTAGTTTTCGTAGAAATGGAATGCAGTACAGTCAGTATAATCAAAGTTTTAAAGCTCCGAACTTTGTCCAAATCTCATAGTTTTATATTTTAAGGAGTTTTTGAATTTTATTTCATCATATTATTTGATTCACACTCTACTGTATATCACATAAATAATGTATATATTATAATGTGAAAGAGTTTCATTTAAATAAATAATGACGACTGGATTTATATAATTTAAACAAATAAGTGGGAATGCAGTACAATCACTACAACCAAAGTTTGAAAACTCTGAAGTTTTTCTCATCCCATGTTTTTGTATTTTGAAAAATTCTTGAATTTCATTTCATCCAACTATTGGTTCACACTCCATTGCATATCACGAAAAAATTTGAATTTTTAATTTAGCATTTAGCTTATTGGAAATAAATTATAAACTTATTTAGACTATTGGTTCACACACTACTACATATCACGGAAAATTTTAAATTTTAAGTTACATATTTCTTATTGGCAAAGAAATCATTAAACTTATTTTTCCATTAGCATTCAACTTTCACTCAATATTTGGTTGTGCATTTGTGCTTCACAATAAACTTTCACCGATGAATAATTGCTTTTTCAAATGAGAGTTCTATTCATATTTATACTTATCACTTCTCGGATAGATCATATGAAAATTGAATTAATACGCGGTCGAGATAGACTTTCTAGGACTGTGAAAAATATTACTAAAAGCACTTCCTTGTCTATCACTAAATTCCTATTTACTTGTACTGTATTTTTAATATTTTATACATATCTAAACTCTTTAGGAACCTTTTAAAAACTTTGTACTTATTTAACATATTTTCAGGAGCATTCTAAAATTCTCTGTCTTCGCGTATGTTTTCGGATATTTCATTTAAATATTTAAATTTTTTTATATTGAAACGTTCAATACTTAAAATAGTCATCAATCAACATTTTTTTATAAATACTAACTATTGATAATAACTACACTAAATGATTTAACCACTGGGGTTGGTCTAGTAGCCATGATAGTGCTGAATTTTTTAGCCAAAAAGAAAAAAGAAAAATACCTAAATGATTTTGTTTTTGTATCTATCATCTTTATGTCTTTATAATTGAATAATTGATCTAATAAATACTCCCTCCTATTCACAATAAGTGTCTTTTTGACACATAAAAAGTTATTCAAAAAGAATGTCTTTTGATGTTTTCAATACTATTGAAAAATATTTTTCCTAAATTGCCCTTATATTTATTAGCAACAATGTTTAATTTTGTTTTCTTTCAAAGCAACATTTATGATTAATTAAGGGTGTATTGGGTATTTTATGCATTTCTTAATATGTGTGTTTTTTCCTAAAAAGACACTTATTGTGAATAGGAGGGAGTACTAAAGTTTCCACAACCACAAGATCAATTTAAGAGTATAAAGCTGTTATATCAGTTCCCAATTTGCTCCAACAAAATGTGAAAGATTGACGTAAAAGCTAAATTTATGTTTGGCAAACATATGATAACCAACAAAAGGACGAGTACAGAAAAGATTAATCTAATAATAGAACCATCTATATAATTATCACTTTATAATATAAAGTGTTTGTTTCTAAAGGGATTGTGGAATCTTTTATTTTCTTTGATGCTTTCTCATTGTCTGGCATTTTCCCATCCTTGGATCAATGTGGGAAATGGATTCTAGGAATGAGTAGGGATCTTAATTTTATCTTAATCGGGAACATATTTCATGTTCCACTTTTGGGATTTTACTTTTTGTTTCACTATTTGGATGATGGATACATATAAATAAGATAAACATGTGCTATTAATTTTTCGATGAATATACATGTGTCCATCATCCAATTAGTGGAATACGAAGTGAAACAGCTGGAACAAGAAATGTGGTCTCATCTTATGCTTAATTAATATAAAAGAGTATATATGTACTCATAGATTTATCATCCAATTTCATGATATGGAAAGAAAATGATAGAATTTTGAATTTAAATATTGCTCCGGTGTTCCCACCAATGGAATGGGCTGGAATTATACAAGCCCAACTGAATATGGTATTATTAGGTCCAATATCCCATATAACCCAATTTCACAACTAAATAAATTCATCAGAAATTATCGAAAATAAAATATTTTCGGAATAAAGACACTATTTTACGCTCTCCACTTTTTTTCGATTATTCGCTCCTGTTTTTTTTTTTTTGGATATTTGTATGTTTTTTCAATTTTTTAGTTCCTGTGTTATTTCTTATTTATTTTTGTGATGTTTTTTTGTTATTTCAATGCAACTTTCACCTATTTTTACGTTTTTTTTTATCATGTGTTGTATTTTATATTTTTGTATTTGTTGTTTTTGGGTTGTTTCTATATCATTTTCAATATTATTTATTTTTTGTTTTCATATTTTTGATATTTCAATTCATTTTTTTATCTTTTTTTACGCACTTTTTATTCATGTATTATTTTTTATATTATTTCTATATAGTTTACAATGGTGTTATGTTTCTCGATTGTTTCCATGTTGTTTTGATTTTTCAATGTATCGTATCAAAAATTAAATTATTTTGCTATACATGTGTTGTTTCTATATTGTTTTCAATGTGTTTTATTTTAATATGTATTGTTTGTATATATATTTCTTGGTTGTTTATAGGATTTTGATAATAAACTTAATTATTTAATGGTAGCAAAAATTGGATTTCACTGAAACATTATTAGCTGAAACATGTTTGAAACAACATTGAAACATCCTCATAGAAACACGCTAGCGTTAAAAAGTTCAAAAAGATGTGGCGTATAATTAAAAATGTTCATAAAAAAGTCCAGAACGTAAAAATATATATATTTTTTTTCCGAAATGTAGGACAATTGTGACTTTATTCTTAAAGAGCAAGTCTTTTGTGAGACGGTCTCACGGATCTAAATCCGTGAGACGGATCTCCTAATTAGGGCTCCGTCTTGAGAACATGAACCATGAAAATAAATTTAAAAATAATAATGAACCATGAAGAAACAAAAATAAACCCTAAAAACATGAACCATGAAGAATAAACCCGAAAAACAAAAATAAACCCAAAAAATGAAAATTAAACTCTAAAAAAACTAAAAATCCTAAAAACCCAAATCAATTAAAAATAAACCCAAGAAACAAAATAAACCCTAAAAAAACAAATATAAACCCTAAGAAAAATAAAATCTGAAAAAAAGAATCTTAAAACTTTGTGAAGGCTCCGCCTCACATATCTAAATCAAATGAGGCACTCGCCTCACGCAAGTTTTTTCATTCTTAAAATAATTGATTTGATTGGATCCACAACTGAATTGATCGAATAAATCCATTGTTATTCAAGCC
The DNA here is from genome assembly GCA_016081115.2 of Rehmannia glutinosa. Taxonomy (NCBI): domain Eukaryota; kingdom Viridiplantae; phylum Streptophyta; class Magnoliopsida; order Lamiales; family Orobanchaceae; genus Rehmannia; species Rehmannia glutinosa. The sequence continues at coordinate 19,992 of JABTTQ020000147.1, forward strand.
CAATTTTAAGGGGCAGCCAAACATTTTGGTTCCCAAGGATTTTATGAGTTAAAAACAAAAATCGTTAGCTCTAAAGAGCAAAATGCAAACCCATTTCATTGGCCCAAATCCACGACAAGGTCATTTCTTGGGCCATCAGGAGACGCCTAGGGCTAAGAGGTCCAATGGGTCCAACTGTACCCACTATGCGGTAACACTCCTCTGATTCTCTAGAAGACGAACCCCGGGCCCCATTGTTGCATCCCTGAGCCTTGTGTAGGAGGTTAATAGAGGGACATGGTGGATGTTTGGCTAAGCTTATACTTATTTAAAAGATCTTGTAAGCTTCAACATCTTATAAGTTATTTTTAGAGCTTTTAAAATGTTAGATTTATTTTAATTAAGAATAAGTCGTTGAAGTGTTTGGATAAAATAAGATATAGCTTTTAAGATGTTCGTAATAACAATTTTGTAATTAAAATAGTAAAAAATAAACGAGTTTGTTGAAATAAGATCTTACTTTGAAAAGAGAGTTGAGGTACCCCTACTTTTTAAAAAACAATTTTATAAGTTGTGGTTGGTTGTCTTTTCGTTTCGTTCACTTTTATTTTGAGTGAATAGTGGTGAAAATTTTTTGAAAGTGAAAGTTGAATGAATAGAAAAAAATAATAATTATATTGATGTGATGGGGAATCTTTTAGAATTGATTGTTTGTGAAATTTTTTGTGAAAAATAATAATATAAAACATAATGTAAGAAAATCGAATAAAAAATAAAAATTGAAGAAAAAATAAGCAATATGGATCTCATTTAATGCCTTTTGTTATAAAGATTAAGAGAAAAATAATAAAATTGTGATAAATTAAAGAAGTTACCAAATTATTTATATGAATAGGAGGATGAGAGAGAAATAAATAGTATATATGAGGATCAACTTTGTGCTTGATGGTTGGTTGAGACGTGTGTTGTAAGGCGAATGACCCGAGTTCGATCTCATACGTGCGTGTGTCCCCTCTCCAAATTCCTCCCATTGTACTCAAAAATAGTATAAATGAGTATTGAGAAGTGTGAAAATGAAAGAGAAAAAAATGAGTTAATTTTAAAAAAAAGAAATGAGATTTTTTAAAAAAAAACTCGGCCGCGATTGGATAAGAAACAAAATTCATTTTCGTTCCGCTAGAGAAATTTTTTGCACCAAACATATGATTGTTTATGAAAATTTTCGGAAAATATACTATTTCTCACTTTCACTTTTTCTTATTTTTTCTATCACCAATCACATCTACACATTTTTCATAAAAACTAATCATTATTACACATTCTCCCACAAATTTCACTATTCATTCACTCACCCATTTCTAACTACCAATCATTATTTTATTATTCTTAAATCAAATCAACTTTCATCATTACTTTTCCATCTCACATCCAATCACAATCTCAAAATTCATCTTTTTTCTTCTAAAATATTTTTTACCACTATTCTCTAGCAAAATGAAAGTTTTCAAAATGAAAGTATATCCAATCGCGCCCTCACTTTTTTTTTCACAAACAAGTACACTCCATAAAATTTTCTCTCAAGATAAAAATTTTGAAAATTTTCTCACAACCAATCACAATCTAAGCTCCTGACATCTTATTTTAGAAGTTTATAAGATCTTTTGTTTTAAAAAAATTATCAAATAAATTTAAACAACTCATAAGCTCTCTCAAACATCTTGTAAGAGGTTTTGAAGAGCTTATAACCTCGAACAAACACCCTCATGCTTAGACAAGTCACCACATAAAAAGTCACAACTTAAAAATTCTCATCCACCATGTTATTAGGGGATTCGAACATTTACACTATAAGTGCCAAAGAAAATAGCAAACGAAATGGACGTCACATTAGCAAAGCAAAGGAGAAAATTTCATAATAGGGTTCAAATTTAAGAAAATATGTTACTCAAGACCCAAAATTTCAACTTTCTCAAATCAAGACTCAATTTTTATTCTTTCTCAAATTAGGTCCTCTCACAAATTTTGAGTTCTCACTTCAAGACCCAAAATTTCAACCTTCTCAAATTAAGACCCGATTTTTATTTTTCTTAATTGGGCCTTCCCCAAAATTTTCGGCTATCACTTTAGGTATTAAAATTAAAATTTAATAAAAAGAGAAATGTTAATGTATTCTATCATGTTAGCCACAAAAAAAAAATCTTTCTCTTTCATTTTTCCGCTCATCCCTTTTTTCCTAATCGATACTTGTTTTAAACTTTAAAATGCAATCATGATTTGCCTACCTTATTTTTTTAGTAGAAAAAAAAATATTTTACTACTTTTTCATTCATAATTTGGATATCTTATTTTTTTAGTAACCGATAAATATTTTAATTACTATTTTTTCATCTTGTTAGCTTCATACATTTAGATGTACAGATCTCGGTATGTGCACGTTAAACAAAATTGACAATAAGTATGAAGTAAGAAAAAAAAAGGAATGAGCGAAAAAAGCGAAAAAGAGAAAGAAAAATATTTTTTTTGTGATGCGTGATAGATTACACTAATATTTCTCCTTTTGAAAAATTCTAAAACCTAGAGTGAGAACACAAAATTTTAATTACTATTTTTTTCATCTTGTTAGCTTTGTTAGCTTTATGCATTTAGATGTCGATCTTGGTATGTGCACGTTAAACAAAATTGACAATAAGTATGAAGTAAGAAAAAAGGAATGAGCGAAAAAGCGAAAAGAGGAAGAAAAATATTTTTGTGATTGCGTGATAGATTACACTAATATTTCTCCTTTTGAAAAATTCTAAAACCTAGAGTGAGAACACAAAATTTTAATTACTATTTTTTTCATCTTGTTAGCTTTATGCATTTAGATGTCGATCTTGGTATGTGCAGACGTTAAACAAAATTGATAATATGAAGTAAAAAAAAATAAATGAGCAAAAAAGTAAAAAGAGGAAGAAAAATATTTTTTTGATCGACGTGTTATATTACTCTAATATTTCTCTTTTTGATAAATTCTAAAACCTAGAGTGAGAACCCAAAATTTAGGAGGACTTGATTTGATAAAAAAAATAAAAACTGAGTCTTGATTTGAGAATATTCAAATTTTGGATCTTGAAATGAGAAACCAAAATTTGAGGAAACCCTAATTTGAAAAAAAAAAATGTTTTAATTTAATAAGATTGAAATTTTAAATTTTATGACCATATTATAAAATTCTCATAACATCACGTCAAGTCTTGAGTAGTTAGCTACTTAGGCCTTAGCTATGCAAGCATTATTACTACAACTGTCACAACCACCTCAAATCACACTAAACAATGGTTTCCTTTCGCTTTCCCTTCTCGTTTTCTCAGCCCCCAACCCCACCTCCTTCCGCCACCGCCAATGCCTCCTCCCGCCACTCCTCCGCCACCACGGCCGCTGCATTTTCACTCGCCGCCACATTATCAGTCGCCGGAGCTGGCATCGCTATCTCCCAAAACCCCAACAACCCATTTCTTCAAAACGCGCTGAATTTCTTAGTGTCCAGGAGAATTGGAATTTCTCCGATGTGGGGCTCTCTTTCTCTCTCAGACGATTCGTCTCCGGTAACTGAATCGAGGACTGGAACGTCATTTCCTGTTGTTCTGAGAGATTCTCAGCGGCTTCTCGGAGTTGGGTTACGGAGAAAAGCTATTCTAGGGTTGAAAAACATTGATGTTTATGCTTTTGGTACCATTTCTTTTACCTTCAACCATTATTTTTTAAGTTTTTTTGCATTCGTATTTTCAGATACTCTTGTGAATTGTAATTAGTATTAGGAAAGTAATGTTAATTGCTAAAAAAAACATAAATTCATTGTGTCTTAATTAATTCAAGTTTACAGGAAATTTAAATTATCTGTTGATATTGGCTTGGAATTAGAATTAGTCTGATTACTTGAAATATCTTTCGTTACTGATATATCACTTGTGAGTTGTCCCACATTGATTAATTAAGGGAAGACGGTCCACTTTATAAGCCAAATAGCTACTCCTATCACCAATTTGTTTTAGAATGGAACCTCACTTGGTGGGCTTGAGCTCTCTCCCATATTGGGTATACTTCATGCGTGAGACCGAAATATGTCACTTGTGAGTTGTCTCATCTTGATTAAGGGAAGAGAGCCCAATTAACATTAAGCTTTTAGACGAGACGGTCATTCAGTATGGTATCAGACGAGATGGTCATTCAATATGGTATCAGAATTGTAATTAAATATTAAATGATTCATCTCTCTAATAGCTTAAGCTTTTAGATGAGGTGGTCATTCAATAGTTACTTAGTATATACTATTGATGTATCAGCAATTGAGCATAACCAACGCTTATTGATCAGTTTTTATTTTTTATTTTAAATCGAAGCTGGGGTTGATAAAGGGATAATGATTGTTGTTGTTCAATTATTTTTCATTTTTTCATTTTTAAAAAATTGGTCATCAGATTGAATTCTTGAAAATTTATTGGTTTTGGCTTTGAATGAAGGTGTATATGCCGATGATGCTGATGTAAAAGAGTGCCTCAGTGAGAAATACGGAGATCTTTCTGCTTCCGAGTTGAAAGGAAACGAAAAACTGAAGGAGGATCTCATGGAGTGTGATGTGAGCATGACTATTAGGCTTCAGATAGTTTATGGAAGACTGAGTATTCGTTCTGTGCGAAGTGCTTTTGAAGAGTCGGTCGGTAGCAGATTACAGAAGTTTAGCGGGTCGGATAACAAAGAATTGCTACAAAGGTAATCTATCGTTTCACCCGATTGTTTGGTTACAGAGTAATAGCATCCATAATCTGCAAGAAGTGATCACGTTTGATGCATTCGGTTAAAAGTCGCTTTCTTCTGTCTGAAACTCTATGTTATAGTTTTTAGGGAAAATTACAAAAAAAAGTCCCTGTTCGGGCTAATTACAAAAAAACCCAGAGTTTTTCGGAAATTGCCAAAACCCACTTTAGGTTTGATCCGCCTTACATTTCCCCCTTCATATGCAAAAAACATTTCAAAATCTCCCTTACGTTTATCGAACCTCAAGGAGTTTTTTTGTTATTTTAAAAACGTCTTGGTTCTTTTGTAATTAGCCAAAACCTTAAGGGGCTTTTTGTAATTATCCATATTTTTTTATTGCTAAATAGTGTCCTCCAACCATCACTTGTGTTCACTAATGAATAATGATGTGAGATGAAAGTTCATTCTTGAGATTGAGCTGTGGAAAATCAGCAAACAAAGGCATTTTATTTTTCGGAACATTTTGATTTTGGTAATGACATTTTTCTTCTGGGCTGACCAAGGTCAATTAATCTGCAGTTTCACCTCCCAATTCAAAGACGAATATAAAATACCTAAGGGATCCATCATTGATCTGTCTAAGGAGCGAGGCTACGTTCTTCGCACAATGAGTAAGATATTTCTTTAATTTGCTTAACTGTATTAGACCACGATGTTCTTTGCTTTCTTTTGTACTTTCCCACTTGTTCTCGGTAAAATCACTTCATCATTGGCATTCGGACCTGAAAAATATTTGTTGAAGGTTTGTGTGGCTTTAAACCAATTGCCAAATAGAGGACAGGGCTTGGACAAATCTTGTGACTTGATCATGATTGGGGAAGTTGATAGTTTCAGTCAATTAAACTTGTGGCAAAACCTACAAATTAAATTGACTGTGCTTGAAAGCATATTGCTGTTGAAAATGAAATTGAAAGTCAAGTTATGCACAAACTTAACTTTATAATTGTAAACCATTAATGCTTTTATGTATGTTTGATTGATAAATTATATACTTGATAGGGATAATTACAAAAAAAAAAAAAAAAAAAACTAGATCTGAGGTTTGGGGTAATTACAAAATAACACAGAGAAGTTTTAATTTAAAAAAAAAAATTAAGATTTGATTGAAAAAAATATTCAAAAGCCCCCTTACCTTTATAGAAATACTATCGTTAACCCTTTACATATAAGACATAATCAAACCTCAAATGTAGTTTTGTAATTTTGAAACTTTCTCTGGGTTTTTTCATAATTACCCCAATCCTCAGAGGTAATTTTTGTAATTATCCCTACTTGATTGATAATCGTGTGTTTCTTTGACATGTTCACCGTATCACGTTTGGTTGTCGTGCTGCAAAATGCCTGTAAATCAAATATAAACACAACTTTGTTTTGCATTGATGTAGTTGATGGAAAAGAGGTGGGAAGCATAGAGAGCAAACTCTTGTGTCGATCAATCCTCGATCTATACATTGGTAATGAACCATTTGATCGAAAAGCCAAGGAAGATGTCGAGATGAACTTAGCTGCTCTCCTCGGGAAATAGCTTAGCTGGATCAAAGACGGCCAAATCAGAGTTCGGGATTTTCGTACATTTGGAATGAGGTATACATGTACTCTATGTAATACTTCTCTGTTTGCCATGAGAACTGGAAAAAGGAGTTAGTGTTAGAATTTAACTGTTATTTGTTTCGGATTTTAATTCATTGTGCCGGATCAAGTAAAATATCGAGTGAAGTTTGTTATCTGTTAGCCGTCCGATGTTTATCGAATCTAGCTATGGGTGATCACGATTCAGTTTTGCGGTTTAACAAATTCAAATCGAATTGTCTTATGCGATGGCTTTCTCTTATCATGCAGTAGGCAGACGGTTTTACTAAGTATAAGTATAACTAAAGGTAAGAAAGAATGTAAAATGTATTATTTTTCTGAACGCCAAGTGCAAATTCAAATTTATTATTCACTGAATTAAATATATTATTTGCCTAATTATTCAACTAAAGAGGGGATATATCTTTTTTCCTCAATCTATATAAGCGGTGCAGTTTTGGGTAGTTTTTTTAGTTTCAAAACCGCAACCACACCTAGAAAGCATTGCAGTTTCCATTCAATAGTTTAAATTGTGGTTTTAATCGAAAATCACGATTAGCAGTGCGATTTTATACGATTTCCATGGTTTTTGAAAATTTATGATCATCCCTAAATCTTGCAAAGTGCGTTTATGGCTCAATGTACTATTTAAGAACTAAGAACCATAATATAAAAGAGGCAATTTTTGGACTTATAGGGGATGTATGGATTTGTTTCAGTTTTTAGTTTCCAATGTTGAAAAATGAATTTTCAAACTTTATTGGTTTTCGTGTGTGAATTGGGAATATGTTTGGTCATTTGTCCAATTTCTGTTTAGAAATGAAAATATGTTTGATTTAGTTTTTAATATATTTTTGACATAGATTCGCATGATTGTAGTGTATTTTCACATAGGTTTGCGTGATTATAGTGCAAAAATTGTTTGGTTGTGTTTTCAAAAGAATATTTCCATAAGAAAAATGAAAAAGCGAAAATGATTTTATTTCTATTAAGAATTTCCTAAACAAACTTAAACTCATTTTTTCGGAATAGTTGGAAAGTGAAAAATTGTATTTGAAAGCACATCCATACATACTCTATACACTTCAAGTAAAATAAATAGGGTTCCAGAATGTGTCAAGCGGCCTGTCCGAAAAGAAGGAAGAGAAATTGTAGGGTTTAAACAACCCAAATTTGGGGATTGGCCTAGCAGCCTTAGGTTGCAATTGCACCTCAAGATCTTAGGTTCAAACATTGATTAAATCTCCCATCATCCATGGTAAGGAAGAATGCTCGGGTTTATGTCCGACTGGTGTGAGAATCATGGACGTAGCTAGCTTAGGACGAAAGTGCGGTCGGCGGACCGCACTCGATCTCGGAGTGGCCCTGTTAAATTTGAGTTGGACCGCACTGAAAATTTAGCCGAAGATCTAGTTTATATAAAAATCGAGTTAAAATTTAAAAAGTCAATAACTCTTACTATCTTGGCCCAAAATATTGAGAATTACTTGATCAATTAAGGTATATGAGTGGATAAATGATTGTCTTATTTATTATTTGAGAGATATATATTCGAACTTGATAATGAATAGTTTTTAAAGTATTTTTGAATGAATTTTTGTATCTAAAAGTCTATTCCATACTAATAATTCTTTGATGGTTAATATTTTTGGATAAATCACTTATCTAAAAAGTTTATTTTAGAATAACCATAATTGGAAATTATGAAACACGAAAAAGAATTGTTGATGCGACTTTCATATTTGCCTTTTTCTATTTTTTTTTTTCAAATATCGTCCGACATTCGTCCCGCCAAAATAAAAAATTTCGACCGCACCGATCGGAAATCTTGCATTGCGCCTACGTGGTGAGAATACTCTAGGTTGTCAAAAGAAAAACCCAAAAAGCCCATGTGAAATTGGGACGTGGGCCCGTGCACAATTTGCATGATTACTGATAGTCGCATCTTGCAGATTTAGTGGTCCATTTTCTGCCTCCACAGTTGGTTAATAATAACCTCCATAAGATGCTCATTTCTCCGCCTCCCAACAATTTGTCATTTTTAAGTAATACTCAGCATTTAATGCCCAATTCCACTACTTGGTTTCATGGCACAATAAGGTGAAGGGCAATAATATCTACAGTAATTGTATGGTGCTGTATACTATATTTACGACTAACCGGAAGAAAAGTGTAATTACACGTCATGTTGACACATTCTGTTACGAGTTTTGACATATATACTATACAAGGAATTACAACTTCTTGTTTCCCATCAATGAAAAATTTTCATTTCACAATGACCCAAAAATCTGTATGGTGGTACCCAATTTTTCAGTCGCCATTGGCTCCTTTTTCGGATGCGCATGCAGCTTTCTTTCTGTGTGGGACGATACCGGGAGAGAAGGGAATGCGTCGAGTTAGGGAAAATATAAGTAAAAGCAAAAACTTGCGTGAGACGGATTTTGTTCTTACATAAAGTTTTAAAGGTTTTTTTGATTTTATTTTTCTTAGGATTTATATTTGTTTTTTTAGGATTTATTTTGTTTCTTGGGTTTATTTTTAATTGATTTGGGTTTTTAGTATTTTTAGTTTTTTTTTACGGTTTATTTTTTATTTTTGGGTTTTTTTCCGGTTTATTCTTCATGGTTCATGTTTTTTAGGGTTTATTTTTGTTTCTTCATGGTTCATTATTATTTTTAAATTTATTTTTATGGTTCATGTTCTCAAGACAGAAAGCCCTTAAGAGGTCCGTCTCTCACGGATTCCGTGAGACTGCCTCACAAGAGACACAATGAGACTTCTCTAAGTAAAAAGATTTTCTTTTCCAAAAAAGGACGTTCATAGGAAAAAAATTAACATCGCTGTTGATTCCAGCTTTATCTTAGTAGCAGTATGAGTAGTAGGCGTAAATAGTAAAAAATAAAAAATAAATTGCAATGCTGGCAAATATTTTAATTGAAACTTTTAGGCTGATATCTTAATTCAAATTAAAATAATAATATTAGGGATAATTACATAAAAAACCCTGAGGTTTGGGCTAATTACAAAAAAACCCAGAGATTTTTGAAAAATACAAAAAAAAAAAAAACCTTAAGGTTTGATTCCACTTAGATCTTCTCCATTCATAAGCAAAAAAACATTTCAAAAACCACTTTGATATTTGTAGAAATATTATAATTAACCCCTTAAATTTAAGACAATCAAACATGAGGGGGCTTATTGTAATTTTGAAATATCTCTGGATTTTTTAGTAATTAGGCCAAACCTCAGGGTTTTTTTGTAATTATCCCTAAATATTATAAAGAGATGAAACTATAAAATCCAGGAAGAACACAAATAAACAGAACATGATGTCATTAACATGAACCATAAATCAACTACCCTTCTTAAGCTTTCTTTTACTACAAAAATCCCAAGGTCCCCACCAATTCAACAAACCAACCATTAACAAGAGAAAATTATGAAAGAATAGAATTTTCTATGATTATCAAAGATTTAGTCTATACACACAACACCCGAGTGTCTCATTGAAACCAATCAAATTTGTAGGGTGGGGATCCAGCTCATAAATAAGTTCTCCAAAATTGAAACCCTAACTTTTATACCTTATATCATCTGTGGTCCTACTATATCACTGGCTTTGATTCACTTCAGTCTTCACTTGTTACTCCAAGCTCTATTGGGGTTCATATCGCACTATCATAAGGCCGGTTGCGAAAAACTTATCAGTACTTGAGCTCCGATAGTTGGCTAGGCCGCGTGCTTAGAATTGACGGCACGTTCCTTCTACAAGCAGGGACGATTTCTGACCCGGTCCATTCTGAGAAGCCTCAGTCTCTTGGGATGCTAATGCTGAAATCGTTGAGGTGGTTCTTTGGCTGCTGCTTGTATTTTTGACCCGGCGATTGAAGACACCGGCTGACTGTTTATGGCAATGTGATGCCCTTGAGAACTTTTCGGTTGAAGAATGTTTACAAGAGTTGGTTTGGCAGATTGAGTTGAGAAGTTCTCCCATTTGGGGATAAAGGGTGAATAATCGGTTTGGACTGGGGCTTGTTTGAAAATATGGTTGTTACTCGGGAAGCCAATCAGATTAGTAGGGTTTCCAGTTAACGGGACGGAAGAAAACTAATAGTCCGACCTAAACTGTCGAATTTGGAAGGTCCCATCGTCGCTGATACATTAGTACAATCTGATTTTCCTTCAGATGTCGGGAAATTCTTAAGCTGTGCCATCTGATTACCGTTCCATGATATATCAGGAAGCATCTGGAAGATAGCTGAATTTTGCGCCATGGATGAAAAGTTCAGCACTGGAGCTGCTGTCGAAGCATTTGAACCGAAAGACATGGGAAACGGTTGAGAGACGAGGTCGACCCTATTCTTAGAGCCCTGTTGAGGATGATCGCCATGCTTATTGATTTTAGTACTGGTCTGTTGCTGAGCCTGTGGTTGTTTGTGGGACGACAAGCCACTAAATGTGCTCGTGTTTTGAGAAGCTGATTGGACCGTAGCATGCGGAAGGGATAACTGATGCTGATAATAAAAAGGAGAGTCCAAGAAAGATCCTCCTTTAAAAGCAGGAATCGGGCAACCACTGTTTTGTAATATAGCCATGTATCGAGCAGCGTCATTGGAAGGAAGCATCGGATAATTAAACACGGGTGAGTTTACAGAAAGCCTCTTTGCTGCATCAGAAGCAGATTGAGGTGGTCCTGAAGAGTTAGATGGTGCCATCATTGTTGTTGGATAGTGACCAAGTGGCAATTTAAAACCAGGGCCATGCTGCAATCATCACGAAAACAACCATGAGCTTTCAAATTTAAAGGGATGATTACCCCCAAAAAAAAAAGCCCGGAGGTTTGGGCTAATTACAAAAACTTCAGAATGTTTCAAAATTACAAAAAGCACCTCGGTTTGATTATGTCTTGAATTTAAGGGAGTAACTATATAAATTTCAGGGGTTTTGAAATTGTTTTTGCTTATGAAGGAGAAATGTAAGACGGCACCAAACCTCAAGGATTTCTTTTGTAATTTGAAAAATCTTTGGAGTTTTTTGTAATTAGTGCAAAACTCGGGGTGTATTTCGTAATTATCCCAAATGTTAATGTCGTAATTGTGATTCAACAACAAAACGATGAAGACCACAGAAACTTACCAACAAGTCATTAGCTGTGGCTTGATGTGAAGCTTGTTGATGCACAGACTTATGACTTGTTGTGGCGAAATCGGCAGCAGCATCAGAGCTTTTATCTTTTCCACTGCTGCCTAGAATTGCTAACAAATTTTGTCCTTGAAAGTCTCCAAGCAATGGGTTTCCACTAATGAACCTTTGTGTTGGTAACTGGGATTTTAGGTTCAATGGTTTGGCTGCATATAAAGTAGCAGCACCAGTTGGGCCAGATGATAAAGACTTCTTGATGAGTTGCTGGTGATATTGAATGTTGTGGGCAATGTATTGATGCGTCGCACATTTCTTAGGTAGGGCCGTGAGGTCTTAAATACAGGGGGCTACACATTTTGCCAGACATATCACAAATCAAAAATTAAACGGAAACGACTAAGATATGGATAATTACAAAAACTACCCTGAGGATTGGATTAATAACAAAAAAGAAAAAAAAAAAAAAACAGATGTTTGAAAATTACAAAAACCTTTTGAGGTTGACTCTGTGTTAAATGTAAAGGATAAAAGCAATATTTTTAAAAAAGGTGTTTAAAATATTTTTGCTTATGAAGGGATAAAGTGTAATACATGTCAAAACTCATGGGTTTTTTTGTAATTTTCAAAAATCCATGGGTTTTTTTGTAATTAACCCAAATCTCGGATAGTTTTCGTAAGTATCCCAATAAAATAATAGGATAATTACAAAACCTCTCCCAGGTTCGGGCTAATTACAAAAAAACCCAGAAATTTTTCGAAATTACAAAAACCCTTGAGGTTGACTCATGTCTTAAATTTTTCCCCTTCATAAACAAAATGCATTTCAAAGACCCTCATCATAGTTATAGAAATATTACAAATACCCCTTAAATTTAAGACAAAAGCAAATTTGAGGGTTTTTTGTAATTTTGAAATATCTTCGGATTTTTTTGTAACTAGCCCAAACCTCAGGGGGTTTATTGTAATTATCCCTAAAATAATATCACTCTGAAAATCTCCATAAAAGGTACCTGCATTATCATTGAGGATCTGGCACTTCCATCTATTGGCAAAACTGCTCGCTGAGACGGCACATACCTGCATATGAAACAACTTGTTTTAGCAGTGGGCATCATCAATTAAACAGAATATTGAATGAAGACTTTTACAATACACACCCCGGATGAGGAAAAACACCAGGCAAGCCACTCGTACCAACAGGGAAAGGCAACAACGAAGTTGGAGCTGCAATAAGAACACGAATTATAAAATTACCTAAAACAATGCTAAAACAAATGGTCGAGATCAAATTTGGGATTAGAAGCTTCAATGTAAGGCATTACATTGATTTTTCTGCTCCGTCCGGCCCTGCTGCTGTTGGGTAGTATCATCGAAGACACTTGAGATATCATGCCTATGTTTCTCCAAGTCAAGGATTAGCAATTGATTACTATTCATTACTCCAATCTTTTCATCCTGCATTCGGATTCCATCTGCCAATGGATCATCCTTCGGAGTAGTTTCACTCTTCTGCACCAGAATTAGTAATAACACAGTATAAGCCAAATTGCAAAAACAAAATACCGAATCAGAAATGTACATGAAAAGATCAACAACGTGCCTTTTGAACATCCTGAGTCATAACTTTAGGATCAATATCAAGTAAGGCATCTCTCTCCGGGGATGATGGCAAAGACGGTAGAGACTGTAAGAAGCACATTCATTTCAGTATTGTCACTAAAAGAAAGATATCATAAATCAGTTCAAAGAACGACTTTAGTATGATGTACTCACCATCAAATCAATCTCTATCTTGGATTCCTTCTCGGCCTCAACCACACTCGCTGCATCATCCCTGTCCCAATCACCATAGGTATTGTTAGAACTGATCTCAATATGATGAATAGAGAAGGAGGAGGAGAGGGGGAAAAAAAAAAAAAGAATAAATGGAAAAAAGAGAGAGAGAGAGAGAGAGAGAGAGAGAGAAGAAAAATAATAAACGGAAAAATTGGGGACGCTCACGCTTTTGTCACAGTCGGTTCCTGAATATCACAAGCATTTACTTTAACCCATGATGGCGATTCGTTCTCTTTTGGTGACCCCACTTTTTCTTTATCCACAAACCCATCTCCTCTCACTAATTCTTGAGCTGGGTTATCCGGAAATTTCTCTTTCTCAATCCTTCCTTCTTTCTCCAGCTCTTTAATCGAGTCGGCCAAAATTGTTTCAGCATTCACTTTTATTGATTGCTGATTTTGAACATTAAAGGCGTCATTCTCATCTTTACCACGTTCAGCTTTTAACCTCTTTAAATCTGCAATCCACCAAATCCACATTTATGAAGAAACTTTTGGAGCAAAAATTGTTTACTAACTCTCGATTAAACACATCTGGAAAAGAAATCGCAAACTTACCATCATCAGCAGTATTTGTGCTATCTCTATAAACGTTTTCTTGCCTTTCGGAAGATTCGGATTGCGGATGAGATTGTTTCATCAGATCGAACAGAGCTTCAGCAACCTCGATCTCGATATCGTCCTGAATTACTGACGGCGGCTTGGAATTTGACCCGTTACTCGTAGCCCGCGTTCTCCGGTCTACATATTTCTGCGCAGTAAAAAACCAATCAGTCAGCCAATCGCATCATAGAGAGATATAGGATAACAAAATACATTCGACCAAAGAGAAATTCATAATCAAGAGCTAACCATCTTCTTCTTCATTGAAGCACCAGAGTATGACGGCGACGCGCCGCCGGAACCAATCAGACTCACCGTCGCCGGAGACGGCGGAAATTTCCGGTGACTCAAATCCTCCCTAATCCGCCACTTCCTGAATTCACATACTCATGTAACCTCTTCGCTGAAGCTATACAAAACAAAAAATGAAAAAACAAATCAAAGATAATTAACAACATAAATAAATAAATAAATAAATAAAAGAAGGAAATAGAGCTCCCACAAATAGACCACATATTCTTAAGTACGATAACATACCAGAGCGAGCTCGTCGGGGTACAGGCACACCGAGCACTTCATCAACGGCGGTTCTGAGCACCGGCGCCGACCGGAGACTACGGATTCCCCGACGATTATTTGACAGAGACAAAGACGTTGGTGAGAGCTGATTAATCCTAGTCTCCACTTCCTCTTCAAAGTACTCTTCATCACTCGAGTCCGTACTCTCGTTCTCAATATAACACCCACCACCACGACTCATCTGCTGCACCGCAGGCCTTTCAACTCTTCTCCTCTTCGGAAACTCTCGATCCCGGTCTTTCTTCTGTAACTGCTCTCGATCTCTTATCCTCACTGTCTCATGCAATTCCATCTGTCCATCCTCGTCTGAGAAAAGCACAAAAATGATTAGAAAAACAGAAACAGAGCACTAATCAAAATAAATAATAGATTTTCTAACCCGTTGAATCTCTGAGAGAAGTAACTCTCTGCCGTCTTCTCGGCAAACCGTTGACGGTAGAAATCGCCATTCTTCGCAAATCTATGCTTCTTTCCATCACACTCAAATCACTGAATTCCCCGGATTTCCACCATTTTCACCGGAGAAAATGACCTCAAAAAAAATTAAGAAATGAATTCTACAAACTGTGCAAGCACACTCAGATTCACAAAACCGAAACTGATTTTGCTGAAAATCTCTCTCTCTGAAAATCTCTCTCTCTCTCTTTTTGCTCTCTCCTCTTCACTTTTTATGCTCTCTCTCTGGTCTAATCTGATCTGTTTAATCTTGTTATATTTTAACTCACGCGAAACCTACTCCAGAGCCGGGGTGAACGGCATCGATTTCTCTCTCGCCCTCGAACGTCATATCCACCGTACGATCTAATCCTCATCTAAGGGTCACGATTAGCCGGTGCCAACATGGCACAACTGTCACTTTCCCGATTAAAATAATCTGTTCTGGGACCTCACACTGCCACGTTTCTCATTTACTGTCTATTACTATTTAATCATTTTTCGCTGTTTTCATACATTTCGGACATTTATTACGTAATAAATAAATTGGATTGCTCGAATATTAATGCAGAAATAATATTTTATAAATAAATTTACAAAATTATGTAATGACAGCTGCATCTACAAAATTAGATTATAATTAAATTTCGTTAATAGTTATTGTTATTCTTTTTTGAAACAATATTCCCACCTGTCTCCACATCACAGCTTTATAAATTGTCTAATACTTATTTTTTATTTTTTTTTAGCAAAGTAAAAATTACTAATACCTACCATATAATAAAATATAGAAAATCTAATGATAATTATTTACCTAATCAAGAATGCATTAATATTGCCATAATCAGATTTAATCTCTTCAAAAATAAATTTCGTAATAAGAATAATGAAACTATAATTTTGGGACATTTTTTTATTCAATGAAGTTTCCTGAAGTGGCCGATAAATATTTTTAGTTACTAAATAAGTTATATTATTTCCACCATAGAATTCATTAGTGCTGGATTCTCATAGATAGGGACTAATAAAACATATAATCTGGATTAATATTATATTGATTTCGATAATTATATTAGACATAGTTCAAGAATAAATGTGTAGAATCAATTGGGTTAAAATATGTAGATTGCAAAATACATTACTCAAATTGTATAAATTAGTTGAGGACAACTGTCAAACTAAAATTACAGAAAATATTTTGTAAACTCATTACTCAAATTCTATAAATTAGTTGGAGTTACCTGTCAAAGTATTACTTTTAAGTGAAAAGAAAAGAGTCAAGGGATCATTATTCTAAATGATTTAAGTCGTAAAAATAGTCGAACTCGACCAATGAGGTACAAAAGACCATCAAATTCGAGATTATAACGGAAAAAAACTGAATTCGTTAGCTAAAAAATGAACTACTTTATTACCATGCATATGGAACAAAACAACCGAACTCGGCCAACTTGTTACAACTGGACCATCAAATTCGAGATTACAACGGAAAAAATATGAATTAATTAGCTAGGAGATAAGCTACTTTATTATCATCTCGAAGAAAACAGTCGAACTTGGCCAACGAGGTACATCAAGATCATCAAATTCGAGATTACAACGGAAAAAAATTAATTAAATAGTTAGAAAATGAGCTACTTTATTACCATATCGAACAGAAAAACCGAACTCTACTAACGAGTTACAACAAGACCATCAAGTCAAGGTTACAACGGAAAAAACTGAATTAGTTAGCTAGAAGATGAGCTACTTTATTACCATATCGAACAAAATAGCCGAACCCGACCAACGAGGTAGCAAGACCATTAAATTCGAGATTACAACAAAAAACTAATTAATTAGCTAAAAGATAAGCTATTTTATTATCATCTTGACAAAACAGTTGAGCTCGACCTACGAGGTACAACAAAACCATCAAATTCGATATTACAACGGAAAAAAATCTGAATTAATTAGCTAGAAGATAAGCTACTTTATTACCATCTCGAATAAAATAGTCGAACTTGACCAACAAGTATATCAAGACCATCATAATCGAGATTACAACGGGAAAAGAATAATGAAATAGCTAGAAAATGAGCTACTTTATTACCATATCAAACAAAACAACCGAACTCGGTCAACGAGTTACAACAAGACCATCAAAGTCGAGATTACAACGAAAAAAACTGAATTAGTTAGCTAGAAGATTAGCTACTTTATTACCATATCGAACAAAATAGCCGAACCCGACCAACGAGGTAGCAAGACCATTAAATTCGAGATTACAACGAAAAAAACTAATTAATAAGCAAAAAGATAAGCTATTTTATTACCATCTCGACAAAACAATTGAGCTCGACCTATGAGGTACAACAAAACCATCAACTTTGAGATTACAACGGAAAAAATCTGAATTAATTAGCTAGAAGATAAGCTATTGTATTACCATCTCGATTAAAATAGTCGAACTTGATCAACGAGGTATATCAAGACCATCAGATTCGAGATTACAACGGGAAAAGAATAATTAAATAGCTCGAAAATGAGCTACTTTATTACCATATCGAACAAAACAACCGAACTCGGTCAACGAGTTACAGCAAGACCATCAAAGTCGAGATTACAACGGAAAAAACTGAATTAGTTAGCTAGAGGATTAGCTACTTTATTACCATATCGAACAAAATAGCCGAACCCGACCAACGAGATAGCAAGATCATTAAATTCGAGATTACAACGAAAAAACTAATTAATAAGCAAAAAGATAAGCTACTTTATTACCATCTCGACAAAACAAATTTGAGCTCGACCTACGAGGTACAATAAAACTATCAAATTCGAGATTAGAACGAAAAATTCTGAATTAATTAGTTAGAAGATAAGCTACTTTATTACCATCTCGAATAAAATAGTCGAACTTGACCAACAAGGTATATTAAGACCATCAGATTCAATATTACAACGGGAAAATAATAATTAAATAGCTAGAAAATGAACTACTTTATTACCATATCGAACAAAACAACTCGACCAACAAGGCACAATAAGACCATCAAAGACGAGATTGCAACGGAAAAAATTGAATTAGTTAGCTAGAAGATTAGCTACTATATTACCATAAACAAAATAGTTGAACCCGCCAACGAGGCAAGACCACTAAATTTGAGATTACAACGGAAAAAACTAATTAATTAGCTAACATATAAGCTACTTTATTACCATCTCGACAAAACAGTTGAGCTTGCCCAACGAGGTACAAGTTACAACAAAATCATCAAATTCAAGATTATAACGAAAAATAATGAACTAATTAGCTCGAAGATGAGCTACTTTATTAGCATCCCGATTCCGCTAATAGAAATGACATGCAAATTACTATTTATCGTTTTAATCAATGCTCAATATCATGCAACATATGGTCAACTTCATCCCAATATGATCTTTGATTAGAGCTTAGTAAATATCAATATATATATTATATTATTCTTAGTTTATTATAATATATTTTTAAAATGTATAGTATATATACGGAAATCTATGTTTTTATTCAAACAAGTAAATTTATATAAATATTTACAACAAATTTATTTAAATATTTGTATACTTATCATAAATAAAATTATAAAAAATAAGATTATAGTCAAATTATTAGTTTAAATTATATGAATTAGTTCACAAGCTTATTAATGAGTATGCTCATGAGATAACGAGTCGAATATCTCTAACTTTGAGTTTGGTTTATTTATTTTAACGAGCCTCATTAAACAAATTAAGCTCTAAATAACTCACAAGCGGTTTGGTTCATTCGAGGTCTAGTTAATTCAAATCCATTGTGAATTCCAAACCTTTGCTTTAATGCAAGCTCCTCCCCAATAAAAATGATTTGATTTACTAGGGATGGATTTCAACTTCATAATATGTATCAAACTTGTCTTTCCCGGTGATTTTACCAAATAAAATCGGTACTGAAGGCATGCTCTTCGGTCGGACCTCGGGGTCGAGCTTCGGGTTTGGCTAGTAGTTATTTTGTCATCGGGGTAGGTTTTCGATTCTTCAAAAGCTTTATCACACTCTCCATCCCATTCGAAGTTTTTCATGTTCCTTAGGATTTTGAAAAAGGCAAACTTCGATCGGTGACCTTGAGATAAACCTGTTCTCAATGACGCTATTTTTCCGTCAATCGTTGTACATCTTGTTTGATACATGTTTTTATCTTAATTTTGATGATTTTATTTTATCACCAAAACAATGTTTTTAAAGGTTGTCCAAATACTCCTAAATGTTTTAAAATGTTTTTAATATTTTCCGGAGTATTTTCTCAAAGTTTATTTTCGCCTAAATTGGACAACGCTTTAATGATTTTACGTTATTGGTTTTCACTCTCAAACGATGTTTCTAAATGTTGTCCTAATACTTCCGATCGGTTTAAAATGTTTTTACTATATTTTTGAGTATTTCTTAAGTTTTATTTTCGACAAAAATTGGACAACATTTTGCCTCGTGGTCGACCGGCCGCCCTATAGGGCAACCCGCACTCAAGATGTTTTTAGAAACAGAAAATGAGACGGAAGGAAAAAAAGCGGGTCGACCCGGCCGCATCGGGCGTCGATCCGTCGGCCGACGGCCGCCATGATCGGCCGACGGCACTGCAAGTGTGTTTCAAATGTAACGTTTTATCCTTGCAAAATCCATGAGGGGACCGGTTGGGGTGATGGTCGACCGGCCGAGGTAGACGCCGACCGGCCGCCTGTTATTTTGCTGTACTTTTTCCAACGTCTATTTCTGCGATGACCTGGGTCGCCCTATGTATTGACAAAGAAAAATATGACCGTTTTGACAAAACAGACAAACTTTCCTTAAATTGTGGGATTGATTTCTAACAGCTATATTCTTGATTTTAATTGTATTTTTTCAGAGATTTTCAATCCCCAAGAGGAGCCTATGCTTGATCAATCATTTCCTATAAATAGAGGAAGTTTTGGAGCAACCAAGACAACAATTGAGATACAACACAACAAGATACACTTCAAGCAAACACTTGGTCTTTCATTGTCATTATTCTTGTTGTAAAATTGCCTAGCTTATCACTTTCACATCTTTGAGGTCTAGGCTATTCTTGATTACACTTGCACTCTATTGTATTATCAATTATCGAGTTGTAATCTTGAATTTGTGGTCGTCATTCAAACACAAGATATCCTTGTGAGTGTTCTTTGGTAAGAACACACTTGGGTGAACTAGGTGTTAGGTGTGAGAAGATTGTGGTAATCTTCTTGTTGAGGTGTTGAAGAGTGTGGTGTTTCTTCAAGGGTGAAGATTGTGGTAATCTTCACAAGGTGCCGTTGAAGGAAGATTGTGGTAATCTTCAAAGGAGATTGTGGTAATCTCCAAAGGTGGTGTTGAAGAAAGAGTGTGGTGCTCTTCAAGGTGTTGTAAGTTGAATTTGTATTAATTTTGGTAATTAATAAAATTCTTTTTCTTTTCAAATCCATCCCCGGATATACTGGGGTGGTAGAGGATTAGGCCCTAGGTGGGTTGAACCTCTTTAAATCGACGCGTGTGTTGTTTACATTCCGCACCTTATTATTGTGTTTGAGCATTCGGTTTGAAAAAGAGGGCTTAAAACGAAAAGATGGAGATAATCTATTCACCCCCTCTAGATTATCGTAGCCGCTTGACTTACAAGTGGTATCAAAGCCAAACTCTTTGGCAAGCTCGTTTCACATCGCGAGTGAAGAGAAACGATCAACGGCTACGAACGAAGCTCATCTATCCCAAGCACCTCCACCACCAAGCCACCTCGGTTTGATTCCAAAAATTTTATATTTTGGAAAGAAAGAATGGAATGCTACTTACAAGGTTGCGGGTTCGACATTTGGAACACCGTCATTAATGGAGAATCCATTCCGATGAAAGATACACCACACACCTCAAAAGGCTTCAAAAGCTCAATGATGAAGAGAAGAAAATCATCTCCTCAAATGGTAAAGCTCTTAATATCTTACATTGTTCACTTACCACTTTGGAATTTGATCATATTATAGGTATTCGATCGGCACATGGAGTATGGCAAAAATTAGAAGCCATCTATGGAGTATTTGCAAATGAAAGGAGTCAAACAAAAGCATCTACTTCTCAAGATCATACAAGCTCAAATCTAAGGAATAAGCCTCCTACAACTTCCAATTATGAAGAAGTTGAATATTGTTTTATGGGCATCAATGAAGAAAATGAGGTATATCTTAAGCCCTCTACTTCTTATGATATTGTTATTCAAAATGATTATAGTGATTTGCAAAATGATTTTGATGATCTTCAAGATGAATTCCAAAGCTTGCTTGTTAAGTATAAAAATTTGAAAAAGGAATTCAATATTTTGAAAAATGATAAGGATAGTTTATTTACTTCCTATGAATCACTATCATGTGCTCACACCACCACTCTTGATAAAGTTAGAAATCTTGAAATAGAAAATAGTACTCTTGTTGAGAATATTGATTGCATGAAAAGGATTTATTAAAATCCAACTCAAGTACCAATAAAATGTCCAATATTGTTGATATTCATAATTGTGATAAAGGACTTGATCATAAGCCAAAGTTGTTAATCATATGAAAAAGGATCAACTATGCATATTGGTCATTATGCTCCTAGAATTACTACTTGCTTTTATTGTGGCAAAAAGGGTCATACGGCTAATTCTTGTCGGGCTAGAAATAGCTCTAAATATTATTGGAGACCTAAAAGTCTCAAAGCTAATCTTAAAGGACCCAAACACATGAGGGTACCACAAAACAATGTGCTATTAGGTACCGCAAGCAAAAGCAAAAATCGAAGAAAATTCATGCCATAAGAAAACATCAAATGAACGTTTCATTTGATCAAAGAAGAACTACTCTCAACAAAGCCAATTTCAAGAAGAGCGTATAATCAAAAATGGGAAGAACACAATCCTTGAAATGGCAAAGACATCATCAACTAGATGATTTTCAAAGAAGAAGAAACCATCAACCATGGGAAGGTAACAAACCTTGGAAATGGAGTAATCAAGGAAGTCATCATCAACTAAGTGACTTCCAAATGGGAAGATATCATCATCAACAATGGGAAAGACACAACCCATGGAAACGCATTTAAATTGGTAAATCGTATCTCCCCATTTGTATATGCATTTTTATCTATGCATTCTTTTAATTGTGTCTTAATTGCAAAATAAATTTTCAAGTATTTATTTTTAAAATAGGTCTCTTATATATTTATGAGTTTCAAATTTTTCTTTAAAAAGAGACCTTGCATGAATTTATAAAACTCTTGAGCATTTTCATTGACTTATGTGGCTTATTATCTCTTGAAATCTTATAGCATAAGCTCTTTTTGATATCTCATATTATTTGCCTACACTTGAATTTTCTATGAAAATGTTGTCTAAGAATTGTGTAGGATACATATTTCATACTCATTGGCTATTACGTCATCAAGTTTCTTAAACCATCGAGGTATGTCTACTCGTATTTTTCTTTAAACTCGATATTATGCACATATCTTTCAAGATATTTCATTTCGACCACTTAAGTACCCAGATTGATCTTGCATATATTTTCTTTTAAAAAGGCACTACGTGTTTAGTCTCGATTTTATCGTTTATATGTTTTCCTAAACCCAAATTTGTTGGATATAGTCCAAACTTATATTTTTGCAATGTTTTAAAACTTTTGGGGTGGAAAATCGAATTTTGGAAAACTCGGGAGAAAGAAAAATCACCTGGGGCGGTCGGCCACAAAGCCAGGGCGGCGACGGTCGCTCGCACTCGACCGCCGTCGCGCCCTACTCGGCCTGGTCGCCAGTGCCAATTTTTCAGGTTTTAACTTTCTGTCTTCGTTTCAAAACAGAACACACAAAAATCCCCAAACCCTCACGACGCTAACATCCCCTTTCTCCTAAAATCTTCAATTCTTCATCATTTTTCACGATTCTTGTTGCTAATCTTCTTATTTTCTCAAGAATCTTACATATATGGCACCTCCAAGAAATTCCACCGAACGAAATCCTCAAAAGAGGAGAAGGAGGCAAAGGGGTGAATCTTCTTCCAATCCCCAACAAGATGATATTCTACAAAGAGACCATCAAAATCGAAACTTATGAAGAGGAGATTGTCGAATTAAGAGGGGTTTCAAAATCGAGCATTCATTGGGACTCTAGTAAGTTATCACTCCTCTACGAGCCTCCTCTAGAGCTAATAGATTTCGATTTTTAAATAAACTTGCGGAGGAACATTATGAGAATATTGGATTGAATGATAAGAAAATTGCGTGCACTCGTATGGTTCGTTTTCAAGCATTTCATGATGAATTTCCGGATATTAGAGCTTACTTTGAAATTCAAGGATGGGTTTCACTTTGGGATAATCCGTGTTTGCACTATGATGACGAGCTAATAAAACTTTTCTATGCAAATATGTGGATTGTTGATGCTACGATAGATAATCCTTTGGAACTTCACACATTTGTTTATGGTAGGCATTTTTCATGGACATTGGCGATATTTGTGATCACTTTAATGTGCCAAATGATGGAGTAGTCAATGTGAATTGCACCATTGGGATGATAACATTTTCGGTGTCTCACTAGATGATGTGAAAACCTTTTTAGGAGTATATCCCGAAGTGACATACTCGGCAATGCCGCCAAATTATCGGATTATTTCTATCATTTGCTCCTATTGTGTTTGTGGAAAGGAAGTAAAACTTCCAAGTAATCTCGAACTCTTTCTCACCTATAAGATTGTTCGAGGAGAAAGAGTAAATTATGGGGCAATTTTTGTATATTGCTTGTTAGAATCTAGAAAGCTTACCAAGAAGAAATATACCTTGGGAAATTTGATTTGCCGACTCTTATACTTATCGGGATACCCGGAAAATGAAATGAATACGTAAATTCGTCACAATGATTTTGATAATGCCAACATTCTACAAATGGTAAGAATGCGACGACATTTGCCACGGGTTCCTACCAAAGCCGCTAGGGCGTGCCGACATCAACAACAACCTCGGGATGATTTCTTTAATGACAATGAGGTTGAAAATATTGGAAGAGGTGAGTTTGACGAACAAGAAGATGATGTGGGGGATGAAGAGGAAAATGAAGAAGTAAATGTGGGAAATGAACAAGATATTAGGGAAGAAGAAAATGAGGAAGGAGATGAAGACGAGTTGGATGTTGAAGATCTAAATATCAAAGAGAGAATGGCCAAAGTGGAAAGAGAAACATTTAGAGATGTGGCTTTCTTAGAAAAGAGCTCCGGTCGTGAAAAGGAAAATTCTAGTTTGAAGAAGTCAATTGGCAAATTGAAGAAATTCATAAAGGACCTCATACAGGAACTTGCTTCTCCTCGAATGAGGAATGATGTTATCCCACCCCTTTACTTTCTAGCATTTTCATTAATGATGTTTTGTATTTTAAATGATCTTTTGTAAAACTCATTTGTACTAATGATATTTGCTTGTTTTTCTTAAAAGGGTTAATATTGCAAGTTGATAATGACTTGTGGATGATCATGATTTTTGATGGAGTATTTGATGGTAAAAATACTCTAAAGCATTGTTTGATAATTGGTATGAAGTACTTGATGGTAAAAGTGCTTCTTTTATTGCTTTGTTATGCTTAGTTGAATATGTTGGGACATTTGATACATGTATTGTTGAAAGCATGACTTATTTCTTGATGGATGCTCTAATTGTTGGCATTTGTAATGCCTTGATCATTCTTAGCTTATCTCAATTGGGTTGAACCCTTGAGAATCTACTTTGAGCTTCTTAATTGATGAACAATTTATTGCATATGGTGCATATGATTGAGCTTTGAAATGAGGTTGATTGATGATATGAAAATTTTTTTTGGCTTGAACCATTTACAAGGTTATATACAACCTCTTCTATTTTTCACACACACGGTGTTTGTTAAAATGTCGCTATGAAAATTTCAACTTCTACATGATTCTCTCGCTTCCACAAGTTTTCAATACTCATTGAGATCATGTTTTGGGAAACAAAACGAGCGTATGAACTTTTCATGATACATTTCTCCCATTTTCCTTGGTTTTTAAGCCTAAATTGCTCAAAGGTTGATAAACCATTTCTTTGGCGCACTTTGATATACTTCTATGATGTTTCTATCATCCTAACATTCTTTTGATGATTCCAAAGGGGGAGAAACAGGAAATTGGCTCGTTAGCTCAAAGAAGCTAATAAAAGCTTGTCATAAAAGCTATAAGCTATGGCTCATAAAAGCCATAAGTTGTGATTTATTCTTAGTCCAATTGTTGCTTGATGGACTTATATTATTGTTTAATGTTGTTTTGTGGGGAGCTTATAAGCTCTTGAACAAATTGTAAAAGCTAAAGCTTTTAGCTTATGGATTATTGCTCTTACATTATTCTTGATGTGCTTGTGGATAGGGGGAGCTTGAGCTTATTTTTGAAAATATTTACTCCCTACTTGGTTGCTTTAATATTTTTGGAAATTTTGGTTCTTCCAAACGGTCAAATGTTTTTACTAGGAAAATCATTTCTAAAATTGCTCTCTTAGTTTGTGTAAAAATTGTTTTGGTTTGTAATCATCAAAAGGGGAGATTGTTTGATACATGTTTTTATCTTAATTTTGATGATTTTATTTTATCACCAAAACAATGTTTTTAAGGTTGTCCAAATACTCCTAAATGTTTTAAAATGTTTTTAATATTTTTAGGAGTATTTTCTCAAAGTTTATTTTCGTCTAAATTGGACAACGCCTTTAATGATTTTACGTTATTGGGTTTTCACTCTCAAACGATGTTTCTAAATGTTGTCCTAATACTTCCGATCGGTTTAAAATGTTTTTACTATATTTTTGGAGTATTTCTTAAGTTTTATTTTCGACAAAAATTGGACAACATTTCTGTCTCGTGATCGAGTCGGTCGCCTCTATAGGGCAACCCGTGCACGAAGATGTTTTTAGAAACAGAAAATGAGACGGAAGGAAAAACAAGCGGTCGGCCCGGCCGCATCGGCGTCGGCCGGTCGGTCGGCCGGCCGCCAATGATCGACCGTACACGCAAGTGTGTTTCAAGCGTAAGCGTTTTATCCTTGCAAAATCCATGAGGGGGACCGGTTGGGGGTGATGGTCGCCGGCCGAGGTAGACGCGTCGGCCGCCGCGTGTTATTTTTCGTACTTTTTCCAACGTCTATTTATGCGACGGCCGCCTATGTATTGACAAAAAAAATATGACCGTTTGACAAATGAGACAAACTTTCCTTAAATTGTGGGATTGATTTTTAACAGCTATATTCTTGATTTTAATTGTATTTTTCTCAGATTTTCAATCCCCAAGAGAGCCTATGCTTGATCAATCATTTCCTATAAATAGAGGAAGTTTTGGAGCAACCAAGACAACAATTGAGATACAACACAACAAGATACACTTCAAGCAAACACTTGGTCTTTCATTGTCATTATTCTTGTTGTAAAATTGCCTAGCTTATCACTTTCACATCTTTGAGGTCTAGGCTATTCTTGATTACACTTGCACTCTATTGTATTATCAATTATCGAGTTGTAATCTTGAATTTGTGGTCGTCATTCAAACACAAGATATCCTTGTGAGTGTTCTTGTGGTAAGAACACACTTGGGTGAACTAGGTGTTAGGTGTGAGAAGATTGTGGTAATCTTCTTGTTGAGGTGTTGAAGAGTGTGGTGCTCTTCAAGGGTGAAGATGTGGTAATCTTCACAAGGTGCCGTTGAAGGAAGATTGTGGTAATCTTCAAAGGAGATTGTGGTAATCTCCAAAGGTGGTGTTGAAGAAGAGTGTGGTGCTCTTCAAGGTGTTGTAAGTTGAATTTGTATTAATTTTGGTAATTAATAAAATTCTTTTTTTTTCGAAATCCATCCCGGATATCTTTGGGGTGGTAGAGATTAGGCCCAGGTGGGTTGAACCTCTTTAAATCGGCGTGTGTTGTTTACATTCCGCACCTTATTATTGTGTTTGAGCATTCGGTTTGAAAAAGAGGGCGAAAACGAAAAGATGGAGATAATCTATTCACCCCCTAGATTATCGTAGCCGCTTGGACTTACACATCTTTCACGCTCGGGTGGTCTGGGCGGGAGGATCGCATCTATTTTTCGGGTTCGCTTCAATGCCCCTCTCGTATACCATAAACCCTAAGAATTTTCCCCCTCACCCCCGAAAGTGCACTTTTCCTGGGGTTCAACTTCATGCCGTAAGATCTCATGGTAGCGAATGCCTTCTTCACATCCTCCACATGATCTCGCCTCCTTAGCACTTTTAACTAGCATATCGTCAACATAGACCTCCATAGTTTTGCACTATGCAATCTTTGAACATCAAATTTACTAGCCTCACGGTAGGTGGCTCTGCGTTCTTCAAACCAAAGGGCATTACTCGTGTAGCAATAGACTCCGCTCCGTGATGAAGGAAGTTTTTAAGCGATCCTCCTCGCCATGAATATTTGGTGGTATCTTGATAAGCATCCATCATGCTTAATAATGCGCTCCACGTGGAGTCTACCAGGGTATCAATTCGGGGTAAGGGGTATGGGTCCTTTGGGCATGCCTGGTTTAGATTGGTGAAGTCAAGTACACATTCTCCACTTCCCATGAGGTTTCGCCACTAAGACCACATTTGACAACCAGTCAGTGTATTGGACCTCCACCACATACCCCGCATCCAGGAGCTTATCTACCTCTTCCTTTATGATTTTATTCTTTTCTTCTCTCGAAATTTCTCTTTCTTTGCTTAATAGGCTTGGCATCGGGTCGACGTTCAATCGATGAACCATCACCCTTGGGTCGATCCCACTAAAATCCGATGGCTTCCACACAAATATATCCACATTTCTCCGGCGAACTCAATTAGCAATACTTCCATCGTTGGGTCCATCCGTGATCCTATTCGTGTCGTTTTGCTTGAATTCCCCGGTTCTAATTCAATGATCTTATATTCTTCGAAGGTTTCACCCTATACTCTTCCCGCTTAGCCTCTTTGCCTGCTTCTTTTTGGGTGCCTCTTCTCGCTTTTTGCATCATCGCTCCCTCTCGCTGGGGTTACCTTTTTTCAGTTCTCTCTTTTCAACGAGAGGTTATAACATTCCTCGCACTTTTTTGATTCCCTCTCACTTCTCCTATCCCATACTTGGTGGGAAATTTCACCTTCAGGTGATAGGTAGTTCGACCGCTTTAAATTGATTTAACCCCGGGCGTCCCAAGTATCACGTTGTATGCGAATGGCGCGTCAACCACTAAGTACTTTATCATGACCGTTTTCGCAAGCGGTCCCACCCGTGGATGTAGGCAAATCTATTGTTCCAACGGGACAATCTCGCTTCCTCCAAATCCCGTCGTGGAGTGTTCACCGGTTTTATGGTGGACACATCTAGCTACATCTTTCTTAATACATCCAAAAATATCACGTCCCCGCCGAGCTTAGATTTGTCGACCAGGACCTTCTCGCATGCTGAAATTTGCTATATCCAGCTAATTACTCTTGGGTCATTCTCGCCCATCTCCACCTCTCTTAGGTCGAGGTCATTGAACGTGATGGAGTCTACCTCTTGCACATTTAAAACTTCCAACTTCTTTTTTCCCCGAATTCTATTGATCTCTTGTTTCGTTTCCTCGCATTAGTAGAATCACCCCTGCGTGTCCTCCCTGCGATCATGTTTATGACCCTCTTCCGGGTAGGTTATCTCCTTGAGGGTCGTGCCTCTGGGGGATCGAGGTCGGGTGATTGTCTATCCCCCGCCTCCCTCTCGCCAGAGCTCTTCTTCTCGGGGATCGACTTCGCGATCGCTTCTTAGGTGATCTCTCCATTCGAGTTGATACGCCCCGTTTTTAGCCACGAAATTGCGCAAGTATCCTTGTTGAATTAGTCTTTCTATCCCATCCTTCAAGTGGACACATTCTTCCGTATCGTGTCCGTGATCCTTATGAAATTGACAATACCTTTTCATGTCCCTTCGTTAGGGGTAGCTCGCATTTTCTTCGCCTCGCAACATATTTGATTCGCTAATCGCCATAAAGAGCATGTACTCGGCGGGCGTTGAGGGAGTGTATTGCATGAACCTTCCTACTCGGCTCGATCCGATCTCGGCCCCGATCCTTATCTTTCTCGGATCGAGATCGGGGTACCTCTCGAGATCTCGAGCTCTCTCGGGCTTGTTCATGGTTGCCCATTCTTGATCTTTCAACAAGTTCATTTCTTCCTCGTGGATATATCTTTTTGCCATCTCTATCAAGCTTTCCACATCGGGTGGTGGGTTGCGTGCCGAGGTCAATGGTCCATTCTTCAAGCCATGCATCAATATATCTTGGAGAGCATGTCTATACGCATTTCTTGCACATCAAGCGCCTCATTATTAAATCGGTTTATGAACTCTCTCTCGACTCGTCCTCCTCCGCCCGATCGTGAAGAGATGGGTGGCGGATCGTCTAGTCTTCTTTTTGCTAGCAACCGGTGCGTAAAACTTCCTTATCAAGTGTTCGTAAGAGATCATCTGTCCCCATGCGAGCCTCTTGTACTTTAGTTTTAAAATCTTCCGAGCCCTGGTATTCAAGAACACCACGGTCCTACCAGCCTTCAAAAGAGTCCCTCTTAAAGATCGTTAAACCCTTCTTGGCATCATCTAGTTGGGTCACGGTGGTGTGTAAGGAGACCTTCAAATCTTCTATTTCGCGATCCCGATCCTCGAAGGAAGCCTCAAACTCCTTTCGGACATTTTCCCTAAGTGAAGTCCTCGAGATCTTGTTCCATCCGGGATAGACGCTCGCAAGCCAGCCATTAGTCTTTGATAATTGGTCTGCTCAAGAGTCATTTGGTGAATCATAGCCAAATCAAACGCAAAAAAAAAAAAAAAAAAAAAGGGTCAACTTCCGTAATGAAAAGGAAATAGGAAGTCAAAAACGAGTAAAGCTTACCATCATAGCATTATGAGCAATGCCTCAAGGTCAGGTCATGCCAAAGCCTTGACCCCAATTTGATCCGGGGGAGTAGACAATGCTTGTACGGCTCAAAAGAGTCACCCCACAGGTGAACGAAAAAAGAACTATCTCGTGGTGATGTTCCAATTGGGTATGACCCGAGAACCTCGACGCGGTAGGAGGACGCGATACCCCACCATTCTCGATCGTTCAAGATCGGCCAAAAGCTTCTCGCTCCCGAAGTTTTGCCATGATCGTCGAAACTCCTGAAGGAGCACCGTAAAACCAAAGGACGGGCGAGACGAGAGACCTGGGCTAGGTCTAAAGAACTTATCTCCACGATGGGATCCCTCCTCTTCTCGGTCTCTTCCTCTTCTCCCCCGAGGAGATGGACCCCCTCCCAGGAATAGTTTCCAAGTTCCGGGAAGGGTAGGATTTTGGTTGCTCCTCGTATAGATTCTGCCCAGAACCTCATCATGGGAGGACGAAATATCGACTCCGGGCGTAGAAGACACTTGTGGAGGCGAGGCAGGAGGCAACACAGGCCTGGGAAGCCCTCCTTTCTTGGCAAGTTGGGCCTTCATTTGCTTGGCTACCATAGAAGCACGAACATCCATCTCTACAAAAATATAAGAAGCATTAGTATTAATACAGGCAAGAGAAATAAAAGTAGAAATTTAAAAATAATTACCAAGAGGTCGGTCCGAAGTACGGGGCGCAGGGCTAAGCCCCACAAGAGAGAGTATATCCTCCTGCAAGTAGTTTGGATGTCTTAAACCAACGCTTAGTTAATTTACGGAAATGAATGTATCACTCCGGTGGGAGACCCGAGGCCCGGGGTCGAGGTCTAGATATCATCAATACCGAAGACGCCTTCCAAAGACGATCCGGGGGAGGTCGAACATACACAAAGGAATCTTTCCAACACCCAAGGGATGAAGGAGGCTTGTCAAGTAGTTTGCAGTGAGGCTTAGGAGTGAGATAAAAAAAGCCTACCTCACCCGTCTTGGTAGAGGAACTCATTGAGTAAAGAGACCGAGAAATGTACGAAGGAAGGAGCCACATTAAAGAAGCGCATAATAATGATAAATCCCAAAATATGTCTATAAGAATTGGGTACATTGAGAAAGGGTGACATCCAAACCCACCAAAATATTTTCTACATCATCCGAAAGGAAAACCCGAGCCCCGCTCTAGACTAGCCACGTGAAATGCAAGGCATTGGGCGGGAGGTTTATCCATCCTATCTTCGGGACTAGGTATCATGATTTCATGATCATCCGAATATAAAATTTTCTACGGAGAGAGGGTATCTCATGGATCTCTACGGAAGACTTAATAAGAGCCTGGGGCGAGATATTTCCGATCTATCTCACTACCACGATGGGAAGGAGGAGCTAGTAAATGACCCCGATCCCCACCTGTAATCAGATTTGGAAAAGCTAGAAGACATTAAAAGATGAGAAGTAATCTACCGAAATAAAGGGAGAGGATGAGCCCGATCTCGGAAAAGAAAACCTTAAGGGAGGCGGAGGGCGACCCCGCGAGGCAACGCCGAACAGCGAGATGATGTGATGCGCGAAAGCGACGAGCGAGGCGCGCGCGCGATGTCCGAGGCGATCCGCGCGACGCGCGAGGTGACGCAAGCGAAGGGCGGCGCGACCTTGAAGCCGTCCGATGCGCGGGGCGAGGCACGCGCGATGGGTCGAGGCGATCCGCGCGACGCGCGAGGTGACGCGACGCGAAGGCGTCGCGACCGACGAAGCCCGGCCCGTCGCGATGAGAGACGGCGATCGCGATGCGCGGGCACGGCGTGATGTGTTGAGGCGATCCGCGTAAGTGCGAACAAAGCGGCGGCGGGCGATGCTGCTAGCAGGCGAGGCAACCGAGGGTGAGATAAGGCGAGGCGCGATGCGAGATGCGACGCTGACGCGTCGTGACCACGAAACCCGGCCGATGCGATGCGAGACAACGCGATATGCGATGCCCGACCCCGAATTTTCAGCAGATCCGATCCGAGACGAGACGCCGACGCGAGGCGCGACACCAAGCCTGGTAGAAGAACCAATTTTTTTCAAATAGATGAACCCACCCTTTTTCCTATGAGATAGAATAAATGAAAACTTACCCCCCTTGTTAGTATTTATCACCTGGAGAACCACATTCAACGAACTGATCTAAAATTTTTTTATTTAGAAAATAAAAGAAGTTGGGGGAGTACACGATAAACCATAAAGTGATTTTACCACTTTACCCTTAAAGAAAACCCAAAACGGCTAAATTCGCTAGATCCGCGATCGCTCATCGCCGAGGGTCGGGGCAAACCCGACCCGACCAACCTATGAACGCCATTGATTCCGACACAGGACTCCGATGATGCCACGTGTAAAGTAAAGTAAGCACTAATCGAGATTATTATAAATAGCCGGTAAATATTTAGAGGTTAAGTTTTTCACTGTTCATTTTAACCGCTTCGCTTACTTTTACTTTATTTACCTCACGACCGATCCGACTTAAGCATCGGGGCCTTAGCCGGGAGCCATCTCATTAGCTTTAACGTGTGTTCGTGTCTCGGGTCACCCACATATACAAACCCAAGCTCGACCCGAGGTCCGAGGAGGAGAGCCTTCAGTCGATTTTATTTGGTAAAATCACCTGGTATACACTTTTATATAAAATGTTCTGTTATATTAGAAAATGTGGTGTATATTTAAGTGTATTTGAGGAATGTGTTTCCTTAGAGCAACTAGCATGTTTTGAAATATTTTACGAGTAAAATAGTATTTCTTTTTATGAAATGAAAGTGAAACGTAAATTTTGATGAAATATTTCACAAGAAAATAATATTGTGTTTACTAAAGCTTTATTTTATTTGGAGATGAAATGAAACTAAACATAAATATTAAACCCTTTTTTTACCAAGAATAAATTTAAACCTTTTGACATATACCTCCTGTGATTTTTTTATAAAGAGGAGGTCTTATGTGAGACTGTCTTATGGATCTATGTTCATGAGATGGATCCTAAACACATACAAAAATATAGATTATTTTTATGGGTATGAGTTTGGGTCGAAATTCCATTTAAATATAGGATTCGTCTCATTAATTATATCCATGAGATCGTATTTCACACAAATTTTTGTATTAAACATATTCCGTCCATCACCATGTGGTATAACGGTATAAGATTGCTGCAAAAAAATTCTAAGTATAAAAACTTGCCCTTGAACGTATTAAAAATTTGCTTGGTCAGATATTTATAATACTTAATATTAAAAAATAAGTAAATTAAGATCAAAAAGTAATTCTATGAAATATTTTGCTAAATACTAAGATAAAATCATAATTTGAAATTATCAAGAGAGGCATAGTTTAAATTACATGATTACAAAATGTACAATATATACACTTCTATTATGGGGAGAAAAATGTTTTTTTTTTTTAGAAAAAAACTCCATAGTTTAGAAAATTATACTTTGCAATTAAATTTAGGTCTCTGTAATACCCAAAAAGAAAATGGAAAAATACACTTAGATCTCTCACTCTTTTCATAATTGTTTTCAAGAATATGACCATTTTGTAATCCAAAAAAAAAAAAGAATATGATTATTATAACATATAAATATTAGTTTTAGTCTAGTACTTTTTATATTATTCAAGAGACCATAAACCTTAAAGTTTGTTCAATTGTTCCCACCCATTTATAAAAGACATCTATTTTTCAAATAAAAAAATTAATAACTAATAATTGGCTCACTTGGTCTTTTAACGAAATTATATTATGATTCTTGATCAAATTAGGCTAGATATTCGCAAAAAAAAAAAATCAACATTTTTGGAAGTTGGATGGATAAAAAAAGGGTAAATTGCAATTTTAGTCCTATAACTTTGGGGTAGTTGTAATTTTAGTCATTTATCTTTAAAAGTTACAAGATTGGTCCCCGACAATTTTGCCCTTGTGGCTAAATATCATTTTTTGTCCTTTTATCTTTCTATGGTTAGCAATTTTATAGGAATGGCAATGGAGCGGGTCAGGCGGGTCGGCTAGAACAGACCCGCCCGTGCCTAGAACGCAGCGGGCGGGTAGACACGCCACAGGTCTCGGGGCTGGCGGGTCTCACCCGCTCGCCCCATTTTAAATTCAATTAAATTAAAAAAATGAAAAAATATATATTTAAAAAATATTATTTACAAAATTTATTATTATCAATTTATAAATATTAAATATAATATAAGAATACATAAATTATATTATAATATATATTATATATGCAACATATATAATAAAATATATTTTAAAATTAAATTTTTTAGGCAAGGCGGTAGTATGGTATCATCATGAGTTTTAAGTGATACTCAGACAACATGCTGCTTGTTTTCCGCATTGTCTCAAGGTTTTCGTATCGGCTCCTGCGAGTTCTTTTGCAACATATTTCCTGGTGTTCTTGTGCATATATCGTCAAAATTTGACGATATCTCATGTAAGGTATACATCTTGGACACTCGTCCAGATCCATTTTCTCGGAGAAAATTCCCCTCGCCAATTGTTAATTATATAAAATAATAAATATAACTTAAAGTTCTTAATAAACATGGGTTCCGATACCATTTTAGGCAAAACACTTAGTCAAATAAGTCAATTATGTGCACAAGGGTATTCTTGGTCTTTTAAAAATATGAAATAATTCCAAGGGACCAATTTTGCAACAACTTAAAAATTACAGACCAAAATTGTTTAGCTATAAAATATATAGGACCAATTTTGCAAAAACTTTCAAACTTAGAGAACCAATTTTGAAATTTTCCCTAAAAAAAAAGACGAGATTTTTGGGGTGAACAAAAGCTTTAATAACGAACAAATAAATAATAAATAAATAAATATATTAATGTACATTCTGTGTCGCGCCCCGATTACATCGCTGCGGATCATTTTCTCGCCTGGTCCCACGATCCCGAATCCAATACTTCCGACATGTCGAGTTTCTCTTGTGGGTCCCGCGATAAGTCGACGTGGACGGACCCATCTGAAAGAATAGCGAGATACTCTCCGTCGGTTCACCCAAACCTGACGGTGGAGCTTTTTGGGCAAATTGTTTAAATGTTGTAAATATGAAATCAAATCGTTAAAATGTGGTAAATTTTGATAGATCGCTTTTTACTCGGTGGCGCTTGTTGGTGCGCCAGAGTCATTGTTGGCGCACTCGTCCTTGCGCCAAAATATTAAACATTTTTTTTTTTAAATTTTGTACGAGGTGCGCCAAAGCATTTTCATATTAAAAAAAAAAATTAAAGCCTTTGGCGCACCGTGCGAGTGCGCCACCTGTAATCCAACATCACGGATTCTCGATAATTTTGTCTTGTCTCCGTCGGCCAGATCGGGAAGGGCAAAAGCCCCTGGCGCACCTGCAAGGTGCGCCAACCCCTTATAACAAAAAAAAAAGCCCAAAACCCGGATCCCTTGCCATTATAAAATCCCCCCAAACTCACACACACATCACAAACACTCTCTATACACTCTCTATATCTCTCACCCCAACAAACACTTCCCACAAATACAAAAACACACACACGCACGCAGTAAAAACACACACACGGCGGTTTCCGGCGGCGATAGTAGTTTCGGCGATAGTCGTTTCCGACTAATTTGGGCTTCCGCGGTTTGGGCTTTTGGCATCTTTCGGCAAATTTGAGTTTCTGGCATTTTTCAAGTATGTCTTTAATTAATATTTATTTCATAATATATTATATTTTATTTTTTGTCCGAAAATATTATACTTTAATTTCGTCATTATATTTATGAGTGCATATTTTTTATGTAAATTACTTCAGTATTCTTGAAATAAATTTTAATATTCGTATTATTTATCCTGTAATAATTTTTGAATTGTATAAATAATACCCGTATATAAACAATGTCAAATTTTATTTCAATTATTTAACTGTATTATCATTATAATATATAGGCGATGTCAAACATGATCACCATAATCGTATATTTTGGAGGGCAAATTGTGCAGACTGGGAGTGATGTGAGATATGACCGTAACGCAATTGGTGCTAGGAGAATTTCTTAACTAATTTTGTGAAATTGATGGAAATATTAATTTCGATAACGGGGTTGATGTAGGGATGGCAATGGGTAGGATTGGGTAGGATTCTATATCCTCCATCCCCATACCCATTTATTATATTCATACCCATACCCATACTCATATCCATCGGGTATTCGGTTTTCATACCCATCCCCATACCCATCGGACGATCGGGTATTCATACCCTACCCATACCCTCTTACCACTTACAATTGTATTTTTTTCAAATTTAAGTTAGTTCTTTTTTTAAAGAGAAATTGGAGTTATTTAAATAAAAATATAGATATTTACTAAATTCTTAAGGAAACAATAAGGAAAAAGAATACATATAAGAATTAGCTTAACTATATATTATAAAAATATAGCAAAATATTAAAAATGATTAAACAAAAGTGTTAGTGGGTTAGTAGATTTGATTGAGACTTGGGGAAAAATCATTTTCTTTAAATATAAATAAATAGAGTTGTATAAATAAAAAAATATATGTAAAATATTATAAATAAATATATATGTAGATATATTATATATATAATATTATTATTTAATCGGTATCGGGTAGGGTATGGGTAGGATGTACCTAGACCCACCTCCATACCCATACCCGAAAATACCCATACCTACATACCCATTTATTTAATCGGGTACAAAACTACCCTCCATACCCCCTCCTCCTTAGGGGTCGGGTATCGGATCCTCCGTCGGGTTCGGAGGAAATTGCCATCCCTAGGTTGATGTAAGTCAATGGAAGTTGAAGGTTTCGACTAAATATTGTTATAACAATATGTGTGGAATAGTATCTATTACAAATGATGAAGATTTGTGGTCTTTTATAGATCCGTCGGTTGGGATTGAGTTTTTTGATTTGTTTGTTGAGTTAGATCCTGTAATTCAGAATGTTGAAATAAATACTTCAGTAGGACATGATTATTATCAGTATGCTGAGTTCCTTAGAGGGGGTATGGTTCCTGAACTATCTACATTGACACAAGGTGGACCTAGTAATGAAAATATTGATGTTGTTGGACCTAGTAATGAAAATGCTGATGTTGGTGAACCTAGTGATGAAAATGCTGATGTTGTAGATATTTGTCGAGAGAGCAACGCCTAAATTCTCGAACTCGATGAAAGTGCATCCGACGAGGATAATGACGGTGATGGAGCGGATGAAGCTCGACAAAGACAGGCAACGACTTTTGAATAATTCCGTGGTAATTATGGGATGGGTTCGAATTTCGTTCTACGAATCAAGGTACCTAGATGTAGACAAGTGACTCTGTTGGTATGCCATCGTATGTACAATTCTATGACTTTGAGACTTTGAGACGATTTCGGAGGAATCGTGGTCGAGATAGAACTACAAGATTTCACAATGCGATGGGAGGGAGGTATAACGTGAGCGACAACAATACCAAGCTAGTGATCAAAGAGATATACGACGCATGCATCTTCATCACGACACAACCGATGTATCATTCTCTGCTTGTATTTACTTCTACGATTCTCGTATTTTCTTCTTTGGTCTATTAATTAAGATATTTTCAGCACGGGATGGGTGATCCTCGGACATATGGACCACGTGATCCTTCGATTTCATCGCTCGGGCTACACATCGTTCTACAATCGCATGTATGAAGGGGATGTCGATACGATCATCTCTGTTAGGCATGGAGGTGCTCCTTTTTGGTCTTTCGATGGCCAGTTGGTGCAGTTACATCCACGTGTTGTACACACATTGTATCATATGGGATTTTATGGTGTGGCGCGTTGTGGTCGGATTGAAATTGACAACCATCTCATCACAGCATTAGTTGAGCGTTGGCGCCCTGAGACTCACACATTTCACTTACCAGTTGGGGAGGCCACAGTGACTTTACAGGACGTTGCCATTATCTGGGGGCTTCCTATAGAGGGGCTGCCAGTCATAGCTAGAGATTCAGAGAGGACCAGGGATGAGTGGATATTATACTGTCAACAATGGTTAGGTTTTGCTCCAACCTTAAACATGTTCCGAGGAGCATCACGCCTTAAGTTGGTTGCGTTGAGATCTCATTTCGAGCAGATCGCGATTGCGGCACTACACACCTCGGTTAGAGGTTGAGCAAGACGCCTTTCGAGGAATTGCGCTCCTACTTATTGGTAGTTTTTGATGCCGATTCATCCGGCAACAGCAGTGTCTCTCGCATTACTTGGATTAGCCGCAGATGCTTCGCAAAGATAGTTGGGGTAATGTGCCTTGTCTTAGCAAGATCTTGTCTGAGAGTTATGCACTTCAGCAGAGGTTGACAAGCTGGTCATCGGTGGACCCATGCTACTATTACAGGTAAATTTAAATTTAGCATCATATGTCTTTATATTTGCATTTCAGATAAATAAATGTATGTACTCATTGGTGCTTTGTTTACTCGTTATGTTAGATTTGGGCTTGGAGCAGATTATCGTGATTGTTCCTCGCACCATACGTTCGAGTTCCCACAGGCGATTATATGAGGAAGTGGGCTGATGTAGATGAGCTACATATTCCGCCGCACGGTGTTAGGTACTACACTACTAACATTGCATATATTCAACTTTAAACTCCTTACAACAAAATATGTAATTAATATGTACTATTTTCACATTTAGGTGGATGCAAAGATCGCAGCCTACACACACACCGCTAGTCACCAGACGATCATCGGAGATATGCTCGGGACTTACGGATAAACACGTAAGGATTTACATGCATACTAAGTAATTTTAACTACATATTCAAATTTATTAATCTACAATTCAATTTATCACGGTGGATTTGGGAGCCATATGACATGGAGTCACGGATATAACAACATTGGGACCACGATGTATTTTAGCCGTGGAGGTCTCGAGTGCCCATTGATAAATCACGCTATCGTGGAGATTCACCATCCGAGCGAGTGATGAGGCGCTTTTGGTCTTAGACAACATATTCCCGATGTGCAGCCAGAAAACACACACATCACTCCATGATTTTACTCGCAATGCGTTCGGATGGGATCGCACGCACCCATGCTACATGGGTCCAAGATTGGGATGGCTCACCAATTGTTGGAGGTGATGTGATAGGTCGGTAGAGCACACGATTCGTGGATATCAGGCATGGTACAATCGTATTACACGACGATTAATAACTCCACAAAACGAGCATATGACAATCGGGTATCAGCCAGGCGACACTGCAGCTCGAGATGCCATGGTAATTTACCTATAAATTTACTATTATGCACATTTAAATTATAACATTATGTATCTATTTATGATATTTGTGTGTTCTGCACTACTCTACTCGATCGGATGTGGATTAGTGTTCGGGATGTTAGTGCTTCTGACCCGCAGTATGTTGATCACCTTAGACGTGATTTTATTGAGGAGATGACTAGTGTGCGGCGTCTCCTAGGGATGCCTCCACCAGAGCCGTTTCGAACCACCGATCCACACAGCGCATGATCGACACGCAAAGACACGGACGACCACTATCTGCGCCACGCACACCTCACACACATGTGGCAGTCCATCCGGATATGTGTTGAGTCCATCCGCATATCGTCAGGTCCATCTAGATATGCGGGTGGTCCATCTGGATACGCGGCAGATCCCTCCACTTCGCATCACACACCATATATGCCACAACCTCGTGAAATATGATCGTTTATACCACCCCAGTTCACATCATTTACTCGATATGCTCAACACGGATGTGGGAATGACAGTCCATCCATATATGCGCGTCAAGTTTTCAAAGATTCACCGCACCATTTCGGTGGATTTGGAGAGTTATATGGACATGGATCCGAACCTCGTCTACTTCCACCAACATGATATTGATAATGCCAATACGGTCCCAGACGGAGCCAACGAGAGAGACATCCTCCGAGATGTGGCATCGTGGTCATAGATATTAGGATTAACATTAGTCAAAATTATGTATTTAGTAATTAATTTTGTTAAGCCATATTAATTTTGAATGTAAATTTATAATTAATGGACATATTTGGATTAATTATAAAAATAGTTAAAGTTAGTCAAAATTATTTTAATAATGTTTGGAATAATTTGCATCCATTTTATGAAAATAGGTCCACAATTTAAACTATTGATTACTCAATCATTTTCTAAATCAAAATGAATACAATTATTAATCCTAAAACTTACAATTATTATTCAATTATCTTTCATAACGGTTTGTCACTTTACCAATTTTTTTTTCGTTTAACTTAAACGGTTGGCGCATGTTTTAACTCGCGCTGACAAAAATATTAAAAAAAAAAATATCGACACCCCCAGCGCATGGGTGAAGCGCCAAGAAGTGGAGGCGCAAGACAACCCATGTGCGCCACCGAGAATTATTTTAAAAAAATTTCTAAGGTTGGCGCACATGGTGGGAGCGCCAAAGAAGGACTGATGACGCACAAACCATGTGCGCCATCAAGTAAATCAACAATAGTATCAAAATCGGCCATATTAGCACAATTCAATTTGGTTTTTGCCATAATAAAGCAAAAAGCCCGAGCTTTTTCCCCCAGTGGGAGTCGCTATCGGCCAGGGTCGGTTGCCTGTGGATCTGAACGATATTCCTTCGCATCAAGACTTTTTACTTGCATGTCATTTTTTCAAGTAATCTTTTATTTCTTCTTTCTATATCTTTTGTGGTGTAAATTGAAATAATTAAATGAGGTAAATTAGAATATATATCGTAAAACATCCATAAATTAGTAACTTTTCTAAAATAATAATTTATTCGGGCAAGATCGAAATTGGTCCCGCAACTATAAGCGCGATAGCAAAAAGAGTCTGTAAAAATCACAATTTGCAAAAAGGTCTTGAATCGCTGCAAACTCTCAATATTGGTCTCGAAATTACACGGTTTGCAAAATAGTCCGGTAACTATATGAAAATCTCAATTTTGGTACTAATTTCACCGGATTCAATCATGTGAAGGACACATGTAACTCCCAATTTCCGATGACATTAGGACCAAAATTGATATTTTCATATAGTTACAAGACTATTTTGCAAACCGTGCATTTTTCAGGACTAAAATTGAAATATTTACATAGTTACAGGATCTTTATGCAAAACTTAATTTTTACAGGATTGTTTTGCTAACGCCTTAGTTATAGGACTAATTTTGCAATTTTTACCAATTTATTCTGATCCCAATTTGGCTACTTTAAAATTTTAATAATTCGATTAAATAATAAGATAATAATTTTTAGGAAGACCGTTATATAAATATATAATATATATTCATGTGAATATCATAATTTAATAATTTTATGAAAGTTTAATCTCGATGGATTTCATCTCTAACTTTTCTCATTGCATTCGAAAAAGCTCGTGTGATGTATTCTCGAACTGCAACAAAAAATTGTGAATAGTTATTGATTGATTCATCCCATAGTTAAAAATGACATTCATTGATTTTTCATTCAATTAGAATAATATTTGCCGAATCGAGAAAGGACTATCTAATTTAATAAAAATAAATTTTATGGTCCCAACTTATTAATTTATAGAGGTTTTGTTGTACTTTGTTATGGGAAATATTTTCAATCCTTGATGATATCAAATCGAACAATTAATTGTGTCATTGGTTTGACATGTTGAATCAATATATATATATATATATATATGTGTATTGTATATGATCTTTCGTATACGAGACCAAGATGAAAATAATAAAAAGAGTGGGCCAACATGGATCTCGACTGAATGGCCTACCCGATAAAGCCAGGAATGGAAATTTTGAGCTCCCAACCCGGCTTTCGCCCGAGGGTTACTCAGTAGAGCCGCGGGCCATGATATGGCGGGATATTTAGCATGAGAAGTCGATGACCATTAATTCGGACATTAGAAATTAATGTCCATCACATTCGTCACTCAATTCACCATCTAACGCTTTTTCCTTACAACTAAGGGATTAGTTGGGTAATCATTCTAGAAATAATTACAGCTACACCTAGTAGTAACTAAATGTACAGGATTATCGCTACTATAAATACCTCTATTTATGAGAGAATGATAATTGACATATCTCTATACTAAAAGCATTTAAGAGAAAGATTTATTGTTAGACTAATAAAAAACCACATATGAATTAGTCTTATCATACTTTACAACGCTTTTATTCATGTTTCAATCTTAGTCAATCATTGCACACGTGAACTATAGACCCATAATGTCATTTTCTTTATTTGACACGTGAGACCTTCGAATCCAATATCTATATATACTTATACGTAAAAAGTTAGGTATAATACTGAGAATTGACAATATGATTAAAATAAAACTAAAAAATAATCTCTAATTGTATGTAAATAATTTAGAGATCAAACAATGCCTCAATGATTGTTTATCATCTATTGAGATAGCACATTTGATATTGTAATAGCATAGTGATGCCAGCCACATGACACTTAATTATAGTAAGTGATGATAAAAATAAATAAATTATACGACTAATCTTTTAGGAGATCTAATATTTGTCCGTATTTAAGAGAATGTTATTTTAGAAAGTAGTCGCAATGCAAAGAAAAGAATGGGCAATGCACGCTTCTGTACAAAATAATTCGTATAACAAGAACATTGTACCATCTTAGTACTTAATAAAATAATCTCGCACGTTGGAAAGTTAACCAAACATAATAGTACAACTTTCCAACCTTACCATTTTGAATATAAGGTCTGAGGAAGACATAAAAAAGGACGAAATAAAAAACTCGTCCACTTGTCTCCAATACCAAATAAACAATCCATGGTGTATGCTCAAACCCAATGTTTTTAAATCGGGATATGACATCGAATCGGATTAAT
The DNA here is from genome assembly GCA_016081115.2 of Rehmannia glutinosa. Taxonomy (NCBI): domain Eukaryota; kingdom Viridiplantae; phylum Streptophyta; class Magnoliopsida; order Lamiales; family Orobanchaceae; genus Rehmannia; species Rehmannia glutinosa. Next base: position 62,801 of record JABTTQ020000147.1, read on the forward strand.
AACTGAGTTATGAAATCACTGGTTCAGCCGGTTGAGCCGTTCTAAAATAATGAATTGACCCATATAAAATATATATATATATATATATATATATGTACATATGTAAAAGATAAATATAAATACAAATGTAGAAAATAACAAATAAAAATAAAAATAAAACCTAATTTAATATATTATAATATCCAAGCATATATATAAATCGAATATAAGGAAAAGTTATATGTAAATTTACCAAATACTTTTTTCGTTCAATTTTTGTATTAAGAATAAAAAGACTTTGTTTAAAAAAAATTGATCCAGGTTAACTAGGTTATTAGGTTAACGATTTCTGGGTTTGATTGGGTGGTAACGATTTTAGCCACCCAATTTTTAGTCTATTGGGCCTTATGAACCATAACACATCATTAATTAATATCTTTTCTGAAAAATTAATATTTTTTAAAATAACCATTAATTGATAGTATTCTTGATTCTTTATTGTAAATTGATAGTTATTCTACCCAAAGCTGACAATTTTCAGTCCCATTCGACCAAGCCGAGAATTGGGCTGGGCTAGGCTATATTTTCACAGGCCCGAAGTGAGTCCCTACTTTGGCTCGGCTTGAAGCCCGAGTGGCCCGACATATTTTACACATAAAAATATATTTTGGGTTGTGTTGGGTCAAGGAAAATATCAAAATTGGTGATTTTCGGGCCGACCCAATTTTGAGCATTGGCCCAATGGACTCCGACCGGGCCAATCGGGTCCGAGCTTTAGCCAACTATAAATTTCTACCCTACCCATATAAATAATGTCCAAATTTTCGTGTTACACAAAATTATATGTCATTTTAGTTTAAGACCACCGCTACAAGATTCCATGAAATTATTTATCGACCCTTTTCCTACTTTTCTACCCTTTAATATTTTGCATTATCTAGCTAGTTATATGAATCCATCGAAAGTCACTTTTAAAAATAAAGGACATCTCCCCTCAAACTCGAAAGTAAGTTTGAAAAATCAGTATAATTCATGATTAGTTTATTGGTAGTATCATATTCTTGAATTTCTCAAGTCAAACTTTAATTGGACATTAGCAATTGTCTTTTTCTCGATTGTCTGCCATTCAATAAATTTTGGCTTCTTTCCCTCAAAAAAATAAAATAAAATAAAGTAAAATAAATTTTGGCTTCTTTTGCCAAAATAATTTGTGGGAAAATCAAAATTCTTGTATATCGAGGACCACAAAGAATTTATTACATACATGGACTAATGGAGCAAAAAATACGGGAAAAGATTGAAAATGGCCTAAATTTAAAGCCAACTTACAACTTTAGCCTCACTTATTCAAAAGTTTCAAAAATAGCCTTTTCATTTGATAAAACCCCAAAATACCCCTTATATTGAATTAAAAGGTAAACTAATGGTTTTTAAAGGTTTTAGGAAAAAAAAAATGGTATCGAGCAAGGTTTATTAAGAACTTTTAGTTAAATTTATTATGTTTATGTAATTAACAATTGATGAGGAGAAATTACTCCGAGATTATGGATCGGGGCCGATGTCCGAGATGTACCACTTACAGGACATATCGTCAAATATTGACGATGTATGCACAAGAACACCTTGACCAGGTTTCATATTGGGAATACCAACATGAAGAAAAGGAACAGGCAGGAGCCGACGGGGAAACCTTAAGCAATGCAAAATGCGAGCGAGAATATTATAGGCGAGTTCTTGATGCTTAACTGACCTATATGTTCACTTGACGAACCTTTAAGAAACGGTTCATGAAAATTCCCATCGAACAATGATTCCCGATGGAGTACCGGAGTGGAACGAGATACTTCCAGACAAATCTAAGTTCTCGAGAAGATATTAGAAGTCGAAGGCGGTGTAGAATTATGGCAACCGCCATATTCATATACCCAAGCACAAGTTCATCGATCGAACGGATGGAGCGATGGTGAAATATCGAAGAAACTCTTGAACTCCTTCATGATACTTAAACGAGTCAAGAACCGGAGTTACAACAAGACCATCAAAGTCAAGATTACAACGGAAAAAATCAATTAAGTTAGCTAGAAGATTAGCTACTTTACTACCATATCGAACAAAATAGCCGAACCCGACCAACGAGGTAGCAAGACCATTAAATTCGAGATTACAACAAAAAACTAATTAATTAGCTAAAAGATAAGCTACTTTATTATCATCTCGACAAAACAGATGAGCTCGACCTACGAGGTACAACAAAACCATCAGATTCGAGATTACAACGGAAAAAATCTGAATTAATTAGCTAGAAGATAAGCTACTTTATTACCATCTCGAATAAAATAGTCGAACTTGACCAACAAGGTATATTAAGACCATCAGATTCAATATTACAACGGGAAAATAATAATTAAATAGCTAGAAAATGAGCTACTTTATTACCATATCGAACAAAACAACTCGACCAACAAGGCACAATAAGACCATCCAAGACGAGATTGCAATGGAAAAAATTGAATTAGTTAGCTAGAAGATTAGCTACTGTATTACCATAAACAAAATAGTTGAACCTGCCAACGAGGCAGCAAGACCATTAAATTTGAGATTACAACGGGAAAAACTAATTAATTAACTAACATATAAGCTACTTTATTACCATCTCGACAAAACAGTTGAGCTTGCCCAACGAGGTACAAGTTACAACAAAATCATCAAATTCAAGATTATAACGAAAAATAATGAACTAATTAGCTCGAAGATGAGCTACTTTATTAGCATCCCGCCTAATAGAAACGACATGCAAATTACTATTTATCGTTTTAATCAATGCTCAATATCATGCAACATATGGTCAACTTCATCCCAATATGATCTTTAGAGCTTAGTAAATATCAACTATATATACTACATTATTCTTAGTTTATTATAATATATTTTTAAAATGTATAGTATATATACGGAAATCTATGTTTTTGTTCAAACAAGTAAATTTATATAAATATTTACAACAAATTTATTTAAATATTTTTACACTTATCATAAGTAAAATTATAAAAAATAAAATTATGGTCAAATTATTAGTTTAAATTATACGAATTAGTTCACAGGCTTATTAATGAGTATGCTCATGAGATAACGAGTCGAATATCTCTAACTTTGAGTTTGGTTTATTTATTTTAACGAGCCTCATTAAACAAATTGAGCTCTAAATAACTCATGAGCAGTTTGGTTCATTCGGAGGTCTAATTAATTCAAATCCATTGTGAATTCCAAACCTTTGCGCAATGCAAGCTCCTCCCCAATAAAAATGATTTGATTTACTAGGGATGGATTTCAACTTCATAATATGTATCAAACTTGTCTTTCCTGGTATACACTTTTATATAAAATGTTCTGTTATATTAGAAAATGTGGTGTATATTTAAGTGTATTTGAGGAATGTGTTTCCTTAGAGCAACTAGCATGTTTTGAAATATTTTACCAGAAAATAGTATTTCTTTTTATGAAATGAAAGTGAAACGTAAATTTTGATGAAATATTTCACAGGAAAATAATATTATGTTTACTAAAGCTTTATTTTATTTGGAGATGAAATGAAACTAAACATAAATATTAAACCTTTTTTTTTAACCATGAATAAATTTAAACCTTTTGACATATATCTCCCGTGATTTTTTTATAAATAGGAGGTCTTATGTGAGACCGTCTCATGGATCTAAGTTCATGAGATGGATCCTAAATACATACAAAAATATGGATTATTTTTATGGGTATAAGTTTGGGTCGAAATTCCATTTAAATATAGGATTCGTCTCATTAATTATATCCATTAGACTGTCTCACACAAATTTTGTATTAAACATATTCCGTCCATCACCATGTGGTATAACGGTATGAGATTGCTGCAAAAACATTCTAAGTATAAAAAAACTCACCCTTGAACGTATTAAAAATTTGCATGGCTGTATATTTATAATACTTAATATTAAAAAAATAAGTAAATTAAGATCAAAAAGTAATTCTATGAAATATTTTGCTAAATACTAAGATAAAATCATAATTTGAAATTATCAAGAGAGGCATAGTTTAAATTACATGATTACAAAAAAATCTGACTACAAGAATGTACAATATATACATTTCTATTATGGAGAGAAAAAAATTTTTTTTGGAAAAAAAACTCCATAGTTTAGAAAATTATACTTTGCAATTAAATTTAGGTCTCTGTAATACCCAAAAAGAAAATGGAAAAATACACTTAGATCTCTCACTCTTTTCATAATTGTTTTCAAGAATATGACCATTTTGTAATCCAAAAAAAAAAAAGAATATGATTATTATAACATATAAATATTAGTTTTAGTCTAGTACTTTTTATATTATTCAAGAGACCATAAACCTTAAAGTTTGTTCAATTGTTCCCACCCATTTATAAAAGACATCTATTTTTCAAATAAAAAAATTAATAACTAATAATTGGCTCACTTGGTCTTTTAACGAAATTATATTATGATTCTTGATCAAATTAGGCTAGATATTCGCAAAAAAAAAAAATCAACATTTTTGGAAGTTGGATGGATAAAAAAAGGGTAAATTGCAATTTTAGTCCTATAACTTTGGGGTAGTTGTAATTTTAGTCATTTATCTTTAAAAGTTACAGTATTGGTCCTGGACAATTTTGCCCTTGTGGCTAAATATCATTTTTTGTCCTTTTATCTTTCTATGGTTAGCAATTTTATAAGAATGGCAATTGAGCGGGTCGGCTAGAACTGACACTCCGCCCCGTGCCTGAACGCGGGGCGGGTAGACACGCCACAGTCTCGGATCAGGCGGGTCTACCCGTTCGCCCCATTTTAAATATTAAATATATATAAGATTACATAAATTATATTATAATATATATTATATATGCAACATATATAATAAAATATATTTTAAAATTAAATTTTTAGACAGGCGGCGGTATGTACTCATGAGTGGAAGTGATACTCGGACAACATCGCTTGTTTTCCGCATTGTCTCAAGGTTTTCCTATCGGCTCCTGCGAGTTCTTTTGCAACAAGATTGAGGAAAAAGAAGTTGCCACCTATTCTTTGCCAAGATTCCGAGTCCTCGAGAGAAATGCTTATCGGGGAATACAAGGTGGAGTCAAGTAGAAAGCGTGGCGGAAAAATGTCTTTCCTAAAGGCGAGTTATCCGAATGGTGTTACCAAGTAGCTCATACAAGAATTACAAAAGATTAAGAGGAATTAACAAAACAGTTCCTCTATGTTGCGTGGATAATGATATCCCAACAATTGTGGGAGGTCAACAAGCGGCACAAGAAGAAGAAGGATAGAAGCCATCCAGGCCGGAGGAAGCAACAACAAACGAAGCGAGTCTTCATAGAGACCTAGAAGGTTAGTCAAAACAAAAAGCCCGAAGTTATAAATCGGGGCAAAGACTAGTACAAAGCGAGGAGTAGAGCCTCATCATCAGGTTCTAATCAAGCAAGTACAGCAGAAACCAGGAGAAGAACTTTCGGGCGGGCTCATACTAGAGCTAATGAAAGTTTCAAAGACTGTAATTGCTGGACATGCGGAGCAAGAGGGCATATCTCAGCGGATTGCCCAGACAATCAAAAATGAGGAGTCGACAGTTCGAGGCCACCGAGAAATAGAAGAAGTCATGTCTATTATCGAGGATTTAATACGGTGTATCAATTTGAGGATATTCCCCGGATGAAAGCATCTATGAAGAAAAGATCTATTCTCGATGATGGAAGTGAATCCATTTCGAGAATCGAGTGAAGAAGAAATTCTTCAAAGACGGTCGGGAGGATATGCCAGATTCCTCTCTCACACTTCGGTGTCTCATAAGACTCTAATGAGAATTATGAAGGAAGATCCAAAGCTTCAAATCTATGATGGATTTACAATTGGAGCGATGGAAAAGGCTTTGGATAAGATTGGTTTGCGTAATAGAAAACACCAAATTATCCACCGGGTAACAACCGGAGAATTTGCCATTCCAATGGAGTTTACCGGGAACCTGATCGAGATGCAGTTGGTCCCTATTAGAGAAATCCAGGAGATCAAAAGCAGGTTAAAAGAGAAGTTGCAAATACACTCTCATGGATTCATATTGGAGCCATAAGAGTCATTATTAAAGCAACATTCAAAGAAGGAATAGATTCGCCACTCAATCGGCTATATTTGACAAGCGAATCTTAAACCTCAAGGATTCATGCTGAGCGATTCTGTAAAATTTGTATCTTGGGAAATTGACATTTAATGTCTATCCTAGAATTGCATACAACTGGGAGATCGAGATTTTAGTAGAGTCCTAACCCTTCATCAAGATTTTAAAAGAGTCAAGTTGATGAAAGAAGAGAAACAGACCCTACTCGATCATATACAAGATATCCTACGCTCTCTCGAATACACATCATTGAAGTATTCTTGAGAAAGGAATTTATTGAAGTCCCAAGGATTTTCGAGGACTTTGCCGGTGTGGTTTTAACAGAGATTATTGAGTCTCCAACTATCAAGGAGATCGATATGAAAATACAAGATCAACAGTCTTCAACAAAAGTAGAAGTCTTAGAGTTGAGCAAGAAGGATGTCTTTCCAACAGACGAGAATGACGAGTAGCGGCCGTTGGGAAGAAAGGAGACCAAAACGATTCGGCGTATCCCGATGTTTTCAAAACTGCAGAGAGAGCCGAAATGTCCGAAGGATGGCGAAAAGTGGAAGTAATATTCGACATCACTCAAAAATGATAATATTTTTCCTTGTGATGTTCTATATTATCTCCAACAACCTATAGTTGGAAGATATAAAGGAAGTTCGAAGATAGGAGAAATTGAACTTACTATCACAGAGTTGCGGGGAAGATCCGAACAATTAATACCGGGAATTGATTTTCTTGAGGATCACAAACCTGGGAAAGATTACAAGACGGAATGGAGTTCACGGTGGGCGATAAAAGATACGAGAATCGATGACCACTAGTCCATTCTCCATATACATTTCTATCGGAATGTTATATGTTGAATACAAGGCCGAGTATTTTCCGCCTATATTGATTCAAAGGAAATATGTACCGCAAAGCCGGATGTTTTTCCTAAAGAAATTGGAGAAGATTTACCAGCCTATTGCGGGAAGAGATTTCTCTAAAAGGATTATTATCCTTATGGGGAATTAAACAAGCGAGAAATCATGATCGGAGACGCAAAGCGGTACCCGTACGGTACAAGGTGAAAATGCCACCAATCTATTTCCATGATACATGTGCAGATATTTTGCTAGGAAACAATTTCCTACAAACATTCAAGCGATTCACACAGAGAATGAGACAAGAAGACTTATTTTCACAACATTATGTGATCATAAGATTATTGTCCAAAGATCTGCGGGAGGCATTTTGACAAAATGCCCATTACTTTTCGCGCAAGCGTGGTGATGAAGCCAAACCGCAATCCAAAAATGGCGGATCGAAGGAAATTTGGTGAAGCTTTATTATCTTATAGACAATTTGTTTCTAGTCGGAAGGATCAAAAGATATGGGATAATAACTTGTATTCATTCGAGTACAAGGAGAAGAACGAGTCACTCAGGAAGCCGTTGCGGAATTATGGATGAGTCTAATGGAGAATCCACAGAGTAACGTGACCATAGAGGAACAAATATCACTCGAGGATATCAAGAAGAAGATCCAAATGAATTATAACGAAGATCCTTTGGCATGGTGGGACGAGAATGAGCTCAAAACATCCTTAAAGGTTAAACCTGGAAAGGAGTACGAGTTCGTAAGATTCAAACCAATCCTTATGAACCAGGAGAGGATCGTGAGGATATGCGAGAAGATACTTAAGGAACATCCGGACCTTAAGTTAATTTCACCAGAATTTCTCCATACAAAGATCCAGGGTTCTTAGTCGAAACCATGGAGAAATCAAAAGAGGAAAGCAAAACTTGTTATTAATTATAAGGAATTAATAACATTTTGGAGTTCGACGGATACTATATCCCAAGCGAGAGAACATTTGGTCAATGTATCAAAGGTGTCAAGATATTCTCAAAGTTCGATTGCAAACTGGATTCTACTGATTAAGATGGATGAAAAAAGCAAGAAGTTCACTTTCTCTACACCACAATGACACTATATTTGGAACGTAATGCTATGGGTTGGCTAACGCACCCCGGATATATCAAAGGAAGATGGATAATCTCTTCAAAGATTATTTCGGTTTCATGTTCGTATATCGATGACATTCGATCGCATCAAAGAACATGAAGGAGCATCTTAAACATTTGGAAATATTTTGGATGTCCTGTCACAAGGAGGATTAGTGCTTTCGGAGAAAGAAGCGGTGATTGCAACAAGATAGATTGAATTCCTAGGAATTGAGATCGACGAATGCGGAATCATCCTACAAAGTCATATTGTAGAAAAGATACGAGGATTTCCGGATACACTTTGAAAGACAAGAATCAACTTGAGTTTTCTTGGAGTTGTTAACTTTCTTTGGAATGTTTATAAACAATCTAGCTCATTACAAGAAGGTGTTTAGCCCATTGCTTAAAAAAGACGAGATTCAAATGGGAGAATGAACATCAAGAAGAATTAAGCGACTTAAAGAAGTTTGCAAAAAGCTTCCGAAACTTGCAATTCCACAAGGATGAAGATGAACTAGTTCTTTACACGGATGTCGTGATTATTGGTGGCAAAGCGAGTTCTTACAAAAGCCACACCAAACGGAGAAGTGCCATGTAGATATTGCGGTCTATTTATTCTGACGGTGAAGCAACTCGGTGGCATATCAACGAGAAATAATTATTTGCAATCGAAAGGCTTTCAAAAAATGGCCTTTATTTCTCTTTTGGCTAAAAAGTTTATCTTAAAAATTGATAATTCAAGTGTCAAAGCTTTTCGAAAAACAAAATTGAATCAAAACCGAGAAAAAGCTAGGATACTTAGATGGCAAGTGAATGTCAATATTATGATTATGATATTGTCATTATAAAATCTCATGAAAATGTTCTTGCAGATTTTCTAACAAGAGATGGAGGGAATTGAAGTCGATTCCATCCTCACCGCATCAAGACATCTTGGAGACCAATTTGGAAATGCTACTCCGAGAATTTGATACCCTGGTCATTAATGTTGATTTGGCCAGGAAATTACAAAGGAATGATCGGGACAAAGTAACCGATCGTATACGAGCATGTGTCAGGTCTCACTCTCGGTGAGAACGACATTTCAGGGCCACTCCTTCGGCCGCTAATAAGCAAACGGAGCGTTTAGAGCGCAGGCTCCCCAACATGTAGCAGAGGATTCTAGTACCTCTAGCACAAGTCCTAAGTGGCGAAATGTTGGCCCAAGGAAAAAGCGATACTCCGAGTCAAATCCCGAGTTATCACATCAATCCAAAGACGTCGGGGTAAAGGGCGAAGAGATCAATCTTAGGCCTATGATGGGCACTTCTAAGGTTGATATTTACGAGATTAAAGTTTCTTCTTCTTGGCGGGAATACCAGCATTTAATTGGGAGAAGGCGATTGCAAGCAGGGATATCTCCGAGGAAAAAATAAAGATTGATATTTCGAAAATATCCAAGGGTTTGGATGTTACCAAATTCACTGAAGAAGTGAAGAGGTGGTACGAGTTTGGGGCTTTGGCCTCGATCTATACTACTTCACCAGGCTTCCCGGAGATCACAAAATTACCAAAATCGATCAGGAGCGAGTTGTACGAGTCTTTGGTCTAACAAATGACAACCTAAAATGAGGGATACATTGAACCGTATTTCATAAGTGCGGCAACAGAGCCCGTCGGAAAAGGTGGACATGAAGCCTTCCATTACATCAGGCCGACGACCGGATGAAAGAGCCTTCAAAAATATCAAGGAGGCTAGTTCGGAGAAAAGTACAATTGGCCATGACCTTCATCGAAGATCGACATTACTACAAGAAGGGCATGGGGATTGTGGGTCTGTCTCACCGAGATGGACAAAGTCAAGTTTCCGTTCAAGTTTTATCAAAATTGGTGAACGGATCATTCTGTTGAATACTATGACGGGGAAAAACTACAAGATTCGCAGAAGACCTATTCGAAAAGAAAAGAAATCTTCGTGGGAAAACAAGCTGGGGAGTAAAGAAACTCGCGAAAATACGCAATATGGCTCACATCGGTCATTGGGAACTTGTCTGTCCCGAATGTCAAAACCAGAAGGAACCGGAATTTGGCAAAGGATTCCGGCCAAAAGTCTATCGGAGAAGACCGGCGATGGAGAAGAAAAGTCACAAAAGTATCCAAAGTTTGGGGACCACCAAAAAGTAGATTCCCAACAAAGCTAGTGGAGACATGTGACTCAGACAGTAACAACCCACTCAACAAAAAGACAGAAAGTGGGTCCATAAAAATACCGCCCAAAGTATTACAAGACAAAGGACGAGTCACAGCGAGGATTTGGAAGTTTGTATAAAGAACCGGATACTGACAAGATGGGGCCAATCCATGTGAAGAAAGGGAAAGGCCAACTAATTGCAAGTGGAAGCAAGCAATAATTCAAGAGTTTGATGTAAGCGATGACATCTTACATTTCAACAAGAGTCAAGTCCAAATTGAAATCCGGACTTACATCTATTTAAACCGAGTTTGAAAAAGAGGTGAGGACATCGAACATTTCCTTAGTCTTCTACAATAAAATTTCTTCCGTAATATTATTGAGTATTTTGAATTTGAGAGAGTGTTTTCGAGTTTTAGAGTTTAGTTTTTAATTTTATGTACAAGAGTGTGATAGCCTTTATGAGAGGCTAAACAAGTTTTCTCCTCCCAAAAGGAGATTTCATGCGATGTAATAAATTTTTCTTTAAGTTCTTAATAAAATAAAGGTTGTTTGTTCAACATGTGTTCATAATGTACTATTGATCAATCCCCTTTGAAGAATTACTTTTACGCCTTGGAGTAGGAAACGAACTAAGGTTGTGCTGAGCGGTTTCTGAAGGAGTCGGATAACTTGCAGATCATCTTCCCCGAGGGTGAGGTTGAACGAGAAGGAGTTGTTTGTCAAATGATCCGGGGCGATAATTTTCCGATCGGTGGCGTTGCGAACCACTTAACCTTGATGTTGTTTCGGTCGGAGAGAAGAGGTATGAATTTTAAGGGATTTATTAATTTTACGGAAGCATGTTGGGCCCGATATGGTCGTAATGGACTATTTGTTTTCACCTGTAAACCTTAGTTTGGAATCGATAATGTCTAATCGAACTTCTTTTAATTATATAACTGTTGAGTTTATCGGGCCGAAACCCGACATGATCTTTTTAAAACCTCGTATGGAGACTGGATCTAAGTAGGTGTAACAATGTCACGAATGAAACAAAGTTCGTAACTTGAAAGTGTTCTATTCTCATGAAATGGAATGAAATTAATCATTTATTTCCTTATTTGTTATAAAGGGTATAATGGGAACTTGGTGCATATTTGAATCCTTTTAATAAGGAAGGCCATAGTTATAATCGAAACATGAAAAAGACCATTCTTAAACTTACCCTAAAAATACCAAGGAATTGAATTTCCTCGAGGGGATGAATAATGTTCTGTCTTTTAATCGGGATAATAATACATTACATTGAAATATAATTGATAAATACTAATAACTTACTCTTTCGGATATGAGAAACATAGTTAACTAGTAATTAAATCGTAACTCTTTTCATCTAAAAAAAATAAAAAATAATGTAACTCTTTAATAAAAGCCATAAAAATACAAAGTATGGGGCAGAGACCAAAGAAGCCGAACGGCCACCACCACGATAAGATGCAACTACCGCCCAATCGGAGGACGCCACTTCCCCCATGAGAGAAAAGGGCTCCGCCACCGCCGCACGGAAGAGGGTTACGCCCCCGAAGAAGTTCACCGACACGGGAAGTCTTCCAAGCTCTGTTGGGACGAAGGCCGTCCGGGAATGCTCAAGCATCAAGTTGCGGCCGAGCCATGGGAAACCGCCCGAGCTCGGCCACCATTGAAGAGATCAAGGACGCGACGAGAACCGTGAAGAGCCGCCATTAGTCAAGAATCTCAAGCCGCTAGTCGTAGAGCCAGGAATCGGCAAAAAGAACTATCACATTATATTGAAGACGGAGGCCGCCCCTCCTCCGGGGGCGCCGCCTCCGCCACTACCAAGAAGCGGCGGCCCCCTTCTCTGGGGGCTCCGCCTACGGGAAAGGTCACTAGATTCTCGTAAATGGATATTCATCTACATTTAGTTTGTGTAAATTTTTGTGAATTTCTTCTACATTTATAGATGTATTTTCCTCTTTCTCTCTCAAACTCCACGAGAAATTGATGAAAATTGATGAAAAATTTGGGCAACCCACTAATAAACTATTGCGAAAGCTTGGTTTATTTGGCTTTCTTGGACTTACTAGGTATTAGCGCCATTCACCATGCATATAAACTGCTTAAATTAAGCGAAATCTTATAATAGTAAATGAACTGTTCTGGCAGGATTTTGGCATCATGATTTGCATGAAAAAGGTCTTTTAAATTATTCAATTACATGCATCTAGGCATATGAGGCTATTGTGAGCATCTCCAATATTAAGGTTCATATGGAGGTTTTAAGGCAAAAATTTGGTTTATATAAACCACATTCCATTGTGGATGGAAGGTTTATAATGATGTGGCATAAACCAGTTTATGTTTCAGGTTTATGACAAAGATTTTTTTTTTTTTTTTTTTTTTCTTGAGTAATGCATAAATATTTTAATATTCAATAGTTTGCTTTTAATATTTTATATTCAATGGTTTATCAAATTTGTGGGGTTTATGGATTGTGGAGCAGGTTTATCAAATTTGTGGGATTTTTACTTTTGATGCAAGATCGCGATATAAGCGGTGGCGTGTCACATAAAAAACTTTACAATAAATTTTTATTTGGTTCGACATTGGAATCTTGTGTTAGATTGTAATAGCACTATTAAAGGGTGCTCATAGTAACTAAGCCAAATAGAATAAATCAAAGGGATGACCAAGACTTGAACTTTTAAATAGTCTCTGTGTCTCTCAAATTTGGTAGGATTAGTTCAAGAAAAATTACAAATTACTATAAAATGCCAAACTAAAGTACTAACTACATTGGAATAAAGCAGCTTGCTTAGGCCCCAAGAGTTACTAATTTACTTATTTATCTATGGCATTGGACATGATAACCACTCATTAAAATGAATTTGTGAAATAATTAGTAAGATTTGGATTGCGTTTGAGGTGAAAGAATTTAAATATTACAAAATTAATAATTTAAAATAACGTTAATTATAAATCGTTCATAATATTGAAGATTAAGTATAAAGTGAGCATAATAATGAAGAAGGATTACAGTATAACCTGAAATTCTATAAACAAGTCCCACAAATTATTTTTTATTTTCACACTTCTCATATTAAAAATATATATTTCAGATAAACAATATTAGAAGAACACATGAATGACAGTCAATCGGTTTCTAACAAAGATCAAATAAAATTATATATATGACAGGAGCATGAAAAAATCAACACACGAACGGATTTGAATTTATTAAGCTAAAGCAACAATAAATTTAAGTTAAAAATGCCAGACAAGAAAATAATGGAAATATGTTGTTGGAGTCGAATAATTGAAAATTCAATACCCAACAACTAAAACATGAACTGGGCCATACTTAATTCAACATTTTGTAGGCAGCTCCTGGAATTAGAGTTGGCAATAGGCCGGGTCAGCTGGGCCATCGGATTTTCGAAAAAATTGGGCTGGGCCTATTTGCCGGGCTGTGGAAAAGGTTGGTCCAGACCAGCCCCTTTATAGAATGTATGTGGCAAATATTTTAGGGTCGGGCTGGGTCAAATAGGCCCGCCTTTTTGTGGAAAAATACGGTCCGGCCCAACCCATAACTCGGGTCGGTTTGGATTTTACCACCTCTGTCTCGGAATCACAAAGATCGACCCAGTTTAAACTTGGAAAATTGCCCCTCCATAAAGGGGTATTTTTGAAAAACGCCCCAAAGTATTAAAACTTGATTTATCGCTTCTACACTCAACCGCCCACCAAATTGTTTGGATAAAACCCAAATTCACAATTATTTTTATACATTTTAAGAACAATTATAACTATATCTAACAATGTCAAATTATATCGATTCAAAAATTCCTAATCGGGCTAGTTTTGATGGTGTTCATTATATTTGATTGAATTTGAGTAAATTTTATTTGAAAATGGTAAATTGGCCAAATTTTAAGGATTTTGTAGAAAAGCTATAAATTGACATTGTCGGATATAGTATAGAGAATGAATAAGTATTTGTAATTATTCTTGAAATTTGGAAGAAAAAAATTACTTAATTCGATTTTATTCGAATAGAATTTTGGTGGTGTGAGGTGGATCACGAGATGGGCGATTTAGGGTGCAAAGACATAAATCAAGTTTTAATACTTTGAGGCATTTTCCAAAAATACCCCAGATGGAAGGGCAATTTCCCAAATTTCCCCTTCTTGCATAAATAAACCCATAATATAATACCCCACAAATTAAATAATTGAACATGCCAAACAACGTTATGCTTTGCCAAAACATGTACAGTTATGAGGAACAATTCAATAACTCTTGTCACAAGTACAAATCCTCAAGCAGAGTAGATCATATTTTTCAGAGTGGCTTTCCTATGTATCAACATGTAATATGTTTGCAAAACTAAGCAGCAAAATCAAGAAGAAAAAGCAGGAAAAGTGCTTCTCGAGATTTCATTACAACAGGGGATTATCTCATTTACACGACGTATAATCTGTCATACGGTCATCAAATCCTGAAAGACAACAAGAAATGCGAAGGGAGATGAGAGGATATTCGGTGCTCTCTGAAAGAAAGAGCTTATAGTTACTAAATGATGTTACATATACTGTTACTGTGATAACTTATGAACCGAAATGACCCATATCATATTCTTTTTTTAATAAGTCGGGAGTACTGATTGTTGGGGAGGAGATAAATTTCAAGGAAACTGATAGATACCGGGTTCGAACCCCGGTGAATACCCTTACAAAGGGTGAACAATACCACTTGAGCTACAAGCTCGTAGTGACCCATATCATATAACAGTTGTATCTGAGAAAATTGGAAAATGGTATTTCATTGAAATAAAAGATGCTTCTTTTTTTTTTTTTTGTGAACGGTGAAATAAAAGATGCATTGACGTTCACGGTTTGTTATGTTTATCGTTCTAACAAAGGGTGCACATTTCGTTGGCCAAGGGAAGAAAATAGAGAAATTGTACCTTCTCTTTTTGTTTGTAGATTGAATCAATCTTCTTCATGTACTCATCTGTCACTTTCTGCAAATACAGAATCCAATAGTCAAGGGAGTTGAGCCTTCAGCTTTTAATGATGTGGAAAAGAAAAAACGAGAAAACGAAAAAGCCGGGCGATCTTGTAATTAGGTGCAAAATTTGCCAGTGGCGTTAAGTAAATTACTATATAAGAATCCAATATTTCAAATAAGGAAAAATAAAAGGCCACTAGAGTAATTTGTTGGGCTTCTCAGAATTATTACGATAAAAATTCCCACAAGAGCAATTTTTCTGTGGAGATATAGCCTAAGACTTCATGTATCTTTATTACTGCGCCATTACTCAATAAGTAATTAGAAAACCTAAATCCTGAAATTACGATCTAGGTAATATGTTGATGTTACAAAAATTAGAAAAAGAAAATAAAACGCACCTAAAATGTAGCTTATAAGTAAGGGTTAATAACAAAAATCTTTTTCAAGAACACAATCCTGAAAACCATCCAAAGTGGAAAATACCTTTTAAACAAAAGCTATAACCATCCGTTCTTGCCTATATGAGATTTCTATTTCAAACTATGTATCATCTCGTATTTCAAATATCATTCATGTGCGCCAAGTGTATTATTGACGTCATAATTTACACTTGGAGTTCGTCTATTAAGTCTTAAGATATAGTGAGGATATATCCCAACTGGTTCTTGCCACATTAGTTTTAAGCAACAGCCAAGGAATTCCATTTGACTTCAAACAAAGCAAATGCAAAATATTAAAATATAATTATATTATTTGAAGTAAATATATATTTTGTTACTGAAGTTTAATTGAAATCCAAACATAGGATTCTGAATTCTCTAGCAGTTTTAGCCAAAATCTGGGCATTCTTTGCACTGATCCACTAATAAATTATTCCCAAAGCTTGATTTATTTGGCTATATTTTAATATTACTAGGAATTATGCACCAGTCACCGTGCATCTGAGGCATTAAAATAAGTATAATCTGCTTAAATTAAGCGAAAGTTTATAATAGTAATGAACTGTTCGGGCAGGATATTGGCATCATTTGCATGAAAATGTTTTTAAATCATTCGAAAAGACTGGTTTATTCATTCAATTACATGCATCTAGGCATCTTTTGTTAGATTATAATAGCATTATTAAAGGCTGCTCATAGTAACTGAGCCAAATAGAATAATCAAAAGGATGACCAAAGACTAACTTTTTAAATAGTACTTTGTGTCTCTCAACTTTGGTATGATTATTCAAAAAGATTTGACAAATTACTATAAAATGCCAAATTTAAATTACCAACTCCATTGGAATATTAAAGCAGTTGCTTAAGCCCCAAGAGTTGCTAATTTACTTATTTATACTAAGGCATTGGACATGATAAATTGATAACCCCTCATTAAAATTTGTCACGTGAATGCTATGGAATTGCTCAAAAATGAATAATATGAGATAATTAGTAAAAGTAACGTTAATTATAAATTTACGATAATCAATGCGACTAATATAAAGTGAGCATAATAATGAAGACTAGTAAAATGAGCATTAAAGGATTTAAAAAATACTCCATATAACTTGAATTTCCACAAACAAGTCCCAAAACTTAATGATTATGATGAATTCAAAATCTTTAAGTTCTTAACTCCGAATCCTTAAATCTAACTTTACTTTCTTATTTCAGATTTATAAATGAATAATGAAAAATGTATTTTCCAAGCCAAATTGTAGCTCCCCAGTTGAAATTAAAAAAAAAAAAACAAAAATCAAACATGTTTGGCATAAGTGTTTCGCAGCATTAACAATTAACACAACTAGAGTTGTCAAATTTAACGAGAAATTGAATAGTAGTCGAACGAATAAGACTCTCAAGCCCAACCAGAAGTATATATACGACAGGAGCGTGAAAAAATCAACACACACGAACGGATTTAAATTAATTAAGCTAAAGCAGCAATAAATTAAGTTAAAAATGCCAGACAAGAAAATAATGGAACTATGTTGTTGGAGTCAAATAATTGAAAATTCAATACCCAACAACTAAATATGTAACTGGGCCATACTTAATTCCACATTTCATTGACAGCTTCTGGTATCACAAAGATCGACCACAGTTTAAATTTCTTGCATAAATAAACCCATAATATAATACCCAACAGATTAAATAATTGAACATGTTATGCTTTGCCAAAACATGTACAGTTATGAGGAAACAATTCAATAACTCTTGTCACAAGTACAAATCCTCAAGCAGCATAGATCAGATTTCTCAGAGTGGCTTTCCTATGTATCAACATGTAATATGTTTGCAAAACTAAGCAGCAAAATCAAGAAGAAAAAGCAGGAAAAGTGCTTATCGAGATTTCATTACAGCAGGGGATTATCTCATTTACACGACGTATAATCTGTCATACGGTCATCAAATCCTGAAAGACAACAAGAAATGCAAAGGGAGATGAGAGGATATTTGGTGCTCTCTGTAAGAGAAAGCTTATAGTTACTAAATGATGTTACATTTACTGTTTTACTGTGACAACTTATGAACCGAAACGACCCGTCTCATAAAATAACAAACGGCTTAAGTTGGAAATTTGTATCCTAGAAAATTGGAATATGGTATTTCATTGAAATAAAAGATGCTTCCTTTTTTTTTTTGAACGGTGAAATAAAAGATGCATTGACGTTCACGGTTTGTAATGTTTTTCTAACAAATGGTTTGTAATAGAGAAATTGTACCTTCTCTTTTTGTTTGTAGATTGAATCAATCTTCTTCATGTACTCATCTGTCACTTTCTGCAAATATAGAATCCAATAGTCAAGGGAGTTAAGCCTTCAGCTTTTAATGGTGCGGAAAAGAAAAAACGAGAAAACGAAAAACGAAAAACGAAAAAAATCGGCGATCTTGTAACTAGGTGCAAAATATGAAGAATCTAATATTTCAAATAAGGAAAAATAAAAGGCCACTAGAGCAATTTGAGGTCAGAATTATTACAATTACATTCCCACAAGAGCAATTTTTCTGTTGATATATGGCCTAGGACTTCATGTATCTTTATTAATGCGTCATTACTCAATTCAGGTGATGTTTGTTAACTTGTTTAGACGCAATGAAAGAGGATATTTTAGGAGCTTCTTACTTATCTAAACTAATTTATCAAAAGGAATTGTCTCGTTACCTGCAAATCAGCGGATAGGTCCTTCACATTGTCCTCAGAGAGCTTCTTCTCCTGCAAGATTTGTAGCTCACTACAGTAAAATCATGATATATGTTATATATATATATATATATATATATATATATATAGAGAGAGAGAGAGAGAGAGAGAGAGGATATATTTTGCAGACCTTCTCAAGCTTTTCATAGGATTTGATGGCGTCTCTTCTTATATTCCTTATAGCAACCTACAAGAGTTAGAACCAACCTAAGCTTATACCTGGGTGGGGGATCCATGAGAGGAAGAAAGGAATACCAAAAAAAAAAAAAAGAAGAATAAGAAGTTGACATGCAAAGTAGCTTTAAATTATGAATTCACAAATACCATGAAAACGAGACTGGACAAATAATTATGATATGTTGTTCATATGAATTACACAAATGGTTAAGAGTAAGTATCGGTGGATGAAAAGAGTTTACCTTGCCTTCTTCGGCCTGCTTAGCCACAATCTTTGACAACTCCTGCAATAACAAACGATACAAAACATAAATAAATATAACAACAACAACAACAACAATCCCAAGAGCCTAAGTTACATGAATATGCAAATAATTGCATCTTGTCTTACTTAAGTGTTCATGGGCAAAACTGTTATGAAATAATAGGTATTCAATTCTAAAAATCAGGCATGAATAGAAACAAGCTCATTCACTTAGCTACAATACCTTCCTCCTCTCGGATGTCAGTTGCGGAAGGGTCAATCTTATCACTTCTCCGTCATTGTTTGGAGTTAAACCAAGGTCAGAGGCGACAATTGCTTTCTCTATAGACTTCAAGCTGAAAAGAATAGACAAAATTATGTAATTGGATCACATGCTAGATATAGCATGCAACTACCAATGAAGGAAACAAATAACAGTAAAAAATCATATCTTGACACCAATTATTTAATGAAAACATCCAATGGGAATAAAATTCATTATTATATATGTTTCCATAATGCCAAAACTAAGATGGGCGTTTGGCTAAGCTTATTTAAAAGATCTTATACGCTCCTACATCTTATAAGATGTTTTAAGAGCTTATAAGATCTTAGATCTTATTTCGAAAAATATGTTATTGAAGTGTTTGGATAAAATAAGATGGTGGAGCTTATACGATGTTAGTAGTGGCAATTTTCTAATTAAAATGGTCAAAATCAAAAGAGGTTAAAATAAGATCTTTTGGAAACAAGTTTGGATCCATAAGCCTTTTTAAAAACTGCTTATAAGCTCATAACATCTTATCTTTTTGAAAAAGAATTACCAAACTCTTTTAGAGAGATTCTAACCTCTCAAACAATTTATAACATATTTTGAAGAGCTTGTAAGCTGAGCTAAACACCCTCTAAGGCAGCCAACAAAGTCCCAGAAATTCAACTACAGTCCAACATCTCGTGGAGGTCTTGGCTAGCAGTAACCATTCGTTTTACTCCATCAGCTAATTTTGACAGAAGTATAGGGGGGAGGACTAAATGGTGTATTCACTATGCACTTTACCCCACTCCATAATCCAGTCCAGAGTTTAACTTGACTGCTAAAACTTTTACTAAATGACCTTTAAAAGAATATTATTTGCAACAACACTACAGTACGAGGATCAACACCTGGATTTGTCATAGGGCTGCACCAAGAGGGAACTTGAATCGGGAGTGCTGATCTGAGCTATACTCTTCAAGATGACTGGTGTTCCATAATACTCCACCTAAGCATGCACGGCAAAGAAAAAACGTAACAAAACAAATGATAAGCAGTCATTTGCAGGACATGATAACTTAAACTCAACATGCAAATGATAAGTATGATAAGTACACTCTGGAAATTCTTCTTCTCCCTTGCAAAGTTGCAGATTTAGCACAGAACAAGATTCCTATGAAGAAAACACACACACACACAGAGACATAAACAAACACACAACACAAGAAAACAAAAGTAAAGAGCATAATGGATTTTGGACCAGTGCATCTTTGGGGATCGTTTGAGATTTCCAATTAAAGATTATTTTATCAACATTCCATTGTAAATACTTTGATGAAGCTCGAACTAGCAGCAGATTACCCGTACATGGGAGCTGGCATCCCCGTGGTGCTCATTAATGAAATTTATTTTATTTCAAAAGGAACAAAGGTCTCAACTAATGGCATTACATAACAACAGAAAAAAAAACAGGGTCTAAGACTATCCAATTATATGTCTCATGGAACCTTTTGGTCGAATTAGACTTTCATTATAACTTATAAATTTATGCCAGCATTGCATTTCACTATGACCTAAATCATCTACAGCCAAAAAACTGGACAGATAAACATATTAGTTAGGAAGAAGGCTGCAGATATCTCAAATTGCCAACACAAAGATTATACAGTTTACAGGAGAGTGAAACAGCTACAAACTAGAAAAAGCATAATATAATGCAGATGAAAGTAAAAGAAGACATCACCGAGTAATTCTTAAAAATCCAATAACACACAATATACTAGGTATCCCCTGATTTCTACTTCTGCACTAGGTGGGCATATACAACATTCAGTCCAACAAAATATACAATACCTCAATTTTGTCCAGTATAGCCGGATTTGCTCTTCCGGTTCTAATCGAATTGAAACCGGATCGCACATTATCAATAGTCTTCTCCATCCTTTCTTTCTGAAGACCAATAAAAAAAAAAAAAAAAGAGTTGCACTCTTAGCTTGTTTCAGAGGTTCCTAAATGCAGAAAACATGCTAGACAAGAAAAGCTTAAGTAGGAAATTTAATTCTTACAACATCTTTCTCAATCATTGACTTCTCCGCTTCTATTTCCTCAATAGTTGCGCACCTCAACACTCCCATTCTGAAATTTGAACAACCCATTCAGTAACATGCTACAGCAAAAATCATAACACAAATACTTTATGAACTTAACTTGCCTTTTTTCAATGTCTGCTTAACAACTAAAGGCTTTCCAGAAATTCCTCTTGCCGCCACCTGAAGCTTAGCGTAATTCGCAGACGCACTCCAAGAGCCCACATTTCCAGAATCTGCACTAAACCCAACAACCTTAACCACGCACTCATATAAATAACTAAAACCCAAAAAAGAGAAGAAAGAAAAATGAAATTTTTGCAGGACCTGGGATTGAGAGGCGGGTCTTGGGAGGGTTAGACGCGTAGCAGATGGAACGTATGTGAGATGCAGGCGAGAATGTTGTCGCCATTGAAATGACACAACCTGTTCGACGAAATGCCTTAGCTAAATTTTTTCCCAGTTCGTTCCTAGAGAATATGGCCAGTTGAAAATAGGCTGGTGAAGCTGGGTTTTGAATTGTGGATAAGAGCAATCTTTTGTACTAGACATTCACCCACCCAATTCGCAAATATTTTGTCAGGATTTTGCCCTTGATTGCTGCATAGCCCAAAAATAATAGTAATTTCCTCTTTGACCCCTCCATTTACAAGTAAAAGTGAATTTATGTTTTAACCCTCATATTCGAAACTAATTACTAATTAGGCCTCGTTTGGCTTAATAGTTTAACTTTAATTTTAACTTTTATACATTTACTTATGATAAATATAAAAGTATTTAAATAAACTTATTTATTTGAATAAAATCATAGATTTTAATAGATATATTATGGGTTTTGATTTATATAATTTAATTTTTGTTAACGAATTGAAGAATAATTTAATTTATAATTGATATTTACCAAGCTCGTTTAGACTCAATTAAACTCGAAAAAGATTGTGAGCCGTCAACTCAGCTCGAGTTCGATTCGATAATAAACGAATGCCTTAAACTCTCAAAAGCTCGGCTTGAGTTGATTCGTTTTATGGTCTATTCGTGAATAAGATATAAAATTGAAAAACATTTGGATTATAGGAAGATTGGAAATTTTGGATTGAGTGAGTAGAATGAAAATCTTCCGTTTGATTTTGATCATTTTTTTCTTTTCCAAAAATTGTAAAATATGAAAATCACTCATATTTATAAAATGATCAATATAGTCTTGGGCCCATAACGGGCTATTCTCTAGATCCAAAGGCCTACATATCTATTGGTGCTTTAGTCATTCATCCATTAATTCAAACTCAGTGTTTCAAAAATGTTAAGTTAGGAGTAGTGGTTGGATGAGAAGATAAATTTTAAATAAATTGAAAGATATAAGGTTCGAATCCCTGGGTCAATACCCTTATAAATGGCGGCGAAGCGACGCCATCAACTACAAACTCGTGGTAAATATGTTTCAGCTTAATAGCATGACTTGTTCAACTATGCAATCCAGCTTTGTATTTCACACCTTCAGAGATAATAGGGATAATCACAAGTACTACCCCTTGAGATGTAACCTAATTTAAAAGAAAATTGTTATCTTTTAAAATTACAAATACCTCATTAACGTATGTTTTTATATTACAAATAGCACCTATTGAGGGTGTATTGAGGGGGTAATTTGTGTTAAAAAACCCAAAACCTAAGGGGGCCATGTATTTGTAACTTTTAAAAGATGATTGGGTTTTTACGTAATTAGACTAAACCTCAGAGATAGTTTTTTTAATTATTCCTTGATAATATTTAATGTAAAGCCAATGGTTCAGGATTAATCATAATAAGACCATTTCCTTGTCCTTTTTATTCTTTATGGCTAGGTGTAAACGAGTCAAGTCGAGCGAACATAGTATTTGTTTGAATTTTAATCGAGCTTCAAAAATTGTGTTCGACTTGGTTTGATTATTAATCGAATCGAGCTCGAACGAGCTTTAGTCGATAGAACACTAATCGAGCTAGAGTAGTTTGATAGTTTTACATATCTTTTATTCTTTTTTACTAATCTAGTCGAGCTTGAGCCGAGCTTTACATCATATCGAAGCGAAAAAATGTGTTCAAGCAGTTCGTTATGTTAACGGTCGAGCTCAAACGAGCTTTTAACGATCGATCTCTAATCGAAAGATCAGTAGCTTGTTCGCTTTTTCAGTCCTATTCATGGCACATGACCAGTAAACCACCAGTCAAAATACAGCCAAAAGATGAGAAGGTACAATCACGTTTACATGGTAAAAATAACATGCAAATGCATAACAAATCCCACTATTCATGCACATATTGTGACTCTTTTTACTGCTGAAAATTCTTTGGCTTTTTCCACCAAATAACACCTACTGCCTTTTTCCCCACTCTTTAAATATCTTCCACATATAATTTCAGGGAGGTTTCAATCATGGATTTGGTGGTGTTACTCTTGTTTATGATGGCTGTTTGTGGATTTTGCAATTGTTCTGTGTACAAAGTTGGTGATACTACTGGGTGGACTATTATTGGGAATGTGGATTACAATAAATGGGCTTCTTCAAAGACTTTCCAAGTTGGTGACACTCTTGGTAAGTTTATATTATCCTCTTTAATTAGCTATGTGATTATGATTTTTGCTTTTTGTGTGTGTGTGTTCCATTATGTATCATCAACTTAATTTTTTTAAACAAATTAAAACCCACTAAATTCCAGTGATCAAATTAAAGTAAAAAAAATGGCTTTTATTTGTACGCGAAATTTATTAATTTATTATCTTTATTTATTCAATTATGTTTCTTCAGTTTGTAATGTCACAGACCAATTTTTGTACCATACAATTTTAAAGCTGTTTTTCCAATATAAGTTAGGTTTATGCATAATTTTGCGTATGTGACAAATTTATCTAGTTTTTCAATCCATCGGATTATTAAGCTATTTGTCCATAATAAACATATTTTTTTAGCTATTTTTTAGTTTAATTGTCCACTTTACTTTTCTCAATCTCGGGCTGGTACCAAAACATGTTTCTTTGTACCAAGAAATATTGTATCACAACATTTTAATATAGCCTAATACCTAATCAAATAATACAAGAAATGGATGACCGACAATTTTTAGTCTAAATTGCTAAAAAAAAAAAAAACATGTTTGGCTATTTTACATTTTCGTAAAATGTAAGTGACCAATTTAGCCTATTACCATTTTTTTATACTAGGGCGATGAACAAAATACGAAACTATAAATCATGATTTTTTCGTGTGTAGTTTTTCGAAAGTACGATCCACGATTTCACAATGTGGTGCAAGTGAGCCGATCGGAGTTCCACTCGTGCAATGCATCGGTTCCCTTGTCCACTTACGCCACCGGCAACGACTCCATCGTTATTCGTAGCTCCGGCCACTATTACTACATCTGTGGCTTTGTGGGCCATTGCCAGGCCGGACAGAAGGTTGACATAAGGGTGCCCAAGTCTCATCGGTCCGCTACAAGCCCAATTCACGCTCCACATGAAACCGAAGCTCCAAAGGCCTCATATATTGGGCCGCAAGCGCCAAGCCCATCTCCCAGTAGTGGAGAATCTCTCGTGTTTAACAATGGGCTGTTCTCTTGTAATGTTGGGCTGTTGCTTATTCTTGTTTGGGGTTTCAATTGATGGGTGTTTTTGTTGTGTTCATGGAGTTTTCAATAATTAGGAGTTTTTGTATATTAATTACAAATGCTTGAGAGGTTCGGCCTTGGATAAAATTATGATTTATGATTATGATAATCAGCTTATTTTTATTTTATAAATCCTGGAAAAGTTGGATCCACGTTCACAATCACTAGTTACACACACTAGTACAAATAAAATGTCTTAATTTTTTATTTTTATAACGAATACATTGGCCATTCATAAAATAAAAATATACATATATATGGGAAAAAATAAAAAAATATTATTGTCCAAATTTAATGTTTATAGTTTAGTGTCCAACTGTAATGCATAAAAATTGGGAAAGGAAAAGGGGCCATTCCGGTGGCCACATGTATTACTCTTTTGTGAAGAGGTCCGAGTTCAAATGTCAACAATGGCAATTGACGGGGCATGATATTTTAAAAAAAAATGGAAATTGGGGAAGGATATTTCAGATTAAGGTAGATTTGAAATCCACCACAATGACTCCTAAAATAAATTTGAAACTAGTTAGGAGCATGAAACACATGCACACAAATAAATTATTAGGCTTCATTTGGATTGATGGATTTGAAGCTAAGGGTTTCAAATCTATAATCACACCGCACGGTTCGGAGAGCACTGAATTAGAATGAGAGGTTCACCACCACATAATTGCATGCAAGGAGAGTTGATAGAACGAAGATGAGAATTAGGATCTTTGTTGAAAAGCGTCTGTTAGCGGAGTTAGTGAACTCTTTCTTGAGGAGCCAATACCAAGCGGTTGAAAGCAAAGTCAAGGAGCCATTCTCAAGTTGGCCGCTTTCAGTCCTCTCATTGGTAGTGGGAGTGGTGACAAGGAAGAAGCTTTCTTTAACGTGTTGTTTCATTGATTTATGATTCATTTCGATTGATGGAATTGAAGCTAATGATTATATATCCATCGAATTGATTTGTTTGGTACAATGAATTTCAAATCCTTATGATCTCATTTTGAGTTCTTGTGGTGGATTTCAAATCCATTTTATACGAAGTCATTTGAAGTCGATTGCTCAAATCCTCCTTCAAATCCAAATTCCTCCAGCCAAAATGCAACCTAATTGATTTGTTATCATGAACCTTAAATACATTCTTCCAAATGAAGTCTAAGAGAATGGACTCTGGAACTGTTTGACTTGGAGTCATTTTATCAAATGTATGAAAATACCATAGTAACGATTCGGTTTGTTTCTTTAAAAAAAGAAAAGACGGACACCATTCTTGAGGGTCCAACTGCCTGCTCCGTGAGACGATTCAATTTGTTTCTTTTTAGATGTTTGTCATTTGAAATCTCCTTTACTGAGTGAAATGCATCACTCTAACAAATCCTATTGTACAAAGTTTTGGTGGTTGTATCATACATGAAAGTTGCATTTTGTTCAGAATGTCACAAATTGGTTGGTGGGCTTACCAAACTTTGAATGCCAAAGGCATGGGAGAAATGGCAAGCAAACAGATTGCAAATTGATATGTGGTGATGAAAATGGCAACATTTTGAGATGGGCTAACTAATTTGGTGCTGCTCATTTATGTTCATCTATTTTTAGTGATGCTGATAATTCTAAGATTTTCAATGATTTGGTGCAAAGGAGTTATGAAGGAAACTAACACTAGTAACCTTTTGGTCGCTTTTTAGAATACTTTGAAGTTTTGAACAATGCGATTTTTTAAAACTCCTTTTCTTTGATTTATCTTTACGGATAATTACGAGAACCTCCATGAGGTTCGAGCTACTTACAAAAAAACCCAAATTTTTTTGAAAATTGCAAAAATCTTCTTGAGATTTGATTTCCCGTAAATTTAAGACAAAATGAAACTTCAAAGGACTTTTTGTAGTTTTGAACATATCTGGATTCTTTTGTAATTAGCTCAAATATCCGGGGTATTTTTGCAATTATCCCTTACCTTTATAAACCTATACGAAGAATAATGAAGAAATGCTATCATTGAAGGACAATTGCACAAAGCAAAGCAGTTAAAAACAAAACCAAAAAATAAAAATTGGCTCAGTAATGAGGTTATAGTATTATTATGTGTTTTCGAATATTGTAGCCATCTCGCACGAGATCTCCTATTTTCTATAGTATTTCATCTTATATTTTAACTTATTAAATTTCATATAATATAATATTATTATCGTATACCAAACAACACAAAAAAGGGGTATTTTCCCCTAATTTCCATTAGTGTCACTCTAGCACATGCAATCGAGAGGTGGTAAAATCAAACCGATCTGTGGGCCAATCCGAGATTTGGGTTAAATTGGACCATGCCTAAAACGTTGAGTATATTGGCGGCCCAAATGGCTCCACGATTCCTCAATATTTTTGTACACAAAGTATATATATGGACTGAAACAATCTTTCATGTGGTCCGACCAAAATCGAGCCGACTTGACCCGAATTGTTTTTTAAAAGTTTGATGGACTCGAGTCGGGCTGACTCGGCCCATTGCCACCTCCACATGCAGCGCATGCCCACGAGACAAACTTAGTCTGTAGAATTGTAGATAGTAAATAAAACAGTGAAACCGCGTCTAATAAATTGAATAGAAACAAAAATGGAAAAACAAAAATCAAGTACAACACCGCGCACCGTAACTAGAGTACTGCCCCTCTTACGGTATTTCCCAACCATCATTAAACAATCCCATTAAATAGAAAGCAAGAGAATACACAATATATAAATATAATTATATATATGCACACACAAACCTCATGTAACCACACTCCCACCCATTCAACCTTCCCCACACTTTCAGTCCCACTGACCAAAAATTGAGCAATTACTCACTCACTGTGTGTTTTCTTGTGAGAGAAGAAGTACCATTTCATCGCCATTAATGTCCTTCAGTAGTTAAGCGTGACCTTTCGCTTTTCCACGGATCACTGTAAGTAATCCGCCATACCTAGCTATATAGCTCTATAGGTATAGCTGTAGCTCCTCCTTTTATATACACTCTGCTCTGCATCAATTTCGCCCCAAATTCGACAACAAATATTGGCGCCGCAGCTTTTTTTGGTTGTGGTTTTTAATTGGTCCTCTGCGAATCCATATCTGATTGACAGTGATGGAGTTGAGCACTCTGACATTGGAGATTTTCTCCAAGCTGGAGCAGAAATGGCTGCACCACTGTGAGGGCAAAAAAACTCGTGTTCTGAGTATTGACGGAGGAGGAACCACCGGCATTGTTGCTTGCGCTGCTTTGGTTCATCTGGAGGACCAGATCAACAGAAAACCGGCGATTCAAACGCTCGGATTGCAGATTTTTCGATATTGTTGTCGGTACTGGAATTGGTGCTCTCCTCGCCGCAATGCTCGTCGCCGACGACGGCTCTGGTCGCCCGCTGTTCTCAGCTAGAGACGCCGCTGAGTTCGTGGCGGAGAATCAGGCAAAGCTATTCAAAGACAAAAACGTCGGCGTTTTGCGCCGACGGATTAGGTTTTCCGGCAGGAGCATGGACTCGGTGTTGAAGGAGGCGTTCCGGAGAGATGACGGCAAGGTTTTAACGCTTAAGGACACGTGTAAGCCTCTACTCGTGCCGTGCTTCGACTTGAACAGCTCGGCGCCGTTCGTTTTCTCTCGAGCCGACGCCATCGAGTCGCCGAGCTTCGACTTCGAGCTTTGGAAAGTGATCCGCGCCACGTCAGCCACGCCGTCGATGTTCAAGCCTTACAAGCTATCGTCCAGCGACGGAAAAACCTCTTGCCTGGCGGTGGACGGCGGACTCGTGATGAACAACCCTACCGCCGCCGCCGTCACTCACGTTTTGCACAACAAGCGTGATTTTCCGTCGGTTACCGGAGTTGACGATTTGTTGGTGCTCTCCATCGGTAACGGACCGTTAAGCAGTCCTGCGAGGATGAAGCTCAACCGTAACGGCGACTGCTCGACGGCGTCAGTTGTCGGCATTGTCCTTGACGGCGTCTCTGAAACCGTCGATCAAATGCTGGGGAACGCCTTCTGCTGGAATCCTAACGATTACGTCAGAATTCAGGTAAATTCTAAACGGAATTAACTTTTCACCGTTACTTCTGCAGTGAGTAACGGAGTTACTAACATCTTGACGGCGTTATTCTACATGCGAACGGTGTGGGGGAAAATGCGGGAGAGGTATTGACGGAGAGAGGGGTGGAGTCGTTACCGTTTGGCGGGAAACGGCTGCTGACGGAGACTAACGGACAGAGGATCGGAGGGTTTGTGCAACGGCTTGTTGCATCGGGAAGGAGTAGCTTGCCGCCAAGTCCGTGCAAAGAAACGGCCGTTAGTCCCCTGGTTAACGGTCGTTAGTCTCTTTTGTTAATTTCTTTTTCTTTTCTTTTTCTTTATTCAGTTTAATATTAGCCCATGTCAGTTAACTGTCCCTATTGTCAACTTTAACCAGTAGCAGTACATTTAAATAATAATACTCTGTTACTGCCACATTATTAATTAGTTATATACTTTAATTAATTGTGGGCTTATAGAGTTAATTATGGCTCTTGGATTGAGTTAAATACAGCTCATTTATGGGCTGCTAATTAATGTAAATAAGATATGAATATGTACTGCTTTAGATCTCATAAATTGCAGAAAAATTTTAAAATGTTACGAATCCATAATCATGTGCTCATCTCTTTTTATGCAGTTAAAAGACATTATTATATACATAAAAAGAAAAAGAAGTTACAGGAATTGACTGAAAGCATTTTACTTCTCCAAGAGAGACCTAATACTGCAGTCTGAAGACATGTCATTACAACAACAACAATAAACTAAGCCTTAATCCACTACGTACGTGGGGTATTTATACGGATCATATCGCGCCATCGCTTTTACGGTCATAAGCCATATTTTCGTTTATTTTAGGTATAACATGTCATGTTTAAAGCTTCTTTCCAAGTCTTTTTAGGCCTACCTCTTCCTCTTTTGATTTGTGTGAGTGATTCTCTACCTTCTAAACGTCGCACAGTGCATCTAAAGGTCTCCTATAAACATGTCCAAACCATCTTAATCATGTTTCTCTAATTTTCTAGTTTATTGGTGCTTCTCCCACTTTGTTTCTAATGTGTTCATTTCTTATTCTATCTAATCTAGTGTGTCCGCACATCCATCTTAGCATTCTCATCTCTCGCTACCCTCATTTTTTGTTCGTGTTCATATTTAGTCGCCCAACATTACGCTCCGTAAAGCATTGCGGGCCTTATGGTCGTTTATAAAATTTTCCTTTCAATTTTAATGGTATTTTTACGGTCACAAAGGATAGAAGATGCACTCCTCCATTTATTCCAACCCGCCGGATCCTATGTGTGACATCTTTATTGATTTCTCGTTCTCTTCAATTATAGATCCTAAGTATTTAAAACTCTTTGTTATACTCACTTCATGTCCATCAATTTTAACCTTCGTCTCATTGTTCTATTGTTTTTACTAAAGTGGCATTCCATGTATTCCACTTTAGTAAAAACAATAAAATAGTGAACGAAGGTTAAAACTAAAAATGTACACTCGAGGAGACTGTCATGTAATACTCCCTAGTTGAGGTCTACGAACTAAGAGAGTAGGGGATTAGTTGATTCGGTACACTCGGGAGACCCGACATTCTTTACTCACCTAGTTTAGATCTACCCTCAAACTAGGAGAATAGGGAACTAGGCGATTCGGACACTCGAGGGAGACTGTCATTCGACACTCACCTAGTTTAGATCTACCCTCAAACTAGGTGATTCGGGCGTGTCCAAGAGCATACGAATAGGGCGATCCTTTGGAAAAAGCAAGTCTTCGGGGAGCTTGACCTAAATTGAGCTATAGTTACAAAAGATGAGACTAAGACAAGATCGTTTGATCGACGACAAATTGCTCAGAGGAGAGCCGACTGTCGGGGATGCTCACAAGCATATCGGACCTAATGTAGAATAACTATTTAACGGCCGAACTAACGGAGAGTTACTAGGTGATACGACCAAACCGACAGAGTTACTTAGGAGATATGGTCGACCGACGAGAAAGTTACTAGGAGATACGGCCTAACCTGAGAGAGTTATTAGGAGGCGGTACGGCCGAGAAAAATTACTAGGAGATACGATTGACTTGACCGGAAATACTAAGGCCTCGATTGGCCCGACGGGAAGTTACTAAAAGATAGGGATGACTGGACGTGAAGTTCTTAAGTGTCGGGTCATACCGCAAAGCATTAAATGTCCCCGGGAAGACGACAAGTAATTAATATCCCAAAAAAGTCGATTCGACGGGAAGTAACTATCCCTAGGATAGACTTGACGGATGTGACTAGTTCTTTTTTCGTTAACTAAAGACGATTTTCCATCTTATTTTGACTCCCAATCCGAGGGGACACGTGTATATCAAGGACAAAATGGTTTGGGTATAAAAGGAGGAAGAATGTGAAAAATCAAAGACCTTTGGCATTTTTTATTTTTGCTTTTTATATATCATACACTTTTCTTTAATCATTTTTCCTTTCGACTTGATCGTCGGAGTGCTTACGGAATTCTCTTGGACTGATCTTTTGCGAGAAATTAGTGATGATTGAATTGGATTCTTGAGAAGATCTCACCATCAGAGGCCTTTTCACGTAGTTCAGTTTTTATCTCTTTAGGTACAAAATAACCATCGAAGTTTTGAATATTCTAAAATGAAATGATTGTGACAATTTTTTTGATTAGTTAAAAACAAATTTATTAGTAACTCAAAAATTAAAGATTTGGTGTTATCATCATATCGATTATGCACAAAAGTGTTTTTGTTTTTCTTTTTTAAGTCAAATGAAACTCATAATTTTATACGAGAGTAAGATTATTCATTACAAGTTCTTGAAGCCAAAAGGGTAAATTTCCGTCTCCCACACACAAATGGAGTAGGGGAAGAACTAGATCATTCATTACAAAATTTAGGCGAGTCAAACCAAATAGATCTTTTTGGTTTTATTTGTATTGATGGATTTGAAATATTAGCTCGAAAAAATGAAATTACTTTTATGATCAATTTTAATTAACACGCAAGTATTTTATATTCCCTATCCCAAATATATAGTCAATATTCTTTTGGGGATGTCTCAAATATATAGTCCACTTTCTATATTTAATAGTATTTTTTATTCTTTTACTATTATAACCCTATTTAATATGTTTTTGTAATTTATACTATTCATTAAATAAGGGCAAATTAAGTAAAATATTTAGTATTTTGTAATTTTCAATACTTTTTCATAATATGTGTAAAAAGTCAAATTGACTATGTAATTGGGATGAGATGGAGTATCTCATTCACTACAATAAGATGTCAAATCATGCAATTATTCACTACAATAAGATGTCAAATCATGCAATTTCTTTCTAAATCTTCTATTGTTTTGAATTTCCATCCTGAGCTTTTGGTATGTACTAACTACTAGGTAGAGCTTCTTCAATAAAATTTGCATTTAATAGGGGCACTAGTAAATTGTTCCCTCAAATTAATAAACATTATATGGACCCATAAGTTCTTTTTTTTTGTCTTTACAAGTTGGAGAACGTATAAATTTATGACTTATGTCAAATATTTTTCCTTGCTACTTATTTTACAATAAGGTAAGATGAGTAGACGACTAATTATTATAGCTTGAAAAGGTTCCTTTTTGTCCTCGGCCATAGATCAACTGGTAAAGAACTTAGGCGGTGTGATCTGTTAGAAATTTGGTCTTGAGAAATGGGTGTTGACCCGATTTTGACCAAATAATTAAGTGATTTTCATTTGTGAAAAATGGAATTAAATTATTTGTAAAAAATTATACTAAGAGAGTAGATGAGAATAACATTTGGAATTTCTCAAAGTCGATTCCAGGTGAATGAGAAATTAATGCTAGAAGTTAGCCACTTAATACAAATAAATGGTATGAAAAATGAAAAATGTGGGGAATGAGAGATATTCCATCCCACATTTGAAAAAGAGGATATAGTTGCACACTTAATATATCTCAAGTTGGACATATGGGTTTGGGCCCTTTGGGGCACCCAAGTTTTTAAAGGGGTGAGGATCTACATGCTTGTGGGGTTGGTTCAAAGCAAACACGCGCGCCGCGCCGCCGCCGGAAGGCCCGGTCGTGGGTCGCGAGCCGTGGGCTTGGGCTTCAAGGCCCTTATTCCTTTTTGGACCAAAAACCTTTAAAATTAATTGTTTAATTAATTTTTGTAATTAAATAAATAGATTTAATTAATTTTAGTAATTAATTAATAGAGTTCAACCTGGAAGAGGATAGTTCCAAGACGCGGCGGAGCACGCCCGGCGCGGTCGGGTCGTGCTACTGCCGAAAAGATTTTCAGCCGCGGACCGTGCGTCGGTCGTCGGCGCCATCTTCAACGTTTTGCGCAGCGCGTCAACGAGGGCGATGCATGGCAGTCGCGTGCGCAAGGATGCAAAATGTGTCTTTTCGAGCCAAAAGACGTGTTCTTTCCATACGAGACGCTAAGGCCTATAATATTCGATCTTGGTGATCAAAACATATACGAAATTATCGATAACAAAAGCGAGCATTGCATTTTGCATCTTGTCCCATTTCCTTTTCTAAAAGCTTGAAAGTTGTCAAACACTTTGTAGTTATTTGTTGTTCGGTTTTGCTAGTCGCTAACCGAAACTGTTCAAAGTCGTTGCATCTTAGAAATGATCTTGGAACCGTAAGGACTCGTGAGATATACGGGGGAGTTTTCGTCTTTGCGGAGATAGAATCTAATTCGGCCTCGACTTTATCCTAGCCATTTTCTTCCATATAGAAATTCCACCATTTATATTTTACCAACAAACGCAAGACATAAATATTTTGTTTTGTTTAAGATGATGGCTTCAGGATCGTTCACTCGGTTTCGCCAAGGTTCTTTTTCCTCCTCATGGTGAGAAACCGAAGTTCACTTCAAGAGATGGCAACATAAGATGTTGTTCTACGTGACGACTTTGGGTCTGGGGTCTCGTTTAGTGAAGGAGGAACCCCCTGCCGTTGGTGATGAAGAATTCGACAATGAACACGGAGAATCATTTGTGGATGCTTGGCATAATAGTGATTTCCTTTGTCGGAATTATATTTTTGGGGTTAGACGATGCCATCTACAATGTCTATAGTTTGTTCAAAACGCCCAAAGAGTTGTGGGACTCTTTGGAGAAGAAATATAAAACGAGAAGATGTCGGTGCAAAGAAATTTGTAGTCGGTAAATTTCTCGGATTATAAGATGGTTGACACCAAGACGGTGATTAACGAGTGCAAGAAATTCGAGATCATACTTCACGACTTAGTGACTGAAGGGATGATTCTGAATTATTGAAAAATTGCCGCCTTTGTGGAAAGATTTTAAGAACCACCTCAAGCACAAGCGAAAGGAAATGGGGCTTGAGGATTTGATAGTTCGATTGAGGATTGAGGAAGACAACCAGGGATTAGAATGAAAATCGGCAAATGTGGTGGCATGATCATACTTTGTGGAACACCAGTGGAGTTTCATTTGCATTTTATATATGTAACAAAAGGTGTTGCCAAAAGTGTTTTAAACACCAAAACCATATTTGCAGAGGTATTGTCGAAAGTGTTGTAACACTAAAGGCAGACACCGTAACAAGTTGAATCTGAAGTCTTACTAAAGCTATGATAACATCAAAGGTTACACACATTGTAAAAGATGTAGTTGTTGGAACTAAGATCTAAAATCGGTAGAACGAGATTCTAACTGGATTGTCAGGACAATGTTCTAACAAAATAAAATGAAAATGGCCAAGAGCCATAAGAATTACGGATGATCTTGTGTTAAACAAGATATCGAAGTTGAAAGAGGTGCTTTACTTTTTAGCAAAACCACATAAAAGATATTGCCTTAAAATGAAGTCTTTGGAAAAATAGAAGCATCAATGAAATAAATTCAGCATTTATGATATAAGTGATGGTACGATCATTAAATCAAGAAATATTGTATTTATTAATAGGGATGGCAATGGGGCGGGTGGTCAAAACCCGCCCCGCAAGATTAAACCCGCCCGATGGGGGCGTTCAGACTCCGGATAAATGGGTCCCGGGCGGGTCAGGTCTAAGGTTGCAAAACCCGCCCGGGTCCGGATTGGTCCCGGTCCTATAGGACCCGACCCGACCACCCGCATGTTAATTTTTATTAAAATTTTAAATATATATTAAAATATTTTTGCATTATTTACTTTTAAATTTGAGTGTTATATGTTTAAAAATATTAGTTGAGTACTATTATAATATTATTTACTTTTAAAGTTTAATTTACTAATATAATATCTTGTAATATTCTACTTTGAATATTTATTTTAAGTATTAGTTGAGTACTATATAGTATACTAATAGTATTTGTTTTTAAATCAAAATCTTAATAGAGCCAATTCTAAAAAATAGTTATAATAAGTTGCATAATTATATTTATATATTTTTTAATCTATGGCATTTGATTACTTTTGAAAATTTGGCCACAAATAGAAAAATATAAATTATTATAATTTAAAAATATATTTGGTGGGTCTAGACCCGCCCCGGTGGTTTTTGAGGCGGGCGGACGGGTCTTACTTCTCCTTGGCGGGCGGGGTCCCGGTTTGGCCAAACCCGCCCGTTGCCATCCCTATTTATTAAAAATGTCTTTTCTTGTAAAGGAAAGTTGTAAGTCTAAACGTTTTTGTCGTGAGACATAATACCAATAAACGTTAATTTCGAAATGGAGTTATTTGGTTGACTACGAAAGAAAGTCAAAGGAAAACCTTGCGGATCCGCTTACGAAAGGCATAAATCGGGATCAATCGTATAAACTATTTAGGGAATGAGTTTAAAATCCACTACTTAAAGAATGTTCATATCAGAACCCAACATTGTGAATGGAGATCCCAAGACCTGGTTCAATGGGACAACTAAGTTATGAATGTTCATTTGAACACTTGAAAATGTGTTAGCTCATTCTCGATACATCCAAGTGAATGTAAACCTATTGAATGTGGTGAGGTTAAGTTTAAGACTTTTAATGATTCATATACCGAAAGGTGGAGTATTGCAGATACTCTTCAATAGGAGATCACCTATATAAGTGAGAAGTAATGACCGCTTCAAAAGAAACACTTATGAATCTAAGATATGGTCCGGTTAATGGACACAACGTGAGAACAACAAGTGTTAGCGTTGTTAGTGTAAGTATTGTTGTCTTGGTTTACACGAACGATCGAGTAGTTCAGACATCGCGTCACTAAGCGGCCCAAGAACCGGAAGTATTTTACTAAGGAAGGTTCAAAGCCACAAACTAGCTATCCCGATGCAATAACGATTCGCACGAGACTTTCAAGCGACCGATACACACATTCATTAATTTCATTCATGTGGGGGATTGTTGGAAATTTGGTCTTGAGAAATGGGTGTTGACTCGATTTTGACCAAATAATTAAGTGGTTTCCATTTGTGAAAAATGGAATTAAATTATTTGTAAAAAATTCTACTAAAAGAGTAGATGAGAATAGCATTTGGAATTTCTCAAACCGATTCCGGTGAATGAGAAATTAATACTAGAAGTTAGCCACTTAATACAAATAAATGGTATGAAAATGGAAATATGAGGGGAGAAATGCTCCATCCCACATAGGAAAAAGAGGATATAGTTGCACACTTAATATATCCCAAGTTGGCCGTGGGCTTAGCTTCAAGGCCCTTATTCTTTTTGAACCAAAAACCTTTAAAATTAATTGTTTAATTATTTTTAGTAATTAATTAATAGAGTTCAACCTAGAAGAGGATCGGCCCTACGACGGGCGGGAGCACGACCCGTGTGGTCGGGTCGTGCGTACCGCCAAAGTTTTGAGCGAGCACGGGCCGGGCGCACGGCCCGCAAGGTCGGGGTCATGCGCCATCCTCGAATGTTTGCGACTAAACAA
Source organism: Rehmannia glutinosa (assembly GCA_016081115.2). NCBI lineage: Eukaryota > Viridiplantae > Streptophyta > Magnoliopsida > Lamiales > Orobanchaceae > Rehmannia > Rehmannia glutinosa. The sequence continues at coordinate 99,617 of JABTTQ020000147.1, forward strand.
GACGCAAAGAAGCGCACGACCCGCAAGGCCTCCTGGTCGTGCTCCTCAGCAGATGCGTTTGTTCGGTTGCAAAATGTGTCTTTGGAGCCAAAAACGTATTCTTTCCATACGAGACGCCTAAGGCCTATAATATTCGATCTCTGGTGATCGAAAACATATATGAAATTATCGATAACAAAAACCGAGCATTGCATTTTGCATCTTGTCCCATTTTCTTTTGAAAAGTTTGAAAGTTGTCAAACACTTTGTAGTTCGGCCGTTGTTTCGGTTTTGCTAGTGTTGCTAACCGAATCGCATTCAAAGTCGTTGCATCTTAGAAGCGAAGCGTCGAAACCGTAAACACTGTGATACGGGCGTTTTCGTCTTGAGACAAAATCTAATTCGGCCTCGACTTTATCCTAGCCATTTTCTTCCATATAGAAATTCCACCATTTATATTTTACCAACATGATCAAGCGGATGGAGGGGCCACTCTCGGCCCTACAAGACACCCCAACCATTTTTTTTTAAAATTACACTAAAAAAATTTAAATAAAATTTAATTATAATTTATATGATTTTTCTTATCCTGCCCTTTTATTTTTGTGTATCAGCCCATTCTAAATTTATTCCAGCTCAGTCCTCTCGGGGGTGTGATGTCCACTTCGCCGTTGGCACACCGCAACGTGGATGTTCGACCGCCTGGTAGTTTTTTGCTCTTTATTTTCGCAAACTTTTAAAGGAAATCGGACAATCAAAATTCAGTATAAAACAAATTACAAAGAATTGTATAGAAAATTTTTTAGTAAAAAAATGCATCACAAGAAATAAAACGTAATTTATTATTTACGTGTAAAAATATAATTTATATACTTGATCAAACCTTTATAATCATTACTACAAAATATGGATTTTACTTCAAGATTTTACATCAGTTATTCAATAAACGTTGTAAAAAAAGGGTTTTTCGTAATTCATAGTATTAGTGACTATGAGTATAAAATACAAAATATTATAGGTTGCTAGCTCAGTGAGTTTGGTGTTCCTTTTTGTTTTTTAGCACATATCTTGGGAGGGGTGGAATAATGTGAATCGAACCCCAAACCTCTATTTTGGATTTGAGAGTTTTAATCATGGACAATTATCCAAATCCCTTGAATCCCACGTTCATGAACAGTAACATATTTTTTTTTTTCTCTTCCTTATAAATACTTTAGATCAAACAATTTACTAACCCTTTGGACCTTGACAAAAAAATTGGCAAAAACAATGCAACAATTTTCACTGCTCAAAAACACCTGACGCCGACAAGAATAAGATTGTGACTTTAGTCCCACTTATAACTGTGTTTTGGGCCATGTACCTTTATGTATGAATCTGATTACTATAATGTACAATAATTCATGCGTCGTATTTAATTTTCAACTTGTAAATAATATCAAAATTAGTTGCCTTCTTAAAAACGATGTTGGTTTGAGGAAAATTGATAGTGACTGCTGGGCAGAATTAATGTCTGAAAAATGGTTTTAGTGCATGATCCTTGCAAATTCTTATTTTGAAGTTTCAAGTTTCAACCAATGGTTTGTTAAAAATAAAAAATTACTAGTAATAAAAAAATATTTTTATAAGGTGAATTTTAGCCTTAGTCCTTTGCCTTGAATCATATTTGACCTAGGAAAAAGAATATTGTAAGGTGAATTTATATTTTTAAAAATACTAAATAAAAACTATTATTTATTTAGAGGGTTTAAAAATTTAAATTTAATTTAATTTATAAATTTATTTAATTTTAAATATTTTATTGAATCAAGAAAAACGTGTCCACCCATTAGACCAACTAGTGAGTTTTGTAAAACTTTGTGTAAGATCCTACTTGATGTACTGAACAGATCGAGACACTTCTCATATTTTCTCAATAGCTTGAAATTTCTCGCCTAAATTCTAGAATCAATGGCGTAGCCAGTAAATAAATAGGGTGAACCGATACACGAAATTAGGATGTGCCAGATAAAAAACTACAAAAAGAACCATGTAAATATTAAATAAATAAAAAATTCTAAAAAAATTATCTATTAAATTTTATTTTAAATGGGGGGGCCAGGGCCCAGATTGCCCCTCGGCTACGCCAAAGGTGTCTAGAATAGTACCTACAAAGCACCAGAGAAGGATCTCAATGTAGACAGATCGACTCTCAAGTTAGACAAGATCTCCAAATGTAATGTCATAGGGCATATCTTGATAGGGAGGTAGATATATTCAAGATCCACCTTCGTTATGATTCAACATAACCAATGATATATCACTAGCAAGTTGATGAATGACAAATTCTATCTAGATAATAATTCAATATTTAACTAATATTAGTGAAGCTAAAAAGGCTCTTCCACCAATAATAGTATAATTAAGCTAGATCCCACCCTAGCAAAACTCCAAGAGTTTCTAAGGGGATGTATGGATGTATTTCCAAGTCCAATTTTCGGTTTCTAATGTTGGAAAATGAATTTTCAAACTTTATTGGTTTTCGTGTAAGAATTGAGAATATGTTTGGTTTGTTGTCCGAATTTTGTTTGAAAATGAGAATATGTTTGGTTATAGTTTTTCAAATTTATTTTTGACATAGGTTTGCGTAATTGTAGTGTATTTTTACCTAGGTTTGCGTAAGTAATTGGGGCTGTCTTTTTATTTGTAGGTTTGAAAATGAGAATATGTTTGGTTATAGTCTTTTCTCAATATATAAAACTTCTTGTGCATGACAAAAATCCGAAAAAGGTAAGAATTGGGGCCTGTCTTTTTATTTGTAGACTTTTCCTATTGTTTGTTTCTTTATCATTGCTTTTTATAACCTTCAAAAAAAAAAATCATTGCTTTTTATAAAGGAAGTTTAGGTTATTCCTTCAGTAAAGAGAATTAAAAGACATCACACTGATAACCAAACTTAAATTTAATAATATTGTTAGTACCAACAGTCTTCTAAGTAAAGGCAACTTGATTAAAAGTGTAAAACCATTTAATTGTAATTAACATTGCTATTATCAAATCACACACATCATAGACCACTTACACGGGAGTTTTTGGTCTTTTTACCGTCATGATTAGTTCAAATCATGAGGGATTAATAATTTAAAAGTTCTTAGAGTTAAATAAAAAATTTACTCTGAAGATTATGGGATTTAAGTATAATTAAAGGTCATTGAGTCATTCAGCAACCTCAGATAGAATTGCCATTTTTGGAATTAGAGGGGAAGATTCCCATAAAGATTAAGAAATTTATTTTCATTAAAAAATTATTTATTTGGAAAAATGAATAAAAGAGTGTATATATTCAGCTGAGCTCACAATGATTTTCATTAATTGGATTTAGATTTCATATTCCACATTCTTATTCGACATCCTATTCTATTGTATTGTATGAGTAACATGCATAAAAGATTATTTCACATTCTATTATATTAGATGAATGACGCGTGTATATGAGATAATGTCATAATTGTAATTGTGTCATTCATCTAACAAAGTTAAATAGAAAGTGGGAAGGTAAGATCTAGTTCAAACCCGTCTTTCAAGTTCTCTCCTTCAACAAAGACCATGTAATCTAAAAAATCATTTTATTTTTGCTTAGGACCCAAAATTAAGCGACAATTGAAAAGTTAGCCCTAATATTGTATAACCGTGGGGCAAAAAGGAGGCAACTTGATTAAGACCCAAGTAATTCAATCAAGAATCTAACCCCATTTCCACCAAACAAAGTTTTTCAGGCACCTTTTGCCTTTGATTAAGATTGCTAATTTTTATTTTTTTTGAGGGATTAAGATTGATAATTCATCTAATTAAATATATGTTGGGGAATAAAATCGTCATTTCATAAATAATAAGTATCACCGTTATTTATTTAATACCCTAATTACTAATTATTGCGCCACATATATGATTCTTCGCCCATATCCACACTAGCCTACACCACCCACACTAGCCTCACGTTGACCCATACCACCCAAGCGGCCCACTTTATCTTATATGGCCCATGTGGACCATCATCTCATGTATGAAAAGGTCAATTTTATCTCATTTGTATGTAAGTTCAATTACTTTTGCGCAAATTATCACGCTCTAAATTTTTTTCCTATAGTCATCGTTGAGCAGGCGTCGGAAGGACCTCCGAGACGAGACCACCTCAAAGACCCATAACCTTATTCAAGCAAGAATAAGTCAAAGAACTTAAATGTCACTAAATCAAAATGAATTGCATGCCTTCAAGGCAATAAGGATATGAGTGTATACTTTTGTATAGACAAATAAGGTGGCGATTGGATATGAAATGGATTCCATTTTTGTTAGTTGGAGAATTTTTTTGACCAAACATGCTATTATTTATGGAAATTTTCAGAAAATATATTATTCTACTTTCACTTTTTCTTATTTTTTTCTCACCAATCACATCTACACATTTTTCACAAAAACTAATCATTATTACACATTCTCCACAAATTTCACTATTCACTCACTCACACATTTCTAACGAGAAAATTGCACTTTTGGTCCCACCAGATTATAGGAGTTGCATTTTTGGTCCCACAATTTGCATTTTTTTGGTCCCAAACGATTTTTAAGCGCAATTAGTCCCATATGATTCAAAAATTGCAATTTTAGTCCCAACATTAACGGAAAAGTTAACTGGTCGTTAACTCTATTCTTACGAGACCAAAGTGCATTTTTCCGAAAATTAATTAAAAAAAAAAAAATCTAAAAATTATCAAACAAATTTAAAAATTATAACAAAATTTTAAAATTATATAAAATTTATTAAAAATATATAAAAAATTCAAAAAAATTAAAATCTAAAAATTAAAGTATATAAAATATGATGATTTGTTTAAAATAATTGAAATTATTTTCAAATTCCAAAAATTACAAAAACAAGAAATGTGAAATTTATTTAAATAAAACTATACATTGTTCTAAACATCTGAAATTTATTTAAAATATTTTTTGGAATTTAAAAAATTTTGTTATAATTTCCATTTTTTTTTTTTTTTTTTTTAACAAATTATCATATTTCTAGATTTTAATTTTTAGATTTTAAAATATTTTTTGGATTTGAAAAGATGTAGAAGAAAATGGAAATTATTTTTATTTCTTTAGTTCTTTAAACAAAATTTTAGATTTTTGACACATCATTTATTTTTAAAAGTAACTTCTTGAAAAAAATATTGAGTTTTTATTTTAGTTTAGAATTTTAAAATATTTTAAATAAATTTAGGATGTTTAGAACAATGTATAGTTTTTTTAACAATTTTCACATTTCTTGTTTTTGTAATTTTGAATTTGAAAATAATTTCAATTATTTTAAACAAATCATTATATTTTTATATTTTAATTTTTAGATTTTAAATTTTTTTGGACTTTTTTTATTTCTTTGTTAATAAATTGAAAATAATTTAAATTTTTGTTATAATTTGTAAAATTGTTTGATAATTTTTCAAATTTTTTTCTTTTTTATTTAATTTTCGAGAAAAATGCACTTTTGGTCCCGTAAGAATAAAGTTAACGGTCAGTTAAGTTTTAGTTAGTGTTGGGACTAAAATCGCAACTTTTGAATCATATGGGACTAAAAGCGCTTAAAAGAAATCGTTTGGGACCAAAAATGCAACCATGGGACCAAAAGTGCAACTCATGTAATCTGGTGGGACTAAAGCGCAATTTTCTCCATTTCTAACTATCAATCATATTGAATCATTATTTCTTTGTTTTTAAATCAAATCAACTTTCATCATTACTTTTTCATCTCACATTCAATCACACCTTCAAAATTTATATTTTTTCTTCCAATTTTTTTTTTACAACTATTCTCTAAAGCAAAATGAAAATTTTCAATATAAAAATATATCAAATCGCGCCCTAATGCTTTCATGGGTTTTGTTTGGCATTAGGGCTTTAATGAAAATAGTTTAGGTATAGTCAAATTAATTAGTAATAAGTATTCCCCTAAGATTAATTCAGTTCAGCCTCTATTTGTCTTTTGGCCGGTGATCCGAACATTTTCATTGGTTTTCGGTCTTTTAATCCTATTCGAATTATGGCACATCAATAATTATATTTGGGGTTACAAACTTATTTAATTTGGGAAAAACGTATGCATGTCATGGAACCCGATTTCCGTTTTCTTTTATATAAAAAATTATATAATCAGGTTGACCTGCATTCTCACTAAGTCAACATTGGACCTATAAGAGTCAAAATTAACATTTTGCCGTCTAATAATCCTTTGATGTCGATCTGGTAAAATAAAAGAAATTACTTCATGTAATGTAGACAAATTAAACAACCTTTTTTCTTGGGTTAATCTCCGTCAGACGGTTTAACGGATCTAATTCGTTAGAGAGATCCAAATATTCAACCGTCACCCATCAACAACCGCAGTACCAATACCACATCCGCCTTGGCCGTTCTAATACATTTTAGGAGAGTTGTTGATACATTTTAGGAGAGCTACTAATACTTTTCGGACGAAAATTAAACTAATATTTTTTGGGGTCTTGCCAAATATTTTTCGGGATGACTCATCGATACTTTTTGTATGGATAACTACCGATACTTTTTATGAGAAAACTATTACTTTTCAATAGGAATACTAAAACACATTTAATCGTAACAACATATACTTTTAAATAAGAATAATAATACGTTTTAGTAGGAATACTAATACTCTTGATGAAAAAAATAAATGTTTTTCAAGAGGATTCTTGAAAAATTGTTCAAACAGATTAATAATACATTTCATCGTTACTACTAATACTTTTTTAGGGACTGCTAATAAGAAAAAGTTAATTATATTCATGAAAAAATACTAAAATACTCTCCGCGAACTACTAATACCTTTTCGATTAACTACTAATATTTTTCATATGCACCGCCCCAAAATATTACAAGATGCCACAGTGCATTAAATTACGGGAAAAAACCGGGTAGGGTTGGATCCGTCTAACGGAAAAGATTTGTGTTTTTCTTTTTTTTTTTCTCAGGAGGGACTGTAATAATAATAATAATAATAATAATAACAACAACATTGGTGAACAAGATTGCAATCCGATATTCTGATTAATATGAGCCAACAGCCCAACATGAATAGAGACACAAAATTTATGCAGCACTTTCCACCCATTTCGCCTTGTCCCCATATCATCCACACGTGCACATCATCTCCCTATTTTCCACTCCCTTCACCTAAATTAAATACATATATATTAAATATGTTCACACTGTATGTTACATTTACATAAATATTTTAATAAATTAAGTTATGCTATAGTGAATATCAGTGGCGGACGCAGATTCCGTCTTTTGAGGGCTAAAAACGGTCCAATTCATATATTTAAACTATGAAAAAAAAAATTGGAGAAAGAATTCAAAACACAACTATTCAAGTTTTTATCAAAACTTTAGGGGCAATTGTAGAAAAATTCCTTTATTTTAACAATAAAAAAATAATTTTAAAACTTTTCGGGAGGGGGAAATAATTTTGAAAAATTTTGGGGGCGTAGCCCCCTTGTCCCCCCTCTGTCCGCCACTGATTAGTGATCATCATGAATTAATGTATCGGACCAACTCAGGCTTCAAATAGGGCCAGATCCGGTTCATTTCGAGCATGTACGTATAAATGCGTGCACTTCATCATGTATACATACATATAATCGGGCCGAGATGAAAATTAACAACTTTCTATACGACACGTCATTATATTTGTAATCAAAGTGTCAACCTTATAATTTTACTTTATTTCATGGATCATAATACCATATTTCTTCATTTTTATCGATTATAATTTGAAGATTAAATGATAATTTATAAATGAGTTCAACTATTAGATTTGAATATTTGGTACTACGTGCTATAGGTATAAATTGTAAACTATATAAATTTATAAAATATAAAAAAATTATTGAGAAAAGCCCTAAGGGACGACCCAATCCTAAACATAGTCGGCCTTAGAGCAATTAGAGTCGGTTAAAAAGTCGTCATGTTATAATGACCTATAAAATATAAGTCCAACCATCAAATTATTAGGTGTTAGAGAATTTTCTAACCGCAAGTTTACGGTGTCAAGTTTTAATATAGAGTAGTAAGGTTGTCGAATCCACAGGGAATAATTATCGAATTATTGCTAAGTACTATAATATAGTAGTCTAACTTTATTTAGAAATTCAATAATTGATGGAGTTGATTATACTAAAAATACTAAAATTAAATTAAGACTATGAAAATATCAATGAGTTTATCCAAATGATTAAATGAATTCTAGAGGTATGATGAATCTAGTTATCCCTTATGTTGTCAATATGGTTTATCAATCATCAATTATCAATTTATAAGTCAAGATTTCTACAATAATCATTCCTCTCTCAAGTCTTAAATGATTTTAGATTCAATTGGGAAATCAATATCTCTATAAAAATCACCAATTAAAATCTCAATAAACGCTATGAATCTTGATAAATGACTTCAAAGGATTCATAAATCTCTCAATTCTATGAAATCCTGGTTATGCTATTCCAAGGTCATGTATTCAATTACCTCTCTCAAGTGTTAAATCAAATACACCAAACAATCTAAATTATTGATCAAGTAATTTAGAAGCAATAGACCCAAATAGCACAAATAAATTGATAGATCTAGATTGACAAACCACAATCTCAAAACATAAGTTCAAACATAGATTACATCAATCCTCTAGAATTATAGTTTTTAGCTCATGATTAAAGAAAATGAATCCATGAAAATACAACAATACATCTTACAAGATATGAAGAAAGCAACAAAATAAGAACAAGAGTTGAGGGATCTTCTCTATTTCTAGATGATAGAAGAAGCCTCCAATCTTCTTCTCCAAATTCTTCTCAAAATGCTCAAATTATTATTCCTTGTCTTGTAGTTGTTTTTATTGTCTCCCAAGGGTTCCAAGATACCCTAATTTCAAGCCCCAAGGATGGTATTTATAGTACACAAAAGTCCAAGAAGGGGGTAGGTGAACATAGGATTTTCCGCCCCAGCTGCTGGCGCCATCAATCTCGTCCCATTTTATCGCACGGGCGGCAAGGCGCGCGCGCAAGATGGCGCGGCGCCCGCACATCGCTGCCATTTTATCGCACGGCAGACTGCGGCTGGCGCAGCATGAGCAGCGGCGCCCATCATTTTTTCACACAATTTCACCGATGGCTGCGGCTACATGCCTGTCTCAAATCTGTCCTTCTTCGCCACGGCGCTTGTGGCGCCAGGGGGTATTCTGCAGTCCTGACTCGTCCTTGTCAAAATACGATTTTTTTTCTTCTTTCTACGTGATTTCTTCTTTCTTCAAGCCGTTTTTCACCGTTTTCTTCATTTCTCGGCTACCAAATCAGATTGACTCTACATCGACTCTAATTGAAATAAATAGGACTCTAACGACTCTAAAAATACCCAAAATAAAACCAAATTCTACTCTAAAATATCAAATAAGTTGGTAAAATACCAACTTAACAAATACCCCAAACTTAAGCTATTGTTTGTCCTCAAACAATTATAACTCCAAAATGAAAGACAAACAAAACAACAACACAAACAACTACAAAACTCCACAAACCAATAAAATTTGTCTAAAACTCATTTCACTATCAATCAAGCATGCATTTTAACATTGTGATCAAAAGTGTTGAATATTCATGAAAATTCCGTTTACATTATTCAAATTGATTTACGCAATCAAACGTTATGAAGATGATCCACTTCTAAGTATCAAAAGATAATGACTACCTAGGATTCCATAGGCTTGTTATTCACACTAATCTCCACTAATGTAGGCTAATATAACACATGGATCAATAGGGCTTCCAAAGCTTGTAATGGCTTAGGGTCGGGTAGGAAAATTTAGGATTAAGTGGCTCAATTCACCCAAACACACAATTATCTCTTCAAATCACCAATTGCCAACAAAATGGCTACCTTCACTTTTGTTGAATTTTCAATTATTCTCCTTTACGAGCCTCTATTTTCAACATTTTTTTCCGAGATCCCCAAACTTGGTCTTTTGCATATTTTAACACATGGGGTTTCATTATTTCTTTTTCTCAACAACTTCATGCGAATGAACATCTACCTTACTTATTACATCCTCCTCAACCTTCAATCATTTTTGTGTATGAGTGATGGGTAATTAGGATTTTCACATGTAAGCTCAAGGTAAAAACAATTGGTTGCCAAAGAACATGTTTAATAGGCTCAAAAAAGGGGACACTAGTGAAATTATATCGTCAAAGGTAGTCATTTTGGCTCTAGCTTTTATTCAAAGATGGCCTAAATCATTTCCTTATGTTATTTCACCTAGGATTTCGCCTCAATTAGTGATCAAACAAGTTCTAGAATCCGGTGGGATCATACAAGCAACACGACTTCATTAATCATTTTCAAATAAGTTAATGAATTATGCATGAATATGAAATCAATGAAGCAAAATATAGATCACCACTAAAAAGCATGCTTTCGTGTGATTCAACTCTCATAATCAACAAATCTACTTAGTCATGTAGTTCTATAGTTCAACAAATCTACTAAATGTTACCAACGAGTTAGAGTTGTCAAGCAAAAACGGACCGTTGGGGGCCCGCCCGCCCGCTCCGCCTAAGGTAGGGGTTGGGTTAAATATTTAGTAGCCCGCTAAGGGGCGGGCTTAAGCAGGCTAGCCCGCCACAAGCCGCGGGCTTGACGGGTTGGAGTTGGCGGAAGGTGGCTAGCCCGCCGTAAATAAAAAAGAAACAAAAAGAAAAATTAGATAAAATAGACAAAAAATTAGTATAATTGATATTTTATATTTTTAACTCTTATAAAAGTGTATATAACAATTTTATAAAATATGTACTTGTTATCTATTAGTATATTTAATTCATTAAACTTAATAATATGAATAAAAATATTTTTTTCATTTTTTTTTTTTTTAATTTTTGGCGGGCCATTTCAACCCGCCCAACCCGCAGCCCAAGACGGGTTAGGTTGGGCTGAGATTTTCTTGGCGCGCCACCTTGGTGGCCAGCCCGCCCGCCAAGTGGCGGGTTTTGGTGGGCCGTGGGTCAAGATGTTTCGATGACTCTACAGCCAGTATATATAACATGATTATTATGATCTTCAAATGATTTTCTTGTTTCTAGCAAATAAATTAATTATTAATCAATCACTCCATATCAAATCTTGTCAATCTAATCAATCCCTTGTATTATTAATTGAGCTAGATGTATTTATTGATGCTTTTGCCAGCTTTTTAGACATACCCCATCGCTGAATTGAATCTCTAAGCTAAATCTTGTGTGCCCAATTGGCTGAATGAAGACAAGAGAGTTGATGGTGATAGCATTTTATACAAATATCTGATTCAGTACTTCAAATGTATTAATTTGCAATTTGCTATGTCATGCGTGGGGAATCTCTTGCAAATCAGTCCAACTACAACATAATGAGGTTTTATTTGAGTTGACAAATTGATATGATAGAAAGAAATGACATTGTACCTTGTAATTAAATCAAGTTGAAATGGTTATTTAAATGATGTATATTTGGGCCTCATGGCCTTAAATAGGTATTGTGCTTTTTGTTTGAAAGCACTTTGAGATTAATTTTTGGATATAAAAATCTATTTTAATAAAAATTGATGTTTGGTGATTAATTTAAAATATAGACTTTTGAATAAGTCACACCTCCAAAAATTTCATCACGGAAAAGTTACAATTGGAAATTTCTTCAAAAGTCACTTATTAAAGACTAAAGAATCCATTTTCTAAATGGATTTTTTTGCATAAACTTTTCCAAACATACACTTAATCAATCAGGCCTTTGTGTGATTCTAGTTTTCTGTTTGATTGTTAATTGAGCTGAAATTAAAAATTAATTTGTATAAATTAATGTATCATGGTCAGGGCCATATCTTCTAACTATAGAGGCACGTGCCCCTGAAGTTTTTTTCGTCTTTTCTTGTGCTATTTATTTATTTTTAAAATATAAATATTAATTAGGTTAAAAAATAAATTGTGCCCCCATTAATTATTTTTGATATAGTTTATGAAAGAAATTTACTTATTTGGATCCACTCCTAAGTCCTAACCTTTGTGATATTTTTACATGCATGTATATATATTACATAAGGTATTATTCATATTACACCAGTTATAAGACACTTAAATATGCATTTGAATAACCAGTGTTACACTCTTTTACATAGATGAATAACAATTGTTTTGATTTGTAGAAAGTAGGCCTATCCACGGTTCGAAACCACCTGGGGTTTCTGAGTTCTTCCAAAGAAGGAACGTGACCAAAGCCAATAGAGATTGGTTCTTACGGGTTCGAACCAAAAACGTTGACCACGATTCAGGTTCTAATTCCTCTTTGGGTTACATTTGATCGAGCCTAGTAGAAAGTAGGATACTTGTAGGGTAGAACACCACCAATATATAACATCTACAAGACCATTACAGAATGTATTTGACAATTAATTTCGTGCATAGCATATCTCGAGATTGCTGTAAAATTTTAAGGAAAATTAAACTTTGGTGAATCCGATGTTAATTTATGGAATTTATATGCAAGCATGCAAATATTGTTATTCGAGGTTGCTTCCTAGAGTACACTTGGAACACATGCGCTAGCGGCGGATAGCCATCCCTTGACCTATATATAATCAAATTACGTGCAAATTACAACTCACCATTGTACTTTATGTTTAATCTTTTTTTTTTTTTTTTGAGGAAACTTTATGTTTAATCTTAACCATAGATTTTGTCGATTTTTTCATAAGATTTTTCTTTGTCTCGTTTCTATTTTTTAACAAAAGAATACAAGTGTTTTCTCAATAACTAAATAACCTACAGCTGGCATTAGGTTAAATCTTACATGGATCTTGTTTTGTTGATATTTTCAGTTATTCCCTCCGTCTCAATACGATAGGTGACGATAATTCACACAAATAAAAAACATAATAAATATAATTATGATTATAATTTTTTTCATATTTTTCCTATTTTATCATTGCATTAAATGAGTCCAACTATATTAAAAAAATTAAATTTATTAAAAATAAAGTGAATTAAATAGGGATATTTTAGTCGATTATAATGTAATTAATACTCTCAATAAAGAAATAAGCCTATAATTTGGGACGGACGAAAAAAAAAAAATATGGTCTCTCTTAATGGGACGAAGAGAGTATTATTTTTAGCTAAAAAGGATTACAATCATAATGTAATATATATTAAGATTAAGAGGACGTCTTATATGGGACCGTCTCATTCTAAACACATACAAAAATATGGATTATTTTCATGGGTATTGGTTTGGATCAAAATTCTATTTAAATATAGGATCCGTCTCATGGACTATATCCATGAGACCGTCTCACACAAGTTTTTGTGTAAGACTAATGACTAATGAGTAGTGACTAACGCATGAATTTGGTACCTTTATAATACAATATTAATCATTACTTGAAATTTGCTATAATCAACAAACTAAAAAGTGAAAATTATTTAAAAGATATCAAAATCTCCGAGTCCACATGTCCCCAACTTATTAAAATCGAGCCAAACTCAACTCAATGTATTATTATAGGACGAATTTTAGATATAATTTTTCAGGCTGATGGATGATTTAAATCAAACTCAAATTAGGTGTTGTAGTCGAAAATCGGGCCTAAGCGGCCAAAACAGGCCAAATATTTAAAAATGAACAAATAAAATAGTATTGCTCCTAGGTTGTCTAGGCACCCGTCTAGCATCTAAATACTTGATTGTCGTCGATTAGACACCTAACGATTTATGTAACCTTGAGTATCATGTATGTATGTTTATTTGTCTTTTAATGTGTTCTGTGTAATTACAAATGAGATCCATAAATCTAAGAGACCAATTAAAATCTGTTTGACTGATCACGTTAAGTCTTTAGCCGAAAATATGGTTTGTCTAAATAACTCAATTAATTGTCTTTACACATAAATATTTATTTTCCATTAAAGCATTTATGCAAAGAATTGACTGTGGAATATCCAATTGAACAGCATTTGACTGTCTCTCAATAAAAATATATAGTCTCATTGTCTTTATGCTTGAAAATGATGAACATATCACATGGCTAGTAAATGTCAGCATATATATGCAAGTAAAATCTTTTTATCAAAAAAACTGATGTGGTACATTTTAGAATATACATTTTTACTATAAATATTGTTAATATTTTTTTAATAAATAGTGGTAGACACAACTGTCAATATCATTTTGCTTAGTTAATGTCGATACATTGGATATATAATTATTTAATTAAAATAAAAATAATAAATAATTTTCTTTTTGAAAAAAAAAAGGCAACATTTTGGAAATTCATTTTTCAAGAAAACTAATAAATTCTGAAAATAATGAAACCAACAACTGGAGTGTTTGCAATCACTATAAAGTGTTTTCACCTTTTGGCTGTATTTTTAGTGTTTGCAAATGTCAATTTTGCTTCTAATTTTGTTGTATTTAATCATAATTTTAAAGCAGGAATATGAGTTATTTAAGGTCTTGTATGATTATGTTTCCATTGACCATTTCTAGTTTTAGTGTTGGAAATTGAATTTTGAGAATTTATTGGTTTTCGTGTGAAAATTGAAAATATGTTTGGATGAGTGAATGAAAATGAATTTTATGTAGGTTTAAAAATGAGATTGTGTTTGGTTGAGTAGTTTTGAAGTATTATTTTATTGTATATAATAATTTGAAAAATTGATAGTGGTTGAATATTTTAATTGAATATGTAATATTATATTTGTGATTTGAGGCTAGTGGGTCCTATTAGGTATAAATAATTAAAAAATAATATTTTAAGTTGATAGAGTTGGTAATAGTGGGTCCCATATATATAATTGGATGAAAAGATGAGAATAGTGATTGATGAATGATGTATGATAGTGTATATGGTTGAGAATTGAAATTATAAGTTTGAGATGTAGTTTTATGTGAAAAATGGAATGTGAAAATGGTGATTTCCATTGGAAAATTTATAAACAAATATGATTCCAATTTTATGAATAGTTGGAAATTGGAAATAGGTTGTTGGAAACATAAAGGGCTTGTATGGATGTATTTCCAATCCAATTTCAGGTTTAGTGTTGGAAAATGAATTTTCAAACTTTATTGATTTTCATGTGAGAATTGGGAATATGTTTGGTTTTTGTTTGCAATTTCGTTTGAAAATGAGAATATGTTTGGTTATAGATTTTCAAATGTATTTTTACATAGGTTTGCGTGATTGTAGTGTATATTTACATAGGTTTGCGTAATTAGAATGAAAAATTGTTTGGATTTGTTTTCAAAAAATATTTTCCATAGAAAAAGTGAAAACATGGAAATGACTTCATTTCTACCGAAAACTTTTGAAAACAAACATAAACCCACTTTCCTAGGAATAGTTGAAAAGTGAAAAATTGGTGTTGGAAACACAACCATACAAGGACAAACAAACTAGGCCTTAGATTTCGATTCTTGTTTGATTTTTACAAATAAATAAATACTTTTACAACTTCTCGATTTTATTTGTAAATACTATCAACTTTTTATTTTCAACTATGTTACAATTAATCACTTTTTATAAAAGCACAAATTTTTGGTGATTCTAATGCCACGTTTCTAATTGATATGTGAAAGCATAGGAAGCTTCTCCTCCGCCGACACCAATTTTTGGTAACTTTTCTAACAGTACTTAAAAAATGATGATCATGATTTTATTTTCTTTCAATTTTCAACGGAGCGAGTGCTTCGGGTACATGGACCCATCCATACAATAATTCACCAAACAAAAATAATACTTCCTCCATGTAGAGACACACAGTGGTACCATAGGCTTAAAACTCTTAATTGTAATCCGTGGGGTTAGTCCCCATCCTATGGCCCTCTCCTTTGTCTTTTCCCATGTGTTAAAACTAGTAATATGACATTGGGCGTGGTGGGTTGGGCATCTAAAGACCCAGTTCTGTCCCGTTCTTAGAATGGGGTGAGCAAGGTGATTCGTTGCAGGTCAAATGATTGGACGGGTCGACCTGTCTTAACCACCCAAATTTAAAAAAATTAATGCAAAAAAGTATATATATATATATAATATTTTTAAAATATTACTCCCTCCTATTCATGATAAGTGTCTTTTTAGAAAAAAAAACACATATTAAGAAATACATAAAATACCCAATACACCCTTAATTAATCATAAATATTGCTTTGAAAGAAAACAAATTAAACATTGTTGCTAATAAATATAAGGGTAATTTAAGAAAAATATTATTTCAATAGTCTTGAAAACATCAAAAGACATTCTTTTTGAATAACTTTTATGTGTCAAAAAGACACTTATTGTGAATAGGAGGGAGTACAAAAGTTGCCATTACCGATTTGTAAATGCTAAAGATAATATTAAAGACATAAAAATTACATTATAATATATATTATATAAAAACTATATATTAAATATACTAAAATACATAAATTTGCTAGACGGGGTGCGGGGCAAGCCAAAATTGTCATCCATAGTAGTGCCATTTTGCAAGATGTTAATAAGTTGTTTGTTTGGTATAATTTCATATAGTAATTTTTTAAAAACTTTTTTAAAATATATTTATTCGAGTCATTTTTATTAAAAAAAAGTTATTTTCAAAAAAGAATTATAATTAATTCATCATATTTTCTGATGAGCCTTGTGTATCGAGTGGTAGAGGAGTTTGTGGTATCAAGACGAATGACCGAGGTTCGATCTCGTATGAGTGTGTGTGTGTGTCTCTTCTCCTACTATACTCATTGTACTAAAAAGAAAAAAATTCAATCATATTTTCATTGTTACACGAAAATCTAATGAAAATATTTACAATTGTAAAAATGATTGAAATTGAAACCAAGTGGGACTACGTTTTCACTAATTTGAGTTAGCGTTAGCTATAATATGTTAATAAAAGGATTACAAGCTTGTCTACTAAGATTTAAATTAATATAGGATATCCTTTTTAATATTTCAACAAATTATTTTAATTTGACAGTATGTGTCGTACAAAGTATCTCCATCACTAATTTATTGTTTTTCCCATTTAAAAAAAAAAACACCTGGTACAAATTATGAAATGATCAAATCAAGTAATTTTGTTCTCAATAAAAGATTTTATCTAAATTTGAATGATTGTGTAACTTGGGCCAATTCATTTAAGCCCTAATTGAAATCATGGAAATTTTAAGCTCTAAATTGCTTTTGATGTGTATGTATATATATATATATTATATACGTACATGTGGGAAATACTGAAAGCCCATTTCATATTGCTTCGTCAAAAGAAAATTTGAATCGAAGCCCAAGCTCGTGGATACTCCCACAGGCCCATTTATATTAACTTCCTCTGGAGCATTCAAATCTGGTAGGCCCAATCATCTGGGCTACATACACTAATCTGGGGCTAACCTCCTTAGTTAAATTAGTTCAAAGTCCAAACCAGGTGCGAGCTCCTTACAGTAGCGATTGGATATCTTTTCGTTTTGAAAATTTTAATTTTCTTTAGAAAATAGTATTGAAAAAAATTTGGAAGAAAAAGATGAATTTTGAGAGTGTGATTTGGATGTGAGATGAAAGATGAAAAAGTAATGATGAAATTTGATTTGATTTAAAAATAGTAAAATAATGATTGAATATGAGTGATAGTTATAAATATGTGAGTGAGTGAGTAGTAAAATTTGTGGGATAATATTTAATAATGGTTAGTTTTTGTGAAAAAAATGTGTATGTGTGATTGATAAGAAAAAAAAGTGAAAGTGAGATAATAGTATAATTTCGAAAATTTTCATAAACAATCACGTGTTTGGTCAAAAAATCTCCAACGGAACGAAAATGGAACATCTCCCATATCCAATCGCACCCTTAAGGCTCAAACATCTTTTCGCTAAAATTAAATTATTATTTTTTAATAAATGATAAAAAGAAAAGAAAATGTGTTAATCACAAGCCGATCGAGTGGCAAAGGAAAAATAATGCTAACTTCAAAAAGAAAAACAACAAAACTAACTTAAATTCGCAATTTAAATGAAGAGTGTCTATTTATAGAGGATTTTCGAACGACATAGTTATTTGTTTTTTAACACATGCTCAAGTATTATCTTGATAGTCGATGTATCTTGTGGAATATCGGACAAAATACTTGAGCCGCAATTGTCATAGAAAATCTACTAATTTTGTTGTCTTAGTAATAATTCTGAAAAAAAAAATGAAAAATAAATAGATAGTTAATTTGCTGAAGGTGTGTGTAACCTCATTGTCAGGAATCCTTTTATTGCCATTAATACATACAAAACCTGGTTGAAATTATAGCCCATGTACCATCACTGACAACCTGTTAATGTGAAAATGGGTTGTCAAGAACAGACAATATAGATACTTCAATTACCCAATCATTGGTCATTCAAAACTCCTAATTGTTCTTAAGTACAATCGTTATCAAGCCGTAAGTACAAGTACATTTTGCACCTAACCGTTTGTTATTTTTAGATTATAATTAGGGCGGGTTTATTGGGCCTCCTTGACCTCCGGCACATCCCAATTTTTATCCTATTTTTCTAAATAAAAAAAAACAGGCTACGAGTAGTCGAGCATGTTGTTTGCTGACTATACCTCTGTATATAATATATGTATATGGAAATAAAAATAAAGCAATGGTCCATAGTTTATAGTTAGTCTTGTAGATGAAGAAATTCCCATTGTTGTTTGGTGGGGTGATTGTTAGGAAATGTGAAAAAATCCCACATCTGCTAGACATGAAAGAGGGCATGAGTTTATAAGTAAATAATGGACAATATCTTCATTAATACGATACCCTTTTGAGTATATGACCCAAAACAAACCTACAAGACACTATCTATAAATATATTTTTATTGACACATGATGTAAGTCGAATTTTCTATTTAATTTGAGTGTAAAATATTAGTTTGAAATTAATATGTAGAAAGACTCGGTTTAATTACACCAAATCACCATAACGATTGCAAAATCCAACTCCATTCTTCTTTAAATGTGTGTTTATTCACTTTGCAATTATACATTTACGAATCCCTATAAAACTAGCCTATTGTTGAAGTACCATCTTTATGACAACTCTTATGTCTCTACATGTGTTATTTATATCGCGTGTAGACCTTGAACTATGTCATTTTTATGTCGGCTTATTAAACTCTTGTTACGTACCATATCATGACATTACCATATCATGACATCAGCGTCATGATATTGATTTTGTACTAACTTGTACTATACTTAGTTATTGAAAGATCATGCATACACCGTCATATTGATATTCAATAAATTATCATATGATATATATAGTTATACACATGTTACACGGTATTTTACTTGCTAAAATAACTTTTTTAAAATTACATAAATTTCGTCAATCTTGGGTTTACTAGTGAAGCTCTAAACCTCATGGGAGCACGAAAAGCTTGAAAAATAAATGAACTCAATATAATTGACTAGTCATGCCAATGAAAAATCAACTAATCAAGTATTTGAACTAATAACAACTAAGAGGGTGTTTGGTTAAACTTATTTAACATTTTATAAGCTCTAAATCGATAAACTGTTTTAGGAGTTTATAAGATGTTATATCTTATTTTAAAAATAAGTTTGTCCAGATTGTTTGGATAAAATAAGATAGTTGAGTTTATAAGATGTTTTTATATCTTATAAAATTATTAAGTATATTTTTGTCTTTTGAATGTTTAAAATAAAGAACTTATAAGCTCTTTTAAAAAAAAAAGTTGGGGTGGAGGTACCTTTTCTTTAGGAGCTTATAAGCTCTCTCGACAGACTTTTTTGGAGCTTATAAGCTCTTTTGGAAAAAATTACCAAACACATTTCAATAGCTTATAAGCTCTTAAACATCTTATGTTTGTTTTTAAGAGCTTATAAGCTCAACCAAACAACCTAAGACTAGGAATATCAAAATAATGTATTTGTCTCTTATTGTTTAAGGAGTATCTACACATGCATCATGTGTCAATATATGATGCCATGAGTTTATGATCAGTCGTCTAGATATTGGGCTTTCTATAATTTTCCTTTTGATGCATCTTATAACAAAACATATTCCAATTGATATCGTTTAAACATTTTCCAAAACTGTTTTTTTATTTTATTTTATTATTATCATAGTTGGCAAAAACTTGTATGAGGCGGTCCAATGGACACAATCCATGAGACGAATCATATATATAATTGGAATTTCAACCCAAATCCAAACCCATAAAATAATCCATATTTTTTATGTATTGTAGGATCCGTTTCATAACTCAAGTCTATGAGGCAGGTCTAATGTTAGACCACCTCATCCTAGTTAGCAAATTAATAATACAACAATTTTCGATCGGATATTTTTGAGATTATTTGATCATCGCCATAAAATTGAACAAGAAACCTGGAGAACCTCAAGACAATAACATAATCCTTTTTCATATTTTCCACTTATTATATATACTTTTTTTTTGTAATTTATAAATTTGATTTGTTATATGCCATAATGTGTAGTAGTATCATTAGTAAGATGTTTGGTGGTATTAGATTTGAAGAACGCGGGAGAGCAAGGTTTAAAATATTTAAATAGGCGGGTTTGTTTGGTCCAAAACCTTACCGCCCTTTACATTTGTTGTCCACGTAATTCTTACAAAATAAGTCACAAAACCAAGCCCCTCATTTTAATTTCCAAAAATACCCTAAACGCTCCCCCACTCAAAACCATTTCATTTCACTAAACATTTTTTTCTCTTGCCTCATCCCCCTCTCTTTCCTTCTCATGGAGAATCAGGGTGAGACCTCCGGGCGGCGCCACCGCGAGCAGTCGTCTCCGACCTCGTCGTCGTCGCGTCGGAGCTTGAAGCGAAAGCTTGATGAGGAGTTCGACGGCGACAGCGGAATAGCCGGCGATCAATCGCCGCAGGATTCGCATCAGGATCTCGTGCGGGAAGTACGTGCTCAAGTCGAGATCCTTGAATCCGCTTTCTCATACGCTGAGAAAGATCGCTTGGCCGCGAAAAACGCTATCAACGTCCTCTCCGACCTTGCCAGGAACGGTAATAGAAAATAAAATAGAACAGGAAATGAAAATTTTCTTTTTCCTTTAGGTCCTAGTGAATTCGTTATTTTATGGACGGGCGCGGTTTTATTGGTTGCGCATGTACTGGATTTTGAGTTTAGGGTTTTGATCTGTATGGGAATGCTGCATGTGTGATTTTAGAGAATATAGTGAATGGATACACGAGTATTTGTTCCTGAATTATTTAATTCATTCGTGTTTTTGTGCATACTTTTTTTTCTTTTTCCCTTGCTTCCTTTTGTTTTTTATTTTTTGAGTGCGCATGTTCTGGATTTTGAGAAGGTTTGGCATAAAAGGAATTTTGCATGTGTGATTGCAGAGGATATGGTGAATGTGATAGTGGATTGTGCGGCGGTTCCAACGCTGGTTAGGCATCTGCAGGCTCCACCGCTGGTGAGGGAGGGAGACACTGGTCCAAGACCGTATGAGCATGAAGTGGAGAAGGGGAGTGCGTTCACGCTTGGTCTTCTTGCCATTAAAGTAATTGCAGACCTGATATTTCTTGTTCTTAATGTTTTCTTCTTTCCTTTTCCTTCCTACTTAAGAAAACTTTAGGATTGTACTGGAAATTCTATGCAATTGTACTGAAACTGAAATTCTCAATTGTATTATACCTAGGCACTAACCAGATTGATTTCCTATCTACTGATCTCCATATACTCCTGCATATCTTACTGTAGCCATTCTGTTGATGCAGCAATGAACTGTGGAGAAACGGTTTTAGGGCATTCTGAAAACACGTTTGTTTTCTATTTTGAAAATTTATGCACCTTGTCAAAATAGAATTTAGTTATGTTAATTTCATCACACCCTAAACGCGTTAAAAGGATTGGTTTCTGTGTATAATAGTGCCAAACAATAGGTACTGGCATTTATTGGAAATATTACCATTTTCCCAATCATTTCATATTTATTGAATATCTTTTATAGTTACAGACACTGCTATTTTGTCGCATGTGATATGCTTTATTACTTAAGGATGGTCCCAAACTAGGAAGATCCAATGACAGTAACTAATTGCAGGCTGAATATATTTTCGTTTGTTTCACAGCCGGAGCATCAACAGCTCATTGTCGACGCGGGAGCTCTACCCTATCTCGTGGATCTGTTAAAGAGGCATAGGGATGGTCTCAACTCCCGGGCAGTAAGCAGCGTTATTAGGAGAGCAGCTGATGCAATCACTAATCTTGCTCATGAGAACAGCAGCATTAAAACCCGTGTTAGGTTGGTTATGTTTTGTAATTATGTGATTGATGTATGCTCTCCTGTCTTCTAATACTCAAATTATGTCCTTAGGGTTGACGGTGGTATCCCTCCTCTTGTTGAATTGCTTGAATTTGCTGACCCAAAGGTGCAAAGAGCAGCGGCTGGAGCCCTTCGAACCCTTGCTTTTAAAAATGACGATAACAAAAATCAGGTTCCCTTTTTTATATTCAGTATCTTATGAAGTATGTGCTTAATTTATCGTTTATGTTTTTGTAATATTTAACTAATTTCAGATTGTGGAATGCAATGCTCTACCTACTCTTATACTAATGCTGCGGTCTGAGGATGCTGCTATACACTATGAAGCGGTTGGCTACTTAATATCTTTTGCTCTGAATTATGTCTTCATATCTACTCACTGGACTTGGATATTTAATTTTTCGATATACTCATGTTACTACCGATGCCAATCATAAGGTTGGTGTTATTGGAAATTTGGTCCACTCATCTCCAAACATTAAGAGGGAAGTTCTTGCTGCTGGAGCATTGCAACCTGTCATAGCGTTACTTAGGTATGGTTGGTATATGTTATAATGTCGTTACGTAGGTATGAATGATATATGCTATATATGTGAACATTATTTACTGAAAACACATTTGCGAGGATCTATGTTTATTTACTTGAGGTAACACGTGGCACACCTTGACATCCCTCATTGCCCTTTTTTGTCGCATGTGCATTAACTGTTTTATTCTTTTATTTGACTTTTTAAAGTCAAATTCTTTTGACTGCTGCTTTTGCCTTCTTATTGAAGTGTTAACTGACGTCTATGATAACAGCTCCTGCTGTTCGAGAGCCAAAGAGAAGCTGCGTTGTTGCTTGGGCAATTCGCTGCAACAGATTCGGACTGTAAGGTTGGCCATATTTAGCTATTTAAAAACTGGGTTATTAATAATATAATAATCTGTCTCATTTTAGGCATTGCTGAGAAATCTTTCAATGATGCTTTTGCAGGTGCATATTGTTCAAAGAGGTGCTTTGCGGCCACTATTAGAAATGCTCCAGTCACCTGATACCCAATTAAAGGAAATGTCAGCCTTTGCCCTAGGGAGGTTAGCTCAGGTAATATTTTCCATTTCTTTCTTTTTGATTCCATCATTGTCAGACCTTCAATTCTATTCTCTAAGGTTGCATTTGGATGGGAGGATTTGGATTTGGAGAGAGGATTTGGCCTTTGGGGGAAGGATTTCAAATGACTTCAAATAACAAGGATTTGAAACCTTCCAAAATGACTCCAAAAATAACTTTCAAGAATTTGAAATCTATTGTAGAATGACTTAATCCAAACATCCTCAATGGATTTGTTATTATGGATTTGAAATCCTTCGTTCCAAATCCATCAATCCAAATGGAGCCTATGGGTTCCTAATAATTTATCATTATTATGTTTATTGGCACAAACAAAATTTTATGTTACACTCAAAACAAATTTTGTGTTATTGCAGGACACTCACAATCAAGCTGGTATAGCGCACAGTGGTGCAATAGTGCCCTTACTAAAGCTTCTTGAGTCAAAAATGGATTTCTGCAACATAATGCTGCATTTGTTCTATATGGGCTTGCAGACAATGAAGTATTGCAAAACTTTACGGCAATAGTTCAGTTTTATATTAGTGGCCCTTTTTATTGGTTGAGGTTACTCTAACATCTTGATCTTCTCTTCCTTTTCTTTCTCCCCTCTCCACTGTAGGATAATGTTGCAGATCTTGTTAGGGTGGGGGTGTTCAGAAACTTCAAGATGGTGAATTCATTGTCCAGGTACAACCTCACCTACTTTTCAGTTAGATTAATATCCATTGTTGGGTTGAACAAGTGATGTTTTATCTTGTTACAAGTATGTGATATATCTTCCCATAATCCTTTTGCTGCAGCCTACTAGGGATTGTGTAGCCCGAACACTGCGAAGACTTGAAGAGAAGATTAATGGAAGGGTGAGTTTTCTTCAGTATACACAAAAGTAACTTTCCAAAATCATACTCAGTTCAATGGTTTATTCTATATGCAAAATTTTGATTTAATGGAACTGAGTTTGAAGAACGCAAATCGAAAGATAGACAGGAAGTCAAATAATGAAAGAAAATAATACACAATTGGTTCTTGTAATTAAAGGAGGATTTTATGTTGTGTATTGTTGAGCCTTTTTTTGGTACTTTTCTCATGCAATGGTTTATTGTGGATCTTGAACTTAATTAACATTTTCCATGGCCAGGTATTGCGCCATTTATTGTATTTGATGCGTGTGGGAGAGAAAATTGTTCAAAGACGAGTGGCTTTGGCTCTAGCGCACCTTTGTTCTGCAGATGACCAGAAAACCATTTTCATTGATAACAATGGTATACCATTTATCAAATCCATTGATGATGTCAATGTTGTGTGCTTCTGCATTTAGACTTTCTGCTATGCATCGCTGGGCTGCTGACTACAACTCACCTGCCACATATTTGTGCAGGGCTGGATTTACTCTTGGAACTTCTGGAGTCAACTTGCTCAAAACATCAAAAAGATAGTTCTATGGCTTTATGCAGGTTGGCTAATAAAGCCAGCTCACTCTCTCCAATGGATGCGGCACCTCCTTCCCCAATACCTCAGGTGATAATTTGCAGTCTGCGGTTGTGAATTCCTGAAATTTCATATTTCAGTAGAAATGTCTACGAAGACTTTTCTCGAACTAGGCACACAACAAAACTTGCTATCCTGTTACTCTTAGTAAACAAACACTTGTGGCCGTACTTGGTTTGAAGTGTGGAGCAAGAAGTAATTTGTGTGTATATTTTAGAGGCATGTGAGTCATGTTTCTTGGTGGTGTGTAGCTATATTAAGAAAAAAAAAGGTGTAAATTAGTGGAGTAAGCTTTTTTGGCTTTTTATGCAGGAAAATATGACTAAATGATGCTAGCAGTTACATCTTTCCTGCAGGAAGATTTTCCTGAATTCTTCTTGCAGTGTTTCCTAATAATGTTCGTTATTGTTACTCATACTTCCCTGTTTGAAAAATGGCAATTGTGCTGAAACCAATTGGTGGAAATCAGTATAATCGGCTTTTTGAAAAACCAATTTTCAGAGTAGGACCAACCTTTGAGGGCATCCTTTATTATTTCCTGACGCCTTAAGCTTACCACTTTTGTGTGTTGTATATTTCTAACGAACAGTTACTTCTTGTAATTGTGTTTAAAGCCTTGGTTCCTTGAGATCTGTTCTATCTTTGAATGACTTTGTGTACAAATGAGAACATCTTATTCTGAATTGACAACAGCTACGAGTGTCTTGTAATACAGATGAAAACATCTTTTTCTAGATTCACTAGTGCTAATGATTCTGATGTTCTTGTTTGTGAAATTGCTGGGTAATGTTGATTACCTACAATTGGGGACAATTTTGTGATTCAGTGCAGTCATATATATGAACACTCTTTTGAGATAATTACAAAGAAACTCTGAGGTTCGGGCTAATTACAAAAAACTCCAGAGATTTCTTAAAATTACCAAAAACACCTTGACGTTTGATTCTGTCTTACATTTCCCCCTTCATAAAGCAAAGAATATTTCAAAACCCTACTGATATTTATAGAAAATTACAGTCACCCCTTTAAATTTAGGACAAATTTAGGACATAATCAAACCTGAGAGGGCTTTTTGTAATTTTGAAATCTCTCTGGATTTTTTGTAAATAGCCCAAATATCAGGTTTTATTTTTTTTTTTTGTAATTATCCCTTCTCCTTTTTAAAAATGTTATCTAATGATGCCTACTTTTGGAGCTGCTAGTTTTACTTATGTGGGGTACTTTTATTTATTGAATCTATGCCGAGTAACTACTTGGTATTCTGCTGCAGGTGTATTTGGGTGAGCAGTTTGTAAATAATCCTACACTGTCTGATGTGACATTTTTGGTTGAAGGTGGGATTTTTTCTACAGCTTCTTAATGCTTTTTATGTGCTTATTCTTGCTGACTAATATCTTACTACTATATTATCATTTTTAATTTATCATCAGGAAAGCGGTTCTATGCACACAGAATTTGTTTGCTTGCTTCCTCTGATGCATTCCGGCTATGTTTGACGGTGGTTACCGGGTGAGCATACATTGCTTTGCATAGTATTTGGTTTACCCTCATAGCTATAGTCCGTTATGGAGTAACGGATGTGCATGTTTTTAACGCATAACATATATTCAATCTTTGTCATGCTTTGTTTTCAACCTTCTGTTTAAGAGCATACACCATACACAATGACATAGAATGTTGCAACTATGGAGCATTTCTTAAGATTGCACTTGTGAATTAAGCTGTCACCTTGCTGGTCCATGGATAAAAAGTGTCCATCCCAGTTTGAGCAGTCTGGTGGAATATGCTATGTCATAAAAAAAAAAGTTATATTTTTTTCTTAAAAACTGAAACATGAAGTGATTTTTTGTTTGGCTTTTGTTGTTGGGTGGAAATGAAATAGAACAATCGGAAATTGTATCTGCTCAAATCTGGGGAAAAAACAATGTAGCCGTTGTTTGTAATAGATTCATCAATTTACCTATAAATAGCCCTGCATGGCAAAAAACAAGAAGTTGGTCTCTAGAGTAGGTAACGAGACCTAATGCTTAATTGCTTTGTTAATTTTCTATATTAATTGCTTGAATTCGCTGCAGGAGAGAGATGCTAAGGACATAGAGATTCCTAATATTAGATGGGATATTTTTGAGTTGATGATGAGGTGAATAATACGTCGAAATTCTATTCCAATTCTTAGCTTTTTAAATAACATTACTATTAATTTCTAATTTGCCGTACAGATTTTAAACTCTGTTATCCTTTCGTTGCAGGTACATATACACAGGGTCTGTTGATGTCAACTTAGATATCGCACAGGATCTTCTGAGAGCTGCTGACCAGTATCTATTAGAGGGCCTGAAGCGTCTGTGTGAATATGCCATTGCACAGGTAATATATGATGACAAAAGTTTGATTTTAAACATATTCTATTTTGTTTCTTATATTTGGTTTTTTTGTCTTCCAGGATATATCTGTGGAAAATGTGTCACTCATGTTTGAGTTATCGGAGGCATATAATGCTTTATCTTTGAGGCATGCTTGTGTCCTATTCATCCTGGAAAAGTTCGACAAGCTATGCATCATGCCCTGGTATGTTTTACCATCTGGTTCCGCTTTTCTTAGGCGTGTTTGCAAACATTTAAAAAAGTGATTGTCTGCTTTTGGCTTTAAAATATAGTTTTCAGTGTTTTCAAATGTCAACTTCTACTTCTGGAATCTGGAGGTAGGGGAGGGGTGCTTTAGATTTTGATTCTACTTTTGGTTTTATTTTGGTTTCATTTTGAAATACGTCAAAGCACTGTTACAGCTTATTCACCAAACACACGATTAACTGAATCAACTTTCAGCTTCTATCTGCGACACTACAAATTTTTGATTGTCAACTGCATTTCACTTATACTACGTTAAATCAATCACTTCTTTTAAAAATAGAAGTTTTTGCAAACATTCCCTTAGTCCCTTAAATGTGTGCTAGTGGTGACCGATTGGGCTACTCGGTTGTATGGCATGCAGGTATTCCCAGCTGATCCAACGTATTTTGCCAGAGACTCGTGATTATTTTGTAAGAGTTCTGACCAGACCAATCCATGCTGAATGAAGATGGTTGAGGTGATTTGGCAGAAGTTTTGATACTTGTATTTGATTAATTAGTGATGCAGGAGAATGTACAGAAATCGATTGATTTTCTCATCGAGTTAGTATCTGGTTGAACAAATAGAAGAGCCAAATTGTTGCCAAGACCCTATAAACCCCAACCCTCTTAGTGTAAACTCATTTATAAATGGCTTAGAGGCTGTTTGACTAAGCTTATTTAAAAGATTTTATAAACTCTCCACATCTTATGAGATGTTTTTAGAGGTTATAAAATATTGAAGTGTTTGGATAAAAAAATAAGGCAAAATTGCAAAATTGGTCTTGTAACTTTCTGTAAAAATCACGTTTTGCAAAAAAGTCTTGTAACTATAGAAAACTCTCAATTTTGGTCTTGTAAAATGTAAGGTTTGCAAAATAGTCATGTAATTATATGAAAATCTCTATTTTGGTACTAATTATTGATTTCAATTATGCTAGTGTCACATGTAGTTCTCGACTTCTTGTGAATTAGGACCACGATTGAGATTTTCATATAGTTATAAGACTATTTTGTAAATCGTGCATTTCGTTTAAAGACAAAAATTGAGATGTTTATTCATCTACCCTATGTTCGTGTATAATTTTGGGGCTGACATAATGTTACCAATTTGTCTTTAATCATAACATCTTATATTTTAATTAATTTTTGATATATTTTGAACATAACCAGAAATTAATCCGAAACTAAACACGAACACAGCTCAATAACCTAAATTGCCACCCCTAGTATTATCTTCACAAAAAGAAAAAAATCAGAATATACCAATGAAAGAATAATAATGCCTTCAATACAAGCTTCTTACTCTTTTTGACATATATCATCCTTTCGCCAGAAAATCCTAACCAAATACAAGATGAACAAAGCCCAACCTATCAAACGGACACCAAAGCAGAGACAAAGAAGGGAAGTCTCTTAAACACACAAATTTGGGATGGTCTAAAACAACCTATATACTTATACAACAAACAAAGGAACCCTTAAAATTTGGGATAATTACAGTAAACTCCCTGAGGTTCAGGCTAATTACAAAAAAGTCCAGAAAGTTTTGAAAATTGCAAAAACCCCTTGAGATTGGCTCTGTTTTACATTTTCTCCCTTCATAAAAAAACATTTAAAAAACCCCTTGATACTTACACAAATATTACAAGTAACCCTTAAATTTAAGACAGAAACAAACTTGAGGGGGCTTTTTGTAATTTCGAAACATCTCCGATATTTTTGGTAATTAGTCCAAACCTCAGGGAGGTTTTTGTAATTATCCCTTAAAATTTTCCACAAGTACCTCATGATTCATCCATGCCATATTACCTTCTAAGATACAAAAACCCACACAAAAAAATCACACGTTTTCATTCTTAATGTTTTTGGACGGCATAGCAGTATTTTTTACTTCCAGCAGTATCTTCATCTGGCAATTGACTGAGCGCAAGTCGAATCATCTTTGTTCGTCCAGCTCTCTTCCACTCCGCATGCCTGAACCGAGCGCTCAATAAGCCCACCCGTAGCTTCTCTTTTAAACACGGAACAATATTTACCAAACGTTTGTACGCTGACATAAAGTCGGAAATCTAGACAAAATAAAAACTTCATTTCCAACTTGTTCATTTCTGATGTGCTTACGCTCCCACTCTCGCATAATATGCATTATTGAAGAATCTGAAAGTCACGAGATTATGATTTATTAAAAGCAAATAGACAAAACATGCATAATTATACGCAAAGTGACGTTATAAGTGGGGGTGGCAATGGGTCAGGTTTGTTTGGACCATAGACCCGATCCATTAAGATTTTAAGAACACATACCCATAAAATTAGGGATAATTACAAAATCCCCCCAATGTTCGGGCTAATTACAACAAATCTAAAAGTTTTTGAAATTTACAAAATTCCCCTTTGAGGTTTGATTTTGTCTTACATTTTCGCATTCATAAGCAAAAAAAATTCAAGAAGCCTCTGACATTTATAAAAATATTACACGTACCCCCTTAATTTTAAGACAGAATCAAACCTAAGGTTTTTCTTTTGTAATTATGAAACATATCTGGGTTTTTCGTAATTAGCCAAACCTCAGGGTTGTTTTTGTAATTAATCCTCAAAATAATAACAGTTCTAGCAGGTGTAACGGTCGGGTATGGGCTCTTAAAACCTAATGTAAATAAAATGTTACTAAAAAAAATTGTTTTTTTTTTCTAAATAAAATGTTATAAAAATTATATATAACAAATTTTAAACTATAAAAAAACTAAACTGAGTCGGTCTATGTCGACTTGGACCCGGACCCATTGCCATCCTTAGGGGAATATGAGTTGCTTGTTCAAGAAAGTATTTGTGAACAGGTGAAAATTTTGTTTTGTTTCTTAATGACATCAAAATATCGTAAAACAAACAGTTTAAGCACTTAAAAATGGTATTTAAACTCAAAATTAAGCCAAGTAAAAGAAGAATTTGCTTTAGGTAACTTACGCGTCATCGATAAATTTTGCAGCCACCATGACACTGGTGATGAGAAGTCGATGAATATTTAGGGAAGTTAAGAAGAAATTTGTCTGCTGAATAAATCTGTCCATATATATATGTGCAATGACAAAGCAAGAAGGGCTGCAGCACGAATACTTGAAAATCCGATCGATATATTGTTGAATGGTCAGAGGAGGTGCTCTTAAACCATGAAATATGGTGATAACATCTTTGGTTTGTGAAGTCTCTAGCATCCTTTCGTTTTTCTGAACAGACTTATCTAGCAATGTTGCAAGAAGTGACAAAATTTGTGGCTTTCCAAGATTGCCCTTTCTCGAGTCCGTAAGCCCCAATGCTGCATAGTCATTGGAGCGTACACTATCGGTTTCAAGTGCTAACTTTCCCATTTCTGAGTACCTTTTAGAGCATACAAATCTCAATTCAAGATCCAAAGATCAGTTGTCACTGATGCTGCAAATCATTGATATCAATTAACATCAGATTTACAATATTTATAAACTAGACTGTTGATTTTTGAAACTATTTGAAAAATAAATTGGGAAAATAGAGTTATATCTATCTGTAATGTATATGAGTTCAGTGTAAAACAAACTTAACACACATTATGCATGACTGATTAAGAGAATCCAGAAGTGGTATAAAATCTGCAAAACTTTACAATATATTGAAATGTTAATAGTCAACTAGGTATAGTATTGCAATGTCATAAATTCCTAATTTATTCTTTGGGAAGATCATAAGATGCTAGATGAAGGAAGAGGAGAACAAAAATTAAATATTATGCGGAGAGCAACCTGGTTAGCAAACTACTCAATAAATAAACTAAATTCTAATTAAATTTCTCACTTTAAGTTTTCTATATAAGTAAATCACACAAGAATTCAAGGGTGTTGTAGAGGTACAAATAAAAGAAACACTGGTCGTTCGCATTTAAGGCACACAAAATGATGCCGGCTATCTATCTATGAACATAACGAGAAAATCTCAACCGCGCAACTCTAAATTTCAAATCTCCATAGCATCCAAGACATGAATGAAGTGGAATTTAAATGGCACCTGAGAGATAACTCATAACAGCTCTTGCTGGTCTGAGCAAAGACGCATACGAATGGACGAAACTACCAAGTTTTAATCGTTATCAAGGATTTGAAGGCATACTTTGGCCCCAAAAAAAATCTATCAACAACAAATCTAAATGGCGGATGTTTATTCTCTCCAGTCACTCCCATTTTCTTATTATGCTCATACAAATGAAATAAACATTCTAGCATCTGCTTGTGGTATAGTTTATTGAATCTACTACTCTCTTAGTCACAACTCACAACTTCATTGCAAACAACAAGCTCTAAACCTCAAAATTGCCGGTTTGTGCAATGAGAGGCGTATATTATTTTTAATAAGTTGGGAGTACTGGTTGTAGAGGAAGGGATAAAATTCAAAGAAACTGAAAGATCTAGGGTTCGAACCCCGTCAAGACCCTTACAAAAAGTGAGCGATACCACTTGAGCTACAAATAAGCAAATTGTTCCGAAAACTGAATAACAATGCCACAAAAAAGCAGTATAAACATGGTACCAGAAATTAAAAAAAAAGGAAAAATTCAAACCCAGACAAAATTATACTCTTCTCTAAGCTCCTCTTACAAAGAAACAAAATCAAATCATGAATTCCATGGTGGGGAAATGCAAATCTCAAAATTAACACCAAATCAGTAAAAGGGTAGCATCAAAAAATTGCAGGGGAAAAAAAAAGAGAGCTCAAGAAACTGCGTGAGAAGAAAGCTTACAGTAAGTTCTTGACAGATCTGGTGCTCCAATCTTCCACATTAGCTAAAATTTGCAGAAATATTCTTTATTTTCTCTTTTTCCCCCAAAAGTATATTGAATCTACCTTCTAAACTACTTTTTTTTTCTACATAAAGTATATGCATTCAGTGAACAAGTAAGAAATATGCTTGGCCCCTTTAAATTTGGGTGTCTTTTAGGTCACTTCACATGAAAAGAAAAACAATTCTCTCACTTCTCTTTATACTCCATTATCTGAATATACGTGTATATTAGTTTTGTACGTATCTAACTATACAAAAATGCTTGTACTATTGTTTTTCTCCATTTAAAGTATGTCGACCACCACACATGGTAGCTCTCTCTCACACACTCCGCGTATTTCTGTGTGTGTGAAAGAGAGGAATGACAGTGTGTCGCCTGTCGGTGGTGTTAAGTGTTAACCACTGAGAGATTTCTGAAAGTAGTTAAGTAGATAATGTTAAATGATAATTATAGAAATTAATAAATGAAAGAGCTATCACTCATAATAAGGACCCAACAACAACAACAAACAGAAAATAAAATTGTTAACTAGAGACTTAGCCCATCTGACAAGTACAAGTAATTGTGGAGTGGAGGTCAGGGGTTCAAATCTCTACACCATCAAATTGCTCCCCGGACATATGCAAGCTAACGAATAATTTGTGGGAACTCAGTGACCCCATCGAACACCTGGCCAATCCAGTTTACCTTGGCGGCGAAGAATAAGGGTCGGAGTTTTTGTCTCGAAAGATATCACCAAACATAAGCTTTTTGTTCGAGTTATCAAAAAATAAAAAAAGGGACTTATGTCTCTCGTGGGATGAAAGTCATGGGTTCAAATGCACACACTATTAAAATGCCTTCGGAGTATATGCGAGTTGACGAAGAATTGTTAGAAATTCATATTTTATAGATCTGTGTGAATTGATTAAGGAGAAATCAATTATGATTAAATTTGGGGGATCAAGCATATTTAATCTTTTTATTTGGAAGAACGTATGTTAGTGACTACTATTTCATGGGTATAATCAGACATAAGTTTAGTTGAGTTAATAGAAAATAAATTATTAATTTGTTAACAAATAATAAGTGCTGCAATAATATATGGGCCAGGGTCATGACATAAAGTCAAAATCACGCCAACTTTCTGCATCATTAATCATTATACGTTTTATTATTTTATTTTTGACTTTTTTATCATGCCCTATTGATTTTTTTAATAAAACTGACTAGGTCATGTGTTAAAAACCACAAACATGCCTTTTTGTGGATCTTATATTGCCACGTCAAAAGAAAAATCTCACCATATTCTCCACAATCGAAAAACTTCCTACAACCTTTTTATGGACCCTAAAATTCAATTACATTTCTAAAAATCGTCTCACAATAATTTTTTTTTTTTAATTTTCCCAAAAAACCTGGTTTGTAAACCTAAAAACCTTAAACCTCCTCACCACAGTGGTGTGAGGTTTTTTCCATAGGTTTTTCCCTAAAAACCTCCCCCAAAAACCTCCCATTGATTATGCTCTTAGGGCATCTCTAATGCCATCTCTTTAAAAACCTACTTTTTGGTGAGACCCATAATACCACATCATAAAAATCTCAAAAAGAAAAAATCTTATCTTTTTTTACACAATCCAAAAACCTCTAAATAGCTTTTTTATGGAAATAAAATCAGATATCTTTTATTATATATACATTATATAACATGTATTATTACATTTATATTAAAATATATATCATTTATATAATATTTTTTTTAATAGAAAGAAGCGGTACCTTGCAGTTGGTACCACTTCTTGTCGGACAGAAAAAAGCTTGTGCCCACAGTGGGCTGGACTTTTTGCATTCAGGTTTTTCAATTGAAAAACCTATCAAAAAACCCCATTGTAGACACCCTTATGTATTAACTGTTGATTAAGCTGATTAAAAAATACAGCAGGGAAGGAATACACACTTTCACGAGATTGAATTTAGATCTTACAATATAAATTAATTATTAGACCAACTTGAGGAATAAAGAATTACCAATGTCTCTCCACATTTTCTCCTTTTAAATAAATAACTAATTAAATGTACAATTACAACTTATATTCAATTTTGAGCTGAAAACGAACTGCTTATGTTCATAAATCTCAACTTCATGTGTCGTATTTGCCATTCGATTCTTGTATTTTATTTCTCTTGTTCGATTGTGGTTGTGTCCCATTGAGTCCAATCTTTGAGTGTGGTGTTCTTGTGTCCTATTTAGTTTCTACGGACATGAAAAAAAAAAAAAAAAAAAAAACCATAAGTCAGTGGACTGCCGTTGTACTGTATCCTCATTTGAGTTTTCAATTAACTATCATTTTATAGAAAATAAAATTAAAAAGGAAATTAAAGTAGAAAACGCCATTATTTTTCTCATTTTCTGGGCCTAAAATCTAAAAGGAGGTAGATCCATGCTAAAAAAGCCCATTCGTTTTGGGCCTTGTCTCACGCAACTGAATCTTATCCTAAAAAAAATGGGAAATGATTGGAAATATTTATTTTTAAACCACATATACACAAATGGCTTTACTTATTCAAAAGTTCAAAAATGGCCTTCATATTTGATAAAACCCCAAAATACCCCTTATATTGAATTAAAGGTAAATTAATGGTTTTTAAAGGTTTTAGGGGCCGCAAAATGGTATCGAGCTGGGTTTATTAAGAACTTTTAGTTAAATTTATTATATTTATGTAATTAACAATTGGTGAGGAGAAATTACTCCGAGATTATGGATCCAGGACCAATGTCCGAGATGTACCCTTACGGGAGATATCGTCAAATTTTGACGATGTATGCACAAGAACACCTGACTGTGCCAGGTTTCATATGGGAATACCAACATGAAGAAAAAAAACAAAGGCGAGCCGAAGGGAAACCTTAAGGCAATGCAAAATGCGAGCGGAATATTATAAGCAATTCGGATGCTTAACCGGACTTATATATTCACTTGATGAACCTTCAAGAATCGGTTCATGAAAATTCCCATCGAGAATAATGATTCACGATGGTGTACTGGAGTGGAACGAGATACTTCCAGATAAATCTAAGATCTCCAGAAGATCTTAGAGAAATCGTAAGACGGCGGTGCGAGAATTATGGCAACCGCCATATTCATCTACCAAGACAAGTTCATCGATCGAACGGATGGAGACGATGGTGAAATATCGAAGGAAACTCTTGAACTCCTTCATGATATTCGAAACGAGTCAAGAACCGGAGGACGAGACCAAGTTCATCGGGGAGGAAGGAAACGTATAGATTTTGGGGCGGTACCTATTTACACCAAAAAGGAAACCAACCGAAGTTATACGAAAGATGACAGATGAGGAAAAGCTCATTGCTTAATCAAAGGAAAATCCATCAAAAATTAAAAAGATGGATATTGAAAAGATGAATCTTAAAGATCTACATGACCTGGCGAGAATCCTTCGGGATTAGGTATTGTAGATTTAAAGATGAACGCAGTGAGAATCGCTTTGGTTACCTATGACCCACAAGGTAGACCAATTCCTCCACCACCGCCACGATTAATCCTCACGTCGAAGAAAATACGGGTTCGCATCATGGAACTCGGGGACGAGAGGATGCCACATGTAGAGGATTTCACGACGGGGAAGATCCACTCGGGGGACAGGAGGTCGAAACCCTCTTGCGGGGAACTGCATAACCTACCGGAAGGCGAATGTTTATCGACGCCTTATGGAAGATCGCGCCTCGACCCAATACATCCGTATGGGTTGATGTTAAATTTGGACATCCGATTTTAAAAAGAGAAGTTCTCATTGATGAATGGGCTTGACTATGAGAATTTCAGTGAGAACCCTCGATCTTACAAAGGATTCATTCATTTTACTTCTTGAAATGAGTCTTGAAGGATCGGTGAAGATTGCTCGGGATATGACCGATGCCGATACAAAAAGTTCGGTCACATCGGGGGAATCACTTAAAGGAATTGTCGATGGTATGGCAAAACTATTCAAAATCCAGTTCATCGACAAAAGTTATTTCGAAGGATTAGAGGATGAAAAAAGAAAGAAATATAAACAAGCCCTCTATACTCGAGTTACTAGATATTTGTCATATTGTGAATATATCAAGTTGTTCACCGAATAGGTGGAAATCTAAGATTGAGGAAAAAAAGCTGACACTGACTATTCTTTGCCAAGATCCCGAGTCCCTGGAGAGAAATGCTAATCGGGAATACAAGGGTGGAGTCAAGTAGAAAGCGTGGGCGAGAAAAATGTCTTTCCTAAAGGCAAGTTATCCGAATGGTGTTATCAGCGACTCTACACGGGAATTACAAGAGATTAAGAGGAATAAACAAAGCGAGTTCCTCTATGTTGCGTAGATAATGATATCCCAACGGTGGTGGGAGGTCAACCAAGGCGGCACAAGAAGAAGAAGGAGAGAAGCCATCCATACCGCCGAGGAAGCAACAACAAAAGAAGTAGGTCTTCATGGAGACCTAGAAGGTTCGTCAAAACAAAAAGCCCGAAGTTATAAATTAGGGCAAAGACCAAAGACTAGCGGGAGTAGAACCTCATCAACAGGTTCTAATCAAGCAAGTGCAGCATGAGAACCGGGGAGAAGAACTTTCAGACGAGCTCATACCCGAGCTAATGAAAGTTTCAGAGATTGTAATTCTTTGGACTGCGGAGCAAGAGGACATATCTCAACGGATTGTCCAGACAAACTTAAACGAGGAATCGACAGGTTCGAGGCTACACCGGTAAATCGAAGTTCGTCTATTATCGTGGATTTAATACAGTGTATCAATTCGAGGATATTCCCTCGAGATGAAAGCATCTATGAAGAAGAGATCTATTCTCGATGATGGAAGTGACTCAATTCGAGAATCGGAGTGAAGAAGAAATTCTTCAACGATCGAGAGGATATGTCGGATTTCTCTCTCTCACACTGATTACGTTTCTCATAAAACTCTTATGAGAATTATGAAGGAAGATCCAAAGCTTCAAGTATATGATGGATTTACAATCGGAGCTATGGAAAAAGCATTGGATAAAATGGGTTTCGTAACGAGAAAACACCAAATTATCCACGGGGGTAACAACCGAGAACTGGCCATTCAATGGAGTTTAGGGAACCCGATCGAGATGCGCTTGGTCCCTACTAGAGAAATCCGGAGATCAAAAGCGAGAATTAAAGAGAAGTTGCGAATACACTCTCGTGGATTCATATCGAGCCATAAGAGTCATTGTTAAAGCAACATTCAAAGAAGGAATAGATTCGCCACTTAATCGGCTATCTTTGACAAGCGAATCTCAAATCTCAAAGATTCATGCCTTGAGAAGCGATTCTGAGAAATTTGTATCTTTGGGAAATTGGCATTTAATGTCTATCCTAGAATTGCATACAATCTGGGAGATCGAGACTTTAGTAGAGTCCTAACGCTTCATCAAGATTTCAAAAGAGATGACTTGATGAAAGAAGGGAATCGACCCTACTCGATCACATACAAGATATCATATGCTCTCTCGAATACACATCATTCAGAAGTATTCTTGAGAAAGGAATTTATCGAAGTCCCAAGGATTTTCGAGGACTTTGCCAGGGTGGTTTTACCAGAAATTATTGAATCTCCAACCATAAAGGAGATCGATATGAAAATACAAGATCAACCAGTCTTCAACAAAAGTCGAAGTCTCAGAGTTGAGCCATGAAGGATGTCTTTCCAACGAGACGAGAATGACAAGTAGCGTACCGTTGGGAAGAAAAAGAGACCAAGACTGATTCGGCGTATCCCGGATGTTTTTAAAACGGCGGGGAGAGAGCCGAAATGTCCGAGAATGATGGCGAGAGGTTGAAGTAATATTCGACATCACTCAAAAGGATAACATTTTTCCTTGTGATGTTCTATATTATCTCCAACAACCAATCGTTGGAAGGTATCAAGGAAGCCTGAAGATAGGAGAAATAGAGCTTACTATTACAGGCGTTGCAGGAAAAATCCCAGAGCAATTAACACTGGGAATTGAATTTCTCGAGGATCATAAACCTTGGGAAAGATTACAAGACGGAATGGAGTTTACAGTGGCTAATAAAAGATATAGAATCAGATGACCACTAGTCCATTCTCCATATACATTTCTATTGGAATGTTATATGTTGAATACAAGGCCGAGTATTTCGCCGCCTATATTGATTCAGTGCGGAATATGTCCGCAAAGCGGAAGTTTTTCCTAAAGACATTGGAGAAGATTTACCAGCTATTGCAGGAAGAGATTTCTCTAAAAGGATACTTATCCTTAATCGAGGAATTAAACAAGCAGAAATCATGATCGGAGGCGCGGGAGGTACCCCATGGTACAAAGTAAAGATGCCACCAATCTATTTCCATGATACAGGTGCAGATATTTTGCTAGGAAATAATTTCCTACAAACATTCAAGCGATTCACACAAGAGAACGAGACGAGAAGACTTATTTTCACAACCTTATGTGATCATAAGATTATTGTCCAGAGACTGCGGGAAGCATTTTACAGAAAAATGCCTATTAATTTTCGCAGCAAGCGTGGTGATGAAGCCAAACTTCGCAATCCAAAAATGGCGGATCGAAGAAAATTTGGTGAAGCATTATTATCCTATAGACAATTTGGTTCAATTCAAAAGGATCAAAAAATATGGGATAACAACTTGTATTCATTCAGAGTACAAGGTGAAGAACGAGTTACTCCAGAAGCCATTGCAGAATTATGGATGAGTCTCATGGAGAATCCACAGAGTGATGTAACCATTGAGGAACAAATAACACTCGAGGATATCAAGAAGAAGATCCAAAGGAATTACAATGAAGATCCTTTGGCATGGTGGGACAAGAACGAGCTCAAAGCATCCTTAAAGGTTAAACCTGGAAAGGAGTACGAGTTCGTAAGATTCAAACCAATCCTTATGAACCAGGAAGATCGTGAGGATATGCAGAAGATACTTAAGGAACATCTTGACCTTAAGTTAATTTCACCAGGAGTTTCTCCATACAACAGTCCAGGGTTCTTAGTCAGAAACCATGGAGAAATCAAAAGAGGAAAGCCAAGACTTGTTATTAATTACAAAGGGATTAATAACATTTTGGAGTTCGACGGATACTATATCCCAAGTAGAGAACATCTGGTTAACTGTATCAAAGGTGCCAAGATATTCTCAAAGTTCGATTGTAAATCTGGATTCTACCAGATTAAGATGGAGGAAGAAAGCAAGAAGTTCACAGCTTTCTCTACACCACAAGGACACTATATTTGGAACGTGATGCCTATGGGATTGGCTAACGCACCCCAGATATATCAAAGGAAGATGGATAATCTCTTCAAAGATTATTTCAGTTTCATGTTCGTGTACATCGATGACATTCTTATCGCATCAAAGAACATGAAGGAACATCTCAAACATTTGGAAATATTTTCAGATGTTTGTCACGAGAGGATTAGTGCTTTGGGAAAAAGCGGTGATTGCAACAAGACAGATTGAATTCCTAGGAACCGAGATCGACGAATGCGGAATAATCCTACAAAGTCATATTGTAGAAAAGATACGAGGATTTCAGATACATTGAAAGACAAGAAGCGACTTTGAGTTTTCTTGAGTTGTCAATTTTCTTTGGAATGTTTATAAACAATCTAAAGACATTACGGGAAGGTGTTTAGCCCATTGCTTAAAAAAAAAGATCTGATATTCAAATGGGAGAATGAACATCAAGAAGGAATCAAGCAACTTAAGGAAGTTTGCAAAAATCTTCCGAAACTTGCAATTCCACGGGATGATGATGAACGGTTCTTTATACAGATGCGAGTGATTATTGGTGGTGGCGGTACTTACAAAAGCTACACCAAATGGAGAAGTGCCATGCGCAGATATCTTTGCGATGGGTTATTCACACCCAGTGAATCGACTCGGTGGCATATCAACGAGAAAGAATTCTTTGCAAGAAAGGCTTTTTAAAAATGGCCTTTATTTTTCTTGGCTAAAAAGTTTATCTTAAAATTGATAATTCAAGTGTCAAAGCTTTTCGAAAAACAAAATTGAATCAAAACCGAGAAAAAGCTAGGATACTTAGATGGCAAGTCAATGTCAATATTATGATTATGATATTGTCATTATAAAATCTCATGAAAATATTCTTGCACATTTTCTAACAAGAGATGGAGGGAATTGAAGGCGATTCCATCCTCACCGCATCAAGACATCTTGGAGACCACTTGAAATGCTACTTCGAGAATTTGATACCCTGGTCATCAATCTTTGATTTGGTAGGGAAATTACAAAGGAATGATCGGGACAAAGTAACCGATCGTATACGAGCATGTGTCGGTCTCACTCTCGTTGAGAACGGCATTTCAAGGCCACTCCTCCGGCCGCTAATAAGCAAAAGGAGCGTTTAGAGCACAGGGCTCCCCAACATGCGTAGCAGAGGATTCGATCTACCTCTAGCACAAGTCCTAAGTCGCGTAAATGTTGGCCCTAAGGAAAAGCGATACTCCGGAGTCAAATCCCGAGTTATCACATCAACCCAAAGACGTCGGGGTAAGGCGAAGAGATCAATCTTGGGCACATGATGGGCACTTCTAAGGTTGATACTAACGAGATTAAAGTTTCTTCTTGGCGGGGAATACCAGGCAAATTGGGAGAAACTAATTACGGCATGGGATATCTCGAGAAAAAACAAAAATTGATGTTTCGAAAATATCCAAGGGTTTGGATGCTACCAAATTCGACCCTCAAGAAGAAAGAGGTGGTACGAGTTTGGGGCTTTGGCCTCGATCTATACTACTTCACCAGGATTCCGGAGATCACAAAATTACCGAAGTGGATCCAGGAAGTTGTTTACGAGTCTTTGGTCCAACAATGACAACCTAAGACGAGGGGATACATTGGAGTGTATTTCATAAGTGCGCAAAGAACAGAGCCGTCGGAAAAGGTGGACATGAAGCCTTTCATTACATTAGGCCAAGACCGGATGAAAGAGCCCGGAAATATCAAGGAGGCAAGTTCGGAAGAAGTACAATTGGCCGTGACCTTCATCAAGATCGATTACTGAAGAAGGGCATGGGGTTGTGGGTCCGTCTCATTTGAGATGGACAAAGTCAAGTTTCCGTTCAAGTTCTATCAAAATTCGGTGAGCGGATCATTCTGTTGAATACTATGACGGGAAAAACTACAAGATTCGCGAGAAGACCTATTCGAAAAAGAAAAGAAATCTTACGTGGGAAAACAAGTGGGGAGTAAAGAAACTCGTCGGAAATCTTTTTAATATGGCTCATATCGGCCATTGGGAACTTGGTCTGTCCCGAATGTCAAAACCGAAGGAACCGGAATTTGGCAAAGGATTAGGCCAAAAGTCGATCGGAGAAGACGTGACGGAGAAGAAAAGTCACGAAGTATCAAAGTTTGGGGGACCACCAAAAAAGTAGATTCCCCAACAAAGCTAGTGGAGACATGTGACTCAGACAGTAACAACCCACTTAGAAAAAAGACGAAAAGTGGGTCCATGAAAGATGTCGTCCAAAGTATTACAAAACAAAGGGCGAGTCACAGGATTTGGAAGTTTGCATAAAAGAACTTGGATACAGACAACATGGGGCGATCCATGTGAAGAAAAGGAAAGGCAACTAATTGCTGCAAAGTGGAAAGAAGCAATAATTCAAGAGTATGATGTAAGCGGTGGCGTTTTACATCTCAACAAGAGTTGAAGTCCGAAATTGAAATGGGACTTACATCTATTTAAACCGAGTTTGAAGGAGGTCGAGGACATCGAAAATTCTCCTAAGTCTTCTACAATAAAAATTCTTTCCAGTAATATTAAGTGTTTAGAATTTGAGTGTTTTCGATTTTAAAGTTTAGTTTTTCTTTTTTATGTACAAGAGTGTAATAGCCTTTATGAGAGGAAAACAGTTTTCTCCTCCCAAAATGAGATTCTTGATGTAATAAATTTTTCTTTAAGTTCTTAATAAAAAATAAATTTGTTTGTTTAACATGTGTTCATAATGTACTATTGATTCATCCCTTTGAAGAATTACTTTACGCCTTGGAGTAGGAAACGAACCAAGGTCATGGTCTTTGGCTTGATTTCGAAGGAGTCGGATAACTTGAGATCATCTTCCCCCGAGGTGAGGTTGAACAGTGTGAGTCGTTTGTCAAACGATCAGGGGGCACTAATTTTTCCGATGGTGGCGTTGCGAACCACTTAACCCGGTCTTTGTTTGGTCAAAAGAGGTATGAATTTTAAGGGATTTATTAATTTTACGGAAGCATGTTGGGCACGATATGGTTGTAATGGACTATTTCCATTTTCACCGTAAACCTGGTTTGGAATCGATAACATAGAATCGAACATCTTTTAAAATTCTATGACTGTTAAGTTTATCTATTTGGAAACCCGACATGATCTTTTAAAACCTCCGTATGGAGACTGGATCTAAGTAGGTGTAACAATGCCACGAATGAAACAAGGAGATAAAGCGAGAAGTGTTCGTGATCTCGTGAAATCCTGTGCGAATTAATCATATTTCCTTATTCGTTATAAAGGGTATAATGGGAACATCGGTGCATATTTGAATCCTTTTAATAAGGAGGTCATAGTTAGAATCAAGCTTGAAATAAAGTAGTTTTCGAACATACCCCAAAAAAAAAATCCCAAAAAGGCCAAAACCCTCAGCGGGAGTTTTCACTCCTCATTCTCTTTTTCCCCAAATTCAAAATTTGTTTCTTTTTATTCCATACAAATCGTCTTCTCTGCAGATATAAATCTCAGGTTTCATTTACTGTTTTCACTTTTACTCTCCACTGCTTTGTATCTCTGTCTTCTCTTCATTGGCGGCGTTTCTCGCTTTCCGTTGACCGGTAATTTTCGAATTTCATTCATTTATTGTAAAGATTAAGGGCTTAAATGTTTCAGAATTTATGGATCTCTTAATTCATCTGTTGGAGTTTTAGAGTTTAACTGTCACTGTTTTAGCGTTTCGTTTCTGTTTATTAAAGTCCGATTTGTTTGTTTTTATCGTGTTTTCAATTGTTAATCGATGCGAGTTCAGTTTCTTCGTTGGGATTATTGCGGTTTGTGATTTTTGAATTTCGAGCTAAGTTCTTGGTTAAGGAATAGTTAGAATAGTGTCCTACACTTGTGATTTATTCTCTAGCATTTTTATTTTTATTTATTTGGGAAGTCAACGATTTAATGGAAATGTATTCTTCTAGGTTGTTTTGACATGGAATTTTCCAAATTGTCTGTGAAATTATGGCCCCCTACCCAAAGTACAAGGATAAAGCTCGTTGAGAGAATGACCAAGAATCTTACAACTCCCTCCATTTGGTCTAGAAAATATGGTCTCTTGAGTCAAATAGAAGCCGAGGAGGATGCCAAGCAAATAGAGGCTGCAGCTTTTGCTGCAGCGAACCAACATTTCGTGAAGGAACCAGACGGAGATGGAAGTTCGGCGGTGCAGTTATACGCCAAGGAATCGAGCAAGCTCATGATCGAAGTTATCAAACGAGGCCCTGTTGCGAAAGCAGATGGAGAGCCTAATATATTAGACAAAATCAAAGAATATGATGTAACTACTTTTGATATATCCGGAGACCCTCGGAAAGAAATTGATGCAGGCGATGCTGAGAAACTGTTGAAACCCTTGAAGGAGCCTGGAAATAAATATACGAAGATATGTTTTAGCAATACGAGTTTTGGTCGGGAGGCAGCACTTGTTGCTGAGCCTATATTGTCATCCATTAAGGACCAATTGACTGAAGTAGACCTGTCTGATTTTG
Organism: Rehmannia glutinosa; assembly: GCA_016081115.2. Classification (NCBI taxonomy): domain Eukaryota; kingdom Viridiplantae; phylum Streptophyta; class Magnoliopsida; order Lamiales; family Orobanchaceae; genus Rehmannia; species Rehmannia glutinosa. The sequence continues at coordinate 143,776 of JABTTQ020000147.1, forward strand.
TAGCTGGAAGGAATGAGGATGAAGCTCTTGAAGTCATGAATATTTTGTCATTAGCTCTAGAAGGTTCTAATTTGCAATATCTTAACCTGTCCAATAATGCGTTGGGTGAGAAGGGTATTAGGGCGTTTGGGGCACTTTTGAAGTCCCAGTATAATTTGGAGGAACTGTATTTGATTAATGATGGCATCTCAGAGGAGGCTGCAATGACAGTCTGTGATTTAATTCCTTCCACCGATAAACTCAGGGTCCTTCATTTTCATAACAACATGACTGGAGATGAAGGGGCGATAGCTATATCTAAAATGGTGAATAATTCTCCCCTGTTGGAAGATTTTCGATGTTCATCCACGAGGGTGGAATCTGATGGAGGTATTGCCCTAGCTGAAGCACTTGGAAAATGTAGCCATTTAAAGAAGATTGATTTACGAGACAATATGTTCGGTGTTGATGCCGGGTTAGCCTTGAGCAAGACATTATCTGCATTTTCCGACCTATCTGAGATTTATCTCAGCTATTTGAATTTGGAGGATGAGGGTTCTATTGCTCTCGGGAATGCCTTAAAGGAATCTGCCCTGTCTCTGGAAATTTTAGATATGGCTGGAAATGAGATCACTGCTAAAGCTGCTCCTGTTCTTGCATCGTGTATAGCTTCTAAACAGTTTCTTGCTAAATTAAACTTGGCGAAAATGAATTGAAGGATGAAGGTGCTATTTTGATTGCTAAGGCATTGGAGGAGGGTCATGGTCAGTTATGTGAAGTAGACATGAGTACTAACATGATAAGAAGGGCGGTGCTAGGCGCTTAGCTCAGGCTGTTGTGGGTAAACCGGGACTTACGTTGCTAAATATTAATGGCAATTACATATCTGATGAGGGGATTGATGAGGTGAAAGATCTATTCAAGAATTGCCCTAATGTTCTTGGTCCTTTGGATGAGAACGATCCGGAAGGAGAAGACTATGATGAAGAGGAGGAAGAAGGAGGTGGTGGCGTCGGTCATGAACTGGAATCGAAACTCAAGGGCCTTGAAATCAAACAGGAACGATCCGGAAGGAGAATTCGCAAAATACTTGTTGCTTAGCATTAACCGTTTCACGGGTTTCTAAGGCTCTTGAGTTGTTTGTATGAGTATGGTTCAGCAGATTATTTTTTTGTCTTGGCTAGGAATGAAATTAACTTTTTGGAAAGTGATTACTAGTTCTTTAATACTTGTGTAACTGTGCACCTGGTATGCAGATGTATGTTTTCTGATTTATTTGATCAATTAATCTTGTTTCCAGAATTATAGCATAGACTGCTATATCTGCATTGTCAACCTTTATCATTATCTGCTGATTATATTACAGACAAGTTTGGAGTGTTATTGAAATCTATTTCAGTTATTTTCTTCGTCTGTATGTAGAGTGTCAATTCCGACTGTTCCGATGGGTTGGCCTGGTAAAAAGCACCAGGCTGGCTCTAACTTAGAGGCCCGAAATGAGATGGGCTTTTTGGCCCGGTGGGTTTTTCAGTGTATTCTGTGGGCTGAGCCAGACTGGGCTCAAAAATAATGACTGAGTACTGTTTGGCCTGACGGCCCGGCCTGTTTGACACCTTTTGTACGTAGTGCTGCTGTTATTTATTTGATTGAGAGTAGGCTTTCTTAAGGGTTGACAGTGTTCTGAATGTAATTTGCTTTATTTGGCCTATTCTATTGTTTGAAATTTGAATAACTCATGTATGTAGTGCTCTTCCAAACAAGGTTTATATATCAATCAGAAATATCACATTGAAGCATACAAAAAGAGCCCATGGGAAGTTAAAGGATTCTTTAATTGCTTAAAGGAATGATACATTTATGAACTTCACATTAATAATCAAAACTGAGAACATTACATTTATTGCTTCACAGGAAAATTACACAAAATTGCACTTGCTTCCCACTGTTTTATTGGTAAACAATAATCATACTGCAACAGGTACTTTGAGTGCTGCAAGAATCTTGTCATCTGTCTCAAATTTTATTTCTTTCTTGTCTCTACCAATCTTGACATACTCGTCGAACCTCTCCTTCAAGTCCACGGTTAGGTTTGTCGTGCCGGTCCATCCAAGAATCTCCTTTGCAGCTCGTGGCTCAGCATAGAAATGCTGCATAAGTAATCAACAGTTCAAGATCAGATTTGCTAGTAGGTGATCTGTAAGGGAATTTTTTATTTCTTTTAGGAATAATTACAAAAAGTACCCCAAGGTTCCGGCTAATTACAAGAAAATCCAAGCATTTTTCAAAATTACAAAAATCCTAACCCCCCCCAATTTACGACATAGGGAGTGTTTGCAAAAACTTCTGCTTTTAGAAGAAGTAATTTATTGTAGCAGAAGTAACACTAGTTGAGAATCAGAAGTTGGTAGTATTTGCAAATAGAATCAGAAGCTGAGACTCGAAAGTTGAAAGCGTTTGGTGAAAAAGTTGTAAACGTGCTCATTTGTTTGTAAAAATCAGGCCCGAAGCAGAATCATAAATCTAAAGCACTTGCTTTTAGATTATTGTTAAATGAAGAAAAATCACAAGCAAAAGTTGACATTTGCAAACACTAAAAAGTGATTTTTCTTTTAGCTAGAAACTCATAAGCACTTTTTTTTAATACTTTCAGACAATGTCCTATGTTAAGTAACTCCATCTATTGAAAATAATTAAGAAATACCATGTTACGGAACGGAAACGCTTTCTTTGCATCAATTCCCACTGCTTTTGGATTGTAATGAACTATTTCAACAGGTAGACCAGCAGCTTGGGCGCATAATTTTGCCATTCCATCAAGAGTCACAGCACGGTCACTAACGCAGTTGAAGATGTTACCGCTTGCAGCTTCTGGCTTTTCGACGGCTAAAGTAAGCATGGATGATAAGTCCCTTACATGGGCAATGTTTGTTAACTGCATCCCAGAACCAGGAATTAGGACAGGTCTGCCTCGTACAATACCTGTCAAGAATCGATGAATTTTGCTCAACGTAGAGCTTAAAAGAGAGCATAAGGTACAACCTCATTACTATCATGGTACTCTATTTAGATTTCTTACTAGGAATAAGGGGTAATTACAAAAAAGCCACTGAGGTTTGAGCTAATTACAAAAAAAAAAAAAAAACTATGGATTTTTGAAAATTACAAAAAATTCATTGAGGTTTGTTTTTTTGTCTTAAATTTAAGGGGGTAACTATAATATTTTTTATAAAAATCAGGAGGTTTTTAAAATGTTTTTTTCTTATGGGGAAAAATGTGAGTCGGAATTAAATCTCAAGGGGAATTTTCTAATTTTCAAAAATCTCTTTTTTTGTATTTAGCTTGAACCTCATGGGGTTTTGTAAGTACCCCTAGGGATAATTAGAAATACTATCAAGTTACAAATATTCCCTTGACAAGTGTTTTTATTATACAAATTGCAACCCATGGAGGGGGTACATTGCAAAACAAGTACAAAGCTCAAGGGTATTTGTAATTTTAAAAGATAACTGGACTTTTTCTTGTAATTAAGCTAAACATCTGGTGTAGTTTTGTAATTATCCCTTCTTACTATTTACCAAATGTGAAAGATGCAAGAACTTGCTATTCTCAATGCCATGACCAATAACCAAACACCAAGAGATAAACATGAACAAATGAAGCTCTAAATGCTAGATTGTATCCAAGAGTGTTGACTATAAGTTAACTGATATTTGTTCTCTTTTTTTCTTCAAGCAAAAAGTTATGTTTCCAAGATTATATGCACACTTACGGTCGAAGAACCATTCCTCACAGTCCTTGTTGTTGCCGGAGCCAATCATGTACTGTGGACGGAACGATGCCCAATTACCAAAGGTCTCTGAGATGTATTTTTCGACTCCAACATGACCAGCATCGGCTTTGACAGTATCCTGTAAAATCAAGATTTCAAATTTCCACAAGGAAAATCTGATTCTCCTTCTAAGGTATAACTTTGTAAGTGTTAAGAGATGTAAGGAAATATATATATACCCCTTCAACATGAGGAGGTTCATCTGTTGGCTTGTAAATCCCTGCACTACTGATGAACAGAAATTGCTTTACCCCTGAGCTTTTGGCCCAATCTGCTACTGGCCTATTAATACATACTTAAATCAGGGTATTTTTCAGATAACAAAGTAAAAATGATACAAAAGCATATTTCCATACAATGATACCAATGAAGTAGATAGCAAAGCCAGCAAGTTCAGGGATAATTACAACCCCCCCGCCCCCGAGGTCAAGGGCTAATTATAAAAAAAACCATAGTTTTTGGAAATTCTAAAAACCCCTTGAAGTTTGATTTCACCATACATTTTCCCCTCATAAGCGAAAAATATTTAAAAATCCTCCAACATTTATAAAAATATTACGATTTACCCCTTAAATTTAAGACAATCAAATAACCCCTTGAAGTAGATGGCAAAGCCAAAAGTTCAGGTATAATTACAAATCCCCTCCTGAGGTTTGGGCTAATTACAAAAAAAAAAAAAAAACAAAGTTTTTGAAAATTGCAAAAAAAAAACCTTGAAATTTGATCCCATCATACATTTTCCCCTCCATAAGCAAAGAAACATTTCAAAACCCCGGACATTTATAAGAATATTACAGATTACCCGCTTAAAGTTAAGACATAATCAAATATGAGGTGTTTTTTTTTTTTGTAATTTTGAAACATCTTTGAGTTTTTTTTGTAATTAGCCCAAAACCTAAGGGGTGTTTTTGTAATTATCCCAAAAGTTCATGACCAAGAAAGGTAGAGAACAGAAGTGAGATCTTTTCATTTGTGGACATTATACTCAAATTTGCATTGATATTGATTTGTGGTACTTGGATCTTCACTGAATTATATTTTTTTTTTTCTTAATATTAATTTTTATGGATATGCATCAGCCAGAAAAAATGATGAATATGCAAAACTCAATATTCAAATTTTCATCTCAGTCCAATCATTGTTCAGAAATTGCAAACCTCACAGTATCCAAATCCTTGCCATTGTTATCCAACACCACATCAAATGTAGCACCCTCCAATACCTTCCCAATATCTGCAGGCTCCCCACACTGTCTTTCCACCACCACTCACTATTTCCTGCAAACCCCTCTAAATTATTAGCAACAAACACTTTCTTCCATTGTAAAAAAGGTTAATTACAAAAAATACCCTTGAGGTTCAGTCTAATTACAAAAAAGCCCCAGTTACCTTCAATATTACAAATACCCCTTAACATTTGTTTCTACGTTTAAATTGTACCTCGAGAGGGTATTTGTTAAGTAAGAACAAAAACCTCATGGAGAGTTTGTAATTTTGGGAAATAACTGGAATTTTTTGTAATTGAGCTAAATCTCAGAGGCAATTTTTGTAAGAGGGATAATTACAAAAAAGTCCCTGTCATCATCAATATTATAAATACCCCATTGACATTACCTCAAGAGGGTATTTGTTATGTAAATACAAAAACCTCATTGGTGTTTGTAATTTTGGCAAAAATAACTAATTTTTTTTTTTTTTTGTAATTGAGCTAAATCTCAGAGGCAATTTTTGTAAGGGATAATTACAAAAAAGCCCCTCTCATCTTCAATATTATAAATACCCCATTGACATTACCTCAAGAGGGTATTTGTTAAGTAAATACAAAAACCTTATTGGTGTTTGTAATTTTGGGAAATAACTATTTTTTTTTTGTAATTGAGCTAAATCTCAGAGGCAATTTTTGTAAGGGATAATTACAATAAAAAACCTTGAGTTTCAGCTAATTTAAAAAAAAAAAAAGATTTTTGACAATTGAAACGTGTTGAGGTTTCCGTCTTACATTTCTCCTCTCATAATCAAAAAAATATTTCAAAACCCCCCTTATATTTCAAGAAATAGTACAGTTACTCTCTTAAATTTAAGACATAATCAAACGCAAGGGCTTTTTGTAATTTTGAAACATAAATGGGTTTTTCTGTAATTAGGGTGTTGTCCTGCAATTAATCCAAACTTCAGGGGCTCTTTTGCAATTATCCCTTTTTGTAATTTATCCTCATAAAAACTTAGGGATAATTACAAAAAGTACCATTGAGGTTTGACCTTTACAAAAGAACCCACCTAACTTTCAAAATTATAAATAATACTCCCAATGTTTCATTTTGTCTAGAATTTAAACCCTAATAAGCAAAAATCATTTCAAAACCCCACTTCGTATTTATAAAAAAATATTGCAGTTTACCCCTTAGTGTTAACACTGAATCAAACTTTGGGGTACTTTTTGTAATTTAAAAGTTAGTTGGTTTTTTTTGTAATTAGGTCAAACCTCAGGATACTTTTTTTAATTATCCCAAAAACTTATGACTTATTCAATACTAAAACAAAATTCTCGCCACACATCCAAGTCATAATTTTTTAGCAATGCATGATAATCTCTATAACAAGAAAATAATCTTAGCTGAAAATCTGTTGAAAGGCGGCTTCTTCATCTTGTCGGACCCCTCTTCACCAACGGTCAAGATCGTCACACCATGGCCGGCGGCCAGAAGCTCCTTAGCAAAGTAGAACCCAATGACAGCATGGCCGCCACTGTTAGTATTAACAATGAGCACATTCTTTTTCTCCGCCCTGACCGCGAACGAGGGAGAAAAAGACGAAACTGCCCTTCTGGGACATTTCGCAGAGAGAGCAAGAAAAGAAGGGGAAATGGAGAGAGATGAGGAGAGAGAGTGATGGGAGGTTGAAGAGAGAGATAGGCGTTGGATAGGTGATAGAGATGAAGAAGAAAGAGAGGTGGAGAAGAAGATGAGAGAGGATGAGGAAGAAGCAATTGCAGTGGCCATTGGAGCTTTGGGGAAAAAAATGTTTTCTTGGTTTTTAATTTTCTTTGGATATATAAGGAATTATTTATTCCCTTACCAATTTGAGTTTCAATTTACAGTTAGCTTTTCGGTGAGTATGAAAAGGGCGGCGCTATCGCAGACTCCCAAATTTGATGAAGAAAGACACCCACCTTATAAGTTTACCCACCCCCACTTTTTTTCAAATATGGCCAATTGATGAGTTCACCCCCTTTTTTCCAATTTTACCCTTAGTCTTATTTTCCCCAAAATACACCCTCCAACCTCTCACCTCCCCCACTTTCTCAATTTGAAACAAAAATACACCCACCCTCTCAAGAGACTATTATATTCGGCGACAATGGTTAGAGAAATCCAAACATACCTAGGAGAAGAAGGATGGTTCTTCCCGATGATGATGACGACTTCGTGGATGGTGCACCATCATCCACAACAGTAGCCGAGACGAGACACCAAGACGGCTCATGCCAAGAAAATGACGAGGTATTGTTATAACTCAACTTTTCCTTAAAATAACTTGCATTTTTGTAGTTTGAGTGTGCTATGTAGTTGTATGGGCATGGGTTTGAGATGGGTATAGTTATGGCGCCATTCGACTCAGTAAAATTTGAAATATGGAACTTTGAAGAAGACGAAATGGCGCGGTCGATGAAGTTCTGCAGGTGGCACGATCGATTTATGCGATCGTGCCACACAGCACGCGATGGCTTAGTCATCGAGCGTGCCACCATCGTGCCACTTAGGCCGCGATGCCTTATTCATCGATCGTGCCACCATCGTGCCACTTGAACCGCGATGGCTTATTCATCGATCGTGCCACCATCGCGCTTGTTGGCACGATGGCTTATTCATCAATCGTGCCACCATCATGCCTTGATGGCACGATGGCTTTACTCTTGCACGGTCGATGAATAAGCCATCGTCGTGCCGTAAGTAGCCGCCAAATTTTTTAGAGTTCTCTATGTGATTTTTTGATAGTGGTTGATTGCTAATTTTGATTTTTTACTATTTTTCATGGGCTTGGAAGAGGCCGAACTTTATGGCAATAAAGCCTAAGATCAATTTGTATAGCAGGTTGTCGATTCTTGACGACTTAGAACTCGAGTTGCATGATTGCGGGGATTTTGTGTATGAAGAGTTTGAAAGTCTGTTTTGGTTTTTATTGCGGATGGACAACCGTGCGGTTAGTTGTAATGTCGCCCTTCATGCCGTTATTGCGAAGGAGGTTGTTAAGAAAGGTGCAAAGGGCGAATTTTGGTTTCGGATTGGAAACCGTTTGATTGATTCTCCAAATATGAGTACGCTTTAATTATTGGGCTATCCTTTGCCCCACCACATTTAATCGAACACCAACCACGTGCCGCCTCCCAATGGGTTGTATGATAGACACTATCGTGGTGTTAAGGTGTCGATGGAGGATCTACTCTTGCATTTTGCAGGCGGTGCATTCCGTGATGATCCTTCTGATGAGTTGAAGGTGGCAAAGTTGTTGGTTGCACATTATTTGCTATTCGCATGGGATCGAGTCCACATCATTGAGGATTCGTGGTGGACTTTGGTTGATGGCGTTGATCGGTGGGAGTCTTTCTGCTGGGGGAAGTACTCGTTCCAGATTTTATGCCACTACCTTTCACTGTTACCCACCGAGCCCAAGAGTACTTTCCGTATTTACGGATTTGTTTGGGCTTTCTTGGTAAGTGATATTAATGTAATTTACATCTTATAATTTACATTTAGTACAAACATACATCTTATAATTTAACTATTTTTATTGTTCTTCTTAGATATGGGCGTACGAGGCCATACAATAACTGGGATTCATGTGGGGTTCAGCCTCGACATTGCTATTCCACGCCGCACACGCTGGAAGTTTCAAGTCCTCCGTGAATCTGCATGGCTTTCTTGACCGTCAGTACAAAATGTAATTTGCATTTTTCAAATTTTAACTTATGGTAATAATTAAGTAATTACCGATTTTGATCTTGCAATTTTGTAGATTGATACGCACCGGACCTTGACCTGCGAGGGACAATGAGCTTCCTTATTTATTGCATGTCAATCTCGAGCTCCGATCCGGTGTTGTTTATGTTCATCAGGGTAACCCGATCGGAAAAAAGCCACAAAGCGTCGACGCACCACACATGAGTCGACTTCATTGATGGATGATGATGATAGCCTTGATGCCGATCCACATATTGAGATGGGTGATTATGATCGCCCGCCCCAGGCGTTGTTCGATGTTCCTCCACACACCTCTGTTCCGAGATGTTCCTCCACACACCTCCACACCCTCTCTACCGCCGATCGAGCGCTATTAGAAGAATTGGTGCGGCAAAGCCAGTGGAGGCCATTGTACCGACTTTGGTTGAGCGTGCCATTGAGGCCTTGGTCCCGCGTTTAGTACGGCGGGAGGTCGAGGCGTTGGTTCGGTTGGTTGGGTGGGATGCGCGGGAGAGGTTCTGCGGTGCGGCGGGGAGGTTCCACTTCTGTCGTGCGGCGGTCGTGCGATTTAGTCGAAGACGTATCTGCTATGGTACCGCCCTATCGTGCGGAAGGAGGTCGTGGAATCGATTGATCCCGCCATTCGGCGTGCGGTATCTCGCTTTCAGTGCGCATTTATTTGTTTTTTCTGTTAAACATTTAGAATAGAATATCTTTTGAATTATGTTATTTAATGAAGTTTCCTTCATTGTGCAGATTCTATTCCCCCACGGCGGTGGGTGGCAGATTACTCCCCGGGTGGGCACCGGACTACTTCTCCTCCACCGCGGCCCGGTCAGTGGGCTTCGTTGGATCTATCCCCTACGGATGTACGGACCTAGGTTGGTATTGGTGCATACGGTGTGGGTTCATCGGGAGGGATGATATGTCCGTTCGTGTTGTGAGAGCTCATTGCCGTCTAGTACCAGTACCTTCGTAGCCCTTTCACGGCAAATGACCGCCGTAAGGAGGATGCCACACATGCCGAGTACATGCGGTTCTTAGATAGCGATGAGACGTAAGTTAAATCAATATATGAATTCAAATACACTATTGTTGTTTTGTGATTTTAACACGAGTTTTCGTCTCGGCCGCAATGTTGGATATGCGTTATGCACATTTGGCGATAGTTCTTTAAGGATATCGAGTCGCCGAGCCATTGATTTGGATTACGTGGTAACACAATGTTAATGTTTTTTTTCTTTCATTTCCAGGGTGTTATTTGTTCATGTTCATTGACAATTGATCTTATTGTTTGCTTGTTCTGACAAATTGATGCCTACCTAGTTGTACTACATTGCGACTGAGTTGGTGGTGTAGTGGTCCATCCCAGTGCGAGGTCGTATGAGATTGGTTGACACACATTCGTTTGTAAGTTTTATGTATTTCTTAGATAAATAGTCCATAATGTGTCATTTATTTTGTTTCGGTACATTCGTGTTTTTACTAACAAATATGTTTTCATTATACGACTTGATCTAGGCAAAGTATGGACCGATCTACATGGAAAGGACCACCGGTTGGAGAGTTTGACGATGCGTGCGCAGGTCATACCGGATGACCCCTTCCGGCGCCGTTGGTGTAGTACGTCCATGGTGAAGCGACCACTTTGGGGTGGGGTGCCTCCATGGAGTTCGTTGGACCACGTAAGAACTATCTCTTTTCGGTATAAATTAATTAACTAATTATTGTTTTGTTCATACTCCCTAATTTCTAATCGATTTTTTGCAGGTTGTTTTTATCCACAACATCGGCAGTCATTGGATTGTTGTGAGGATAGTCTTTGAAGGATTGCACGATTTGGATTTATGACTCCAACATCCACAAGCTACCGCTGAGGTTGGGTTGACGACCGCGCGCGCTCTCTATCCGTTTGCACGTATTATTCCGATTTTGCTACGGCAAACCGGTTTCTACCAAGAGCGTCCGGAGTTGACACCTCGAGAGAATACTTGGACTGTCAAGGTTGTTGGTCCATCAAAGAATTACGAACAACATGATAGTCATAGTTGTGGACCGTTTGCGTTGAGGAGGGTGGAGAGTTTTCTTATAAATGTATTTGACCCGGTCCTTAACACATAGGAGTATATATAAACAACCTATCGTCGGCATGTAGCATTTACGGTGTATAAATTTAGATCGATGCATCGACTTGGACCCCTCCCCCATGATTATATTGTGTAGATTGTGGGTATTTAGTTGGAATTGTGTATATTGTGGTTATTTAGTTGGAATTGTATATATTTTGTATATTTAGTTTTTATATAATATGTTTTGGTTTAACTTGAATAACTAGGTATGATTTGGGAATGATTTGGATGAATTGGTTGTTGATTAACTCTCTGGTATAACTTGAATTGTTTGTGATTCTAACATCGATGTGGCACGATGGCACGATCGCCATATCATTGATCGTGCCATACATGAGGCACGATGACACGATCGCCATTTTTTCTATCGTGCCTCATGTGGAACGATCAATAAGGCGCTTCGATCATGATATTGCCTATCGTGCCATATGTTATGCGGGTCTGCATTAAATGATTGAAAGTATGTAACATATTCAATTGGTCCATCCATTAAATGGACTTGTTAGTTGGGGACGAGACAATCTTTCCATTGAGTAAGATCCATTCATTAAATGGTGAAAATAAGTAACATATTGATCGAGTCCTTGCATTAAATGGTGAAAATAAGTTACATATTACACATGGGTCCATGCAATAAATGGTAAAAATGAGTTACATTATACATAGGTCCATACATTACACTTATAAATACATGGGTATGTTCAAATGTAGATAATAAAATTGTAGTAAATCTTGGTTGTGTTGACGATAAAGGTAATTTTTACATAGTAGCTAATTTGATGAATGAATCATAGCTAATTAAATCTTGGATGAACATGTTTGTGTTAGATAAATGTTTTTTATCATGATTTTGATGATTATGTTCGATTTTGTTCAAATATGTTTTCAAACCAAAACTATGTCCCTAAATGTTGTCTAAATATTCCGATCAACTTAAAATGTTTTTACTATTTTTCGGAGTATTTCTTGAAGTTTATATTCGATTTAAAATTGGACAACACATTTTTCAGCTCGGTCGCCTATAGGGCAACCCGCACCGAGTTGAGCTAAGAAACAGAAAATGGGACGTAAGAAAAACAGGCGGGCGGCCGGTCGACCGGGTGGGCGGCGGCGGTGTGGTCGGCCGGTCGGCCGGTGGGCGACGCTGTACTGTAAGTTGGATTTTGTTCCGGACTTCTCTGTTTCGTAAAACGCGTCGGCAAGGCAACCCAAGTCGCGACTAAGGCGGCCGTTCTTCGACCGGCCGGTCCCCTGTGTAAAAATGGCGAATTCAATTTCAATCTTATCTCTGCGCGACCGGCCGAACCCCATGTTTATCAAAGAAACTATCCGTTGCATTTTGACGCTTTTTCCCTATTTTGTGGGATTGATTTCTAATGTATATTGATGATTTTAAATGGTTTTTTTGCGCAAAGCAAATCACTCTCGAGGAGGAGCAATGTCCGGAAATCAAAGCCAAGACCTCTCCTATAAATAGAGGCTTCATTCAAGCAACAAGATACAACACACAATATACAAGCAAAGAGCAATTGAGCAAACACTTTCATATATCTTGTTGTATTAGCTAAGCACTTTCACTTGCACTTATTTGAGGTCTAGGCTTTCAATTCTTGATTACACTTGTACTCATATGTATCAATCATTATTGAGTTGTAATCTTGATTTTGGTCATCATTCAACACAAGATATCCTTGTGAGTATTCTTGTGGTAAGAATACACTTGGGTGATCTAGGTGATAGGTGTTTGAAGGTTGTGGTAATCTTCAAAGGTGTTGTAAGAGGTTGTGGTAATCCTCGAGGTGGTGTAAGAGGATTGTGATAATCCTCAAAGTGGTGAAAGAGGATTGTGGCAATCCTCAAAGTGGTGAAAGAGGGTTGTGGTAATCCTCAAGGTGTTGTATTAATTTTTGGTAAATTAATAAAATCTTTTTTCTTTTTTGAAATCCATCCGGATATCTTTGGGGTGGTAGAGGATTAGGCCCTAGGTGGGTTGAACCTCTTTAAATCAACGAGTGTTGTTTTATTTCCGAATTTACATTCTCGTCTTTGTTTGATTATTCGAAAAAGAGGGCAAAATCTGAAAAATCGAGATAATCTATTCACCCCCTCTAGATTATTGTAGCCACTTGGACTAACAAGTGGTATCAAAGCCAAACTCTTTGGCTAGCTCGTTCCGAGTAAAGAGGAAAGATCCATGGCTACAAATGATGCTCATCTCACCACCGGCGCCTCTACCAATAAGCCACCACTATTCGACGCCAACAACTACGCATTTTGGAAAGACCGTATGGAGTGCTTCCTACAAGGGTGCGGGTTCGACATTTGGAATGTGGTCATTGAAGGAGTTGATCAACCAACAAAGAAATCGGAGGATGGCACCTTGGCTCCTAAACCTTTCAAGGAGTTTGATGAAAACGACAAAAAGGCTTTTTCTCTAAAAAGCAGTAAGGCCTTAAATATTTTGCATTGTTCTCTTACCGCCACCGAGTACAATCGCATAAGAGGCATAAGGTCGGCACATGAGGTTTGGGAAAAATTGGAGACAATCTATGAAGGGACTAAGAAAGTCAAGCAAGCAAGAAAGACCATGCTTGTTAAAGACTTGAAAACTTTAACATGTATGATGGCGAAAGCATCTCCAAAATGGTGGAAAGGCTTGACAATATTGTCAATCCTCTTGTGGCCCTCGGCATAGTCATCTCAGAAGAAGACAAGGTGACCAAGGTACTAAATGTACTTCCGGCTCATGGTCCGAAAAAAGTAACGGCAATCACGGAGACACAAAATTTTGAGACACTCAAGTTTGATGAGCTTATTGGAAACCTACTCATCTATGAAGTCTATCTCAAGGAGAGGAAAAATTCCAAACCATCCACAAATCAATAGGGTATGCAAATTATTCCTAAAGGTGCTTCTTCTTCTAATAATGCATACTATGATAATGATGATGATGATGAGGAGACGACCGCACTTGTTCGAAAATTTGCAAAATTTGTGAATAAAAATAAAGCAAGAAAACCAAGAGATAATGCTTGCTTTAAATCACGGAAAACCCGGGCACTTCATTGCCGATTGCCCAAAGCTCGATGAAGAGGAGCAAAAGAAAAGGAAGCCTTTCACAAAAAAGAAGGCTCTAAAATGCGGAAGTCAAAACATGGGATGAACTACTCGAAACAACCGATGAGGAAGGAGAAACCGAACACGGTCTCATGGCTATAGGCGATGAAAACAATGAGGTACACTCAAATTCTTCTACTTCCTCCATAGTTGATGACTTGCAATGTGATTTTGATGAATTGCAAATTGAGTTTCAAAATTTAATCGTTAAATACAAAAATTTGAAAAAGGAGCATAAGGAGATTAAGGTTGAAAAGGAAAAATTATTTACCTCTTATGAATCTCTAGACAAAGCTCATGCTCTTACTCTTACTAGAATTCATTCTCTTGAAACCGAAAAGGAATTGCTCACAAAAGATATTGAATGTTTGAAAAATGATGTGCATCGTTTCAACATAAGTACGGATAAAGTCACAAAAATTTTAGATGCACAAAGAGGTGAGCATTCCAAATCGGGACTTGGTTATAAGCCATTTCAAAGTGTTTCTAAGAAAAATAACCAAGGTCCGACTTTTGTACGTCTTTAGTAATTATAATACTCCTACTTGTTTTTATTGTGGCAAAGTTGGACATTATGCTAATAATTGCAAATTGAGAAATAGCTCAAGACATGTTTGGAGACCCAAAGGTCTCAAGGCTAACCCCATGGACCCCAAAACTATAGGGTACCTAAAAATGGTTCGTTTGTAGGTAATAGGCGCTATAACAACCATGGAGGATTCGAAATGGCTCGTGGACGGCGGATGTTCACGCCATATGACCGGGAGGAGAGAACTTTTTACCAACATCAAGCTCCAAGAAGAGGTATGGTCATGTTCTAAGCAATGGCAAAGAAAAATTCTTGGAAATGGAGAAATTGGTAACTCTTCTTTCTCTCTTAGTAATGTTCTATTAGTTGAAGGGCTTAAGTTTAATTTGATAAGTGTTAGCCAACTTTGTGATTCAAAATATGATGTTTCCTTTAATAAAGAAAAATGCCTTATTCTTAAAAATGGTGAAATTATTTGTGAAGCAAATAGAAAAGGCAATCTTTACAAAATTTGTACAAGTGATTTGGTTAGTCAAAATGTTTCTTGTTTAGTCGCCAATAATGATTTAACTAGTTTATGGCATAGGCGACTTGGACATTGGATACAAAAATTTGAAAAATATTTACAAAAACCAACAACATGAAAGGACTACCCAAATTGAATTTTGAAAATCTTGGCTTATGTGACACTTGTCAAAAGAACAAATTAGTTAAAAGTAGTTTTAAGCCCAAAAATGAAATTTCCACAACCAAACCCCTACAAATGCTTCACCTTGATTTGTACGGGGATATTAGTACGGCTAGTCTAAGTGGAAAACATTACACTTTTGTTATAGTCGATGATTATTCGAGATATACTTGGGCTCTTTTTCTTACCAATAAAACGATGCCGTTAATGAGTTTGTTAAGTTGTGTAGACTTATTGAGAATGAAAAAGAAGATACTATCAAGTCTATTCGAAGCGATCGAGGTGGAGAATTTGACGGTGAATTTAGAGTATTTTGTGAAACCAAAGGATATGCTCATAATTTCTCGGCTCCAAGGACACCTCAACAAAATGGAGTAGCCGAACGGAAAAATCGAACATTACAAGAAATGAGTCGGACCATGCTCAATGAATTTTCACTTCCAAAGTATTTTTGGGCGGCCGTAAGTACCGCTTGCTATGTCATTAACCGAGTTTATATTCGTCCTAAAATGAATAAAACTCCATATGAGCTTTGGAAAGGTAGAACTCCAAATATTAGTTATTTCAAAATATTTGGTTGTAAATGCTTTATTTTGAATACCAAGGATCAATTGGACAAACTTGATCCTAAGGCCGATGAAGGGATATTTATGGGATATTCAACAAAAAGCAAAGCATATCGGGTTTACAATAAGACTAGTGGAGTTGTTGAAGAATCCATCCATGTTAAATTCAATGAAGCTTCGGGAGTTGAAAGAATTCCTAATGATGAAAGTGATGAGGAAGATATTATTGAACAAATTGTTCAAATTGATAATCAACCGTCTACATCAAATGATCAACCGTCCACTTCAAATGGTCCTCAAGAAGATAGAGGTGATATCTCGGATCTTCCCGTTGCATTGAAATTTAAGGAGATCACCCAAAAGATCTTATTATTGGTGATCCCTTGATAAAGTAATGACTCAAGAAACTTTGCCGAGAAAGCTCTTATTTCTCAAAAAGAGCCTAAAAATGCTAAAGAAGCTATTGAGGATGAGGATTGGTTTCTAGAGATGCAAGAGGAGTTGAATCAATTTGAAAGAAATGATGTATGGGAATTAGTACCTTGTCTCCTTCTCAAACCATTATTGGCACAAAATGGGTTTTCGGAACAAACTTGATGATCAAGGCAACATTGTTCGAAATAAGGCAAGGTTAGTAGCTCAAGGGTATTGTCAGAAGAAGGTATTGACTATGATGAAACTTTTGCACCGTAGCACGTTTAGAAGCTATTCGTATTTTGCTTGCCTATTCTTGCTTTAAAAATTTCAAACTTTACCAAATGGATGTTAAATCCGCCTTCTTAAATGGTATTATTCAAGAAGAAGTCTATGTAAAACAACCTCCGGGGTTTGAAAATTTTTCTAGGCCTAATGATGTTTATAAACTTAAAAAGGCCTTGTATGGTTTAAAACAAGCACCCCGTGCATGGTATGATAGACTTAGTTCGTTTCTTTTACAAAATGGTTTTATAAGAGGTAAAGTTGATACAACTCTATTTGTTTTTGAAAAAGGGCAAGATTGTTTACTTGTGCAAATATATGTTGATGATATTATCTTTGGTGCCACTAATGATTCTTTGTGCAAGAAATTCTCCAAGTTAATGCAAGGTGAATTCGAGATGAGTATGATGGGGAGCTAAATTTCTTCCTTGGACTTCAAATTAAGCAATGCCAAGAATGTATTTATATTTCGCAATCAAAGTATACAAAAGAACTTTTGAAGAAGTTCGGCATTGAAGAAGGAAAACCGCAAACTCGACTCTATGGCAACCAATGTCAAAATTGACAAAGATGAAAAAGGCAAGACGGTTGATGAATCCAAGTATCGAGGTATGATTGGTAGTTTACTTTATTTAACCGCTAGTAGACCAGGACATTCTTCATGCCGTATGCCTATGTGCTCGTTTTCAAAGCAATCCAAAAGAATCTCATATGAGTGCCGTTAAACGGATTTTTCGATATTTGAAAGGCACTATTCAATATGGTTTATTTTATCCAAAGAATGAAAATTTTTCTCTTAAAGGTTATAGTGATTTGACTATGCGGGTAATATTGATGATCGGAAAAGATTTAGGATCATGTCAATTTTAGGCGATTGCCTAGTTTCATGGTTTTCAAAGAAGCAAAGCGTGTTTCTCTTTCAACGGCGGCCGAATATATTTCCGCATTTTGTTGTACTCAACTTCTTTGGATGAAACAAACCTTAGCGGATTACAAATGCTCTTTTGAAAACGCATACCTATCTTTTGTGATAATATATCCGCTATAAATATTGCTCAAAACCCGGTTCATCATAACCGTACTAAACATATTGAGATTCGACATCATTTTCTAAGGGATTGTGTTTCAAAACGAAAAATTGAGATATCGTTTGTGCCATCTCAAGATCAATTAGTGGACATTTTTACAAAACCGCTAACCTCGAGTCTTTTGCGTCAATACGAGCTCGGTTAGGCATAATGCATATTGAATAAGGTCACGTTTGCATTTTGCATGTTTTTAAAACTTAGGGGCGAAAAATCGGATTTTTGGTTGAAAATTCGGATTTTGAAAAATTTGACAAAACAGTGGGGTGAAGAGGTTGAGGGCAACCAGCGGTCGCCCTCAACGTCGACCGGTCGCCTCAACCACGACCGGTCGCCCTAGGCCAAATTTTGGTTTAAGTTCGTTCTGCCTTCAAGCATTTGTTATTTTCACTTCTTTTTGCCATTTTTCGTCCCCTTTGCCAAATGCACACAATTTTCACTCAAAATTGATTTTCATGCATTCAATTCATATCTTGGACCTTATATAGCATGTTTATCATCATTATTGCTCATCTTTTTCGATCAAATGGTAAGAATTTTCCTTAATTTGCTCAAATGGGTTGAACCTCGAGTTTATGGCTTTCTTTGTATATTTCTTGATATTTTTGTGCTTATGATCTTGATGAGCTTAGTTATTATGTTGTATTGTATGATGTTTGATGTGAATTGGTGATGCAATTTTTCGCTTGGATCATTTACAAGGGCTATATACAACTCTTTTTATTTTTCACGCCCACAAGGTGTTCGATGAAATGTCGCAATGAAAATTTCAACTTATACATGATTCTCTTGCTTTCAAAAGCTTTCTATACGTATTGGGATCATGTTTTGCCTATCAAAACAAGTGTATAACTTCTTTATATTACATTTCTCCCATTTTTCTTGGATTATGATGCTTTAATTGATCAACGGTTAATAAACCGCCCCTTTGGCGCACTTTGATATTATTGTATGGTGTTGTCACCATTCTAACATTCTTTTTGATGATTCCAAAGGGGGAGAAACAGGATATTGGCTCGTTAGCTCAAGAGAAGCTAATAAAAGCTCGTAATAAGTATTGTGGACTCTAATACCTAGTCCATGGCTTGAACCCTTGGACTCGCATGACATTGATTATAAGTCTTGTGATAGGGGAGCTTAGCTCATGATGCAATCTATATAAGCTTGTTATAGCTTGTGCTTCTTATTTAATTATCGTTTGTTGATATGCTCATAAATAGGGGGAGCTTTGTATGAAATACTTCTAACGGATAGTTTACTTGTAAAACCGAAAATTTTATTTGGTTTTAAAATCGTCCTCAAGAAAATTGTTTTGGTTTGTAATCATCAAAAAGGGGGAGTTTGTTAGATAAATGTTTTTATCATGATTTTGATGATTATGTTCGATTTTGTTCAAATATGTTTTCAAACCAAAACTATGTCCCTAAATGTTGTCTAAATATTTCCGATCAACTTAAAATGTTTTTACTATTTTTGGAGTATTTTTGAAGTTTATATTCGATTTAAAATTGACAACACATTTGTTTCAGCTCGGCCGCCTATAGGGCAACCCGCACCGAGTTGAGCTAAGAAAAAATGGGACGTAAGAAAAAACAGGCGGGCGGGCCGACAGGTGGGCGATCGGTGTGGTCGGTCGACGGCCAAACAGGCGACTTGCACTCGCAAGTTGGATTTTTGTTCCGCACTTCTCTGTTTCGAAAAACGCCAAGCGGCAACGGCCGGTTCTGCGGGCGGCGGCCGCCGCCCCTTCGACCGGTCCCCTGTGTAAAAATTCGCAGTAATTCAATTTCAATCTTATCTCTCTGTGACCGGTCGAACCCCATGTTTATCAAACAAACTATCCGTTGCATTTTTGGACAACTTTTCCCTATTTTGTGGGATTGATTTCTAATGACTATATTGATGATTTTAAATGGTTTCTTTTTAAAGAAATCACTCTCGAGGAGGAGCAATGTCCTGGAAATCAAAGCCAAGACCTCTCCTATAAATAGAGGCTTCATTCAAGTAACAAGATACAACACACAATATACAAGCAAAGAGCAATTGAGCAAACACTTTCATATATCTTGTTGTATTAGCCTAAGCACTTTCACTTGCACTTATTTGAGGTCTAGGCTTTCAATTCTTGATTACACGTGTACTCATATTGTATCAATCATTATTGAGTTGTAATCTTGATTTTGGTCATCATTCAACACAAGACATCCTTGTGAGTATTCTTGTGGTAAGAATACACTTGGGTGATCTAGGTGATAGGTGTTTGAAGGTTGTGGTAATCTTCAAAGGTGTTGTAAGAGGGTTGTGGTAATCCTCGAGCCAAAAAGAGGATTGTGGTAATCCTCAAAGTGGTGAAAGAGGATTGTGGCAATCCTCAAAGTGGTGAAAGAGGGTTGTGGTAATCCTCAAGGTGTTGTATTAATTTTTGGTAAATTAATAAAATCTTTTTTTTTTTGAAATCCATCCCGGATATACTTTGGGGTGGTAGGATTAGGCCCTAGGTGGGTTGAACCTCTTTAAATCAACGAGTGTTGTTTTATTTCCGAATTTACATTCTCGTCTTTGTTTGATTATTCGAAAAAGAGGGCAAAATCTGAAAAACCGAGATAATCTATTCACCCCCTCTAGATTATTGTAGCCACTTGGACTAACAGTTTGTTATGATTTTGTTACAGGAAAAATGGTAAGAACAAGAAATGAGATCGCTAGGGACAATAGGCGTGGTGATGGTTGGACTTCCGGGGAAGAAGAAGCCTCGCTTTGACAATTTCTTCATGCTATGTCGTATGGCAAACAACATACGGCGCCTGCATTTTCAACGGCATATTTGTTGAACCGAGTCGCGTCTTTATCCGAAGCCATGCAAAAGATTTCCCTGCCCTTAAAGTCAAGATTAAGATCCATATGATGCGCACCAACTTTCATGACTACAGGCGTTTTACATCATTGTCGGGTGTTAATTTCAACCCGTACACTAACAAAGTTTTCCATATCTCCAGCATTATGGGCTCATGTTAGGCAAGAGAACAACATGCAACGGTTTTTTCGGACTAACGGCTTCCCAAGGTACCGTGGATCGTGTTGAAGTTTTTAACACTCGAGGCGCCTAGGACATTGATTTCGAGGACTACCAGGTTACACTCGTAACAATCCGTTGGAGTTTGATGGCTACTCTTCGATGAAGGTTCTCAGGATGATGTTGAACGCTCGAGAAGTTGACACGATTGGTTTTGCCGGCAATTGGTGTCATTGTGTACTAGTTGGGTGGTTGTGCGCTATGTTTGTAATATTTGTCCGTATGTTGTGGTTGGTAATGTACTCTGTTAGGTTGTAATGTACTATGAAGGTTGGTAATGTACTATGGAGGATTGTGATGTAATAATAAAGTTGTTATGAAACGTTTTCAACGTGACAAGATAATACTATATCAACGCATGTGGCATGATCATTGCATTTACGATCGCGTGCAACTATCGTGCCTTTATAGACACGATAATGTGTGTGACCGTGCCACCATCGTGTTTATGTAGGCACGATCGTAGTATGCGACCGTGCCACCATCGCCTTTATAGACACAATAATAAAGTGTGTGACCGTGCCACCATCGTGTCTATGTAGCGCGATCGTAGTATGCGATGTGCCACCATCGTGCCATTTGACCAACTTAACAAAAAATACCGTAACAAATGTGCCACCTTAAAACAAGCATTTCCCGACAAAGAATCACACCAATTAAAAACACATGCATTTCCAACAAAGTTCTTTAACTTATCCAATACATAACAAACAAATAATTCTAACCTAAGTTTATAGTCTCCGTACTACGGACAACGGGGCCCCATTTCTACACTTCCACTATACAATTCAAGTTGTTTAGTATACAAATTCTTCCAATTTTTTTGCACATTCATGGCGATAATTATTCCATGTTGCGACCACGAGAAGCAATGGGACCGCCACTCAAGAAAACCTACAAATGACAAAAAATGGTTATTGTAGTTGAGACGAGACAAATTACTCAATTTTTAGTTACCTCTATAAAATGGTTATTGTTCACAAATCCAACGCAAATTAGCCGGAGCAATTGGCGCACTGTTCGTAATGGTAGATATGTGAGGGACATTCACGATCCAAACACACAAACGCAACATTGTAAGCCGACGCAACCAAGTGACCCATCTCGGGTAAACAAAACCAATGTTTCTTATTTTGTCTCGTTATAGTAGTTGAGACGAGACAATATTTTGTCAACACTACCATGTTTGACGAATACATGATTGTACAACCCTTGGTTTTCGTTCAACTCATGACATAGGTCTCCTCGAACCCGACCCCATGAATCTTCACCGAGTATCCAAGTAAGTCTCTAGCTGAGACGGAAACCACAATGACCATCGCTCACAACATCCTTAGTACCAATAATATGTTGATGTAAACGAGTTGGAAGTTGCTCCATAAAACCACTAATGGTCACACCGGTCCTTTTGACGCACAACCTATTGAAACACAACATGAAGAAAGCAGTGGGACATTATCAACAAATATGTCATGTGTACATGCACAAATAAAAGATACGATATTTAATGGTAGCTTTTGCCTCGGCATCGGAGAGAACATAGGTTGATTCGATGGACCAACATTAAAGATTACTTCTTCACATGGTGAACAACTATCTTTAATAGACTCGACATATTCGAACTTACTCGGGTCACGTTTGGTTGATTTGGATTGTTTAACCTTTACGGACTTAGGACGACCACGTGTGCTTCTTGGATTCGTAATCTCCGTAATTCTTTTCAAAATTAATAACCTCTCTGATTCGGGTGCTTGTTCAAATTTGGTGAAAAGATCACCAAAACACTGAGTCCATCGAGACCCAATTTCGGGCCCAACTCCAGCTTCGTCTTTGCTAGTCGGTAATATATCTAATTTTCGCCAAAATGAAGCCACTTGATCAAGTGGAATTGGCTTATCCAAACTCACATATTCAGAAAGTTCATGAGCACATGGGAGTCCGCACGTCTTTCTCAATACACAACCACACAACAAAGGGTCTACGCTACCCTCAGCTACACGATGCATTTCAGTATAGATCAAATTCAATGCATGTATAGACACCATCCTCGTAGTGACATAAATACAATCGATTTGTATTTATGTAAGACTACATTTCTGCTCTTCTCAAAAGAAGAGCAGATTGCATTGTGTGATGTCTCGAGGAGGGTGTGAATCTGTTCCCAACATGTCTCGAAATTACCCTGACTAGACGCAAGCTGTCTTTTCAATGCTGCATGGTGACTCTCCGCCCTATAATGATTTTTCAAACAATATTATATTAATTTTTAGGATTGTATATGATATAACATAAACGCAATGATGAGCACAATAAAGTAAATTACCTATTTGTTGTGGTGTTGTCGAAATGCATGACATTATTCGTCCAAGCAGACACAAATCTTTCTTTATATCGACCCCATCCATTGCTCCATTACATATTGTACGGTGGATATTCACAAAATTTCGATCGCAATCTCCTAATTAAGTCATAAAATGATTGCTCAGAATCTGCGATGACCAATAAATTACAATAGAGGTTAAAAGATTCCCACTTCTCTTTTGTGGCCAATATTTTTTTGCAGTTTGCCAAAATGTTCCTACTAATGTGCCACCGACAGAGAAAATGTCTCAAGTGGGAAATGTCGTCTCTATTGCATTCATTAGAGCTAATTCTCTATCATTAATAATCACATTTGGCGGGGAAGATGGGTCCATCAATGATTTTAAGATCGAGCAAGCCCATATGTAATTATCTTCCCCTCAGTACTCCATATAAGCAATCGCAATACAAAATGTCATATGTGTAGATGTCACACCAACAATCTCCAACAAAGGTAACTTGTACCTATTAGTTTTGTATGTGCAATCCATAAAAATGACACTCGGAAAAGCACGCAACAACTCAACGCTTGTAGGGTGAGCAAAGAATATATCCTTCACGGTGTTACTCGTCCTCGCAACGTCTATGATGATAGAAATATCCATGCTCCTTTAATTTATGCATAAGTTGTTGCATTTGAGATCGACCATCACGCTCGACAACTCTATTCTTCATACGGGCATTGTAGATAGTCCGTATGGTGGACTTATTATCTTGAAACTTATTTTGTAGACCAAACAAAATGTCCTCGGCCGAGTATTGCCATGTGACATATCCAACACATATTCTTCCTCACTTTTTGATAATCGACGGCATAAGAGTGACCCTCCAAATATTGTGCAATTGGATGATTATGCACACCACATTCAACATTTAGTGACCATTCTCCTTCAATTGTTACTTTGCCCCCTCAAACGAAATGGGCAACCACATTTCTTAGTTCCGATTCTCTCTTAGAGACTTTTTTCCAAATTTCTTAGCATCATTTTGTTCGACATCTCTAGTCTTTTTTTGAATCACGGCCCACTACGTTCACAAGACAAAAATATACGAGGTCTTTTCTTTCCTTGACCACCGTCCGACCTACTTATTACAATTACCATGTTGTGCTCATGTCCTCTCTCACGCACCCAATCAAATAATTTATCCCGAGAAACAAATAACTCATGCGTCGTGAATACATGTGTGTAATCGGTAACAACACCAAGCTCTTCAACATTCTCATCATTCTTGGGAGGACAAACAACACTATTTTCCGTAGGCAACGAGGCCATATCCTATTAAAACAAAATCAACAAGACCAAAAAACAAATCTGCCAAAATGGCACGATCATGACCATGATCGTTCCACCTTTGATCGTGTCACATGGCAATATGGCACGATCATTGAACATGTGATCGTGCCATATTGACACGCGGGCACGATCGACGTGATGATCGTGCCATGTTGTTGATCGTGCCAATCGGGCGGAAAACAATGGCGCAGAGAAATATCGAACGGCAAAAGTGGATAAATTACATAATTTTGAGTGATAACCAAGAAGATACTTACAATATTTGGAGAAATCAAATCTTTGTTGTCCATTTAAGTTGTTGTGTTGGTGTCGAAAAACTAGGGTTTATGAGAACAAGGTTTAAGTTTTTCTCGAAAGAAGAATAAGAAGAAGAAGAATGTAAATGAAGGATGTGGGTGGGTGTGTTTTAGTAGATTTAATTGAAATGAATGATGTGGGTGTATTTAGAGATTGGGGGTGTATTTAGAACTTGGCTTTTTAGTAAGGGTATTATAGTCTTTTGACTTAATGTCATTTTTGAAATTTTAGAAAGTGGGTGTACTCATCAAATTTGGGGTGCCAATAGCGCCACCCATATGAAAAATGGGAGAGATTGATTTGGGATATGAATGTCTAATATTCTTTGTGGCATTTTATCAGTCATGTGTAGGGGTGAAAAAAATATGTGGCGTGTAATCAAATATGGAGCTTTTATGGATATTTTTGTATTTTCTTGCGAAAGCATAAAACAAAAGTGGGCTCGTATGGTCGTGTTTCGATTGAGAATTTTCGTGTGGGATTAAAAATATGTTTGGTTGTGATTTGGGTGAATAAATTAGATGTATTTCGGTTCGGTTTGAATTGTTTCGTGTCGAGCCAGGTATTTTGGTTCGATTCTGTAAAAGAGTGAACGTTAAGCAGGTACACCCCAAGCTAAGGACCTCGAGGCTTCGATGCTTAAGTTAGTTACAACTTTAATGTCTCTAATAAACTCGAAAAATGATGTGACTAACAATAAATGAGATACATTTAGCAAAGATAATTGTGGAGTATTTATAGATTTTGACTTTATAAACCGTGACGACCTAGCTCCATGTGTCATTCTCGCATTGGTCCACCTGGTAGGATATACCAAAATCAACGGTTTGGGGTCACGGGCGACCCAAATCGTGACTTCGAGTCGGGTCGCGAATACAAAACTCGCAGAGGTTCTAGCCCATTTTGGTATGTTTGCTTATAAGCGATGGTATTTAGGTAAATTTGGCTTGATGTATATCTGGTTGAAAAAAATTTGAGAAAAAACATTGGCTTAGAAATTGATTGATCTTTGGTTGAGTACTTCTTTAAGACTTTTTTAATAGAAAATATGTGGTAGAAATAAATATATATTTACATGTATTTGAAGAAAAAAACTTCTAAGACCTTTTGTTATTAAAAACGTTATTGGTAAGTTTTGGTGGACCCAACAATTAATTGTTAATAAAAAAAAGAGAGACAATGATGTAAATTAGATAAATATTATGACAAGGTAGATGAATATGTTAGAAAAGTAGTTTTGTAAACTAGATGAAAATGGGTTATTTTCAAGTAAAAATACCGATGACAACATCTTTTCGATTTTATGAACAACATCAATTTGTAAAAATATGTTTGGAAATAGGAACACACATTACCAAGTAGAAGTGTCAATCAAGTCGAGCCTCGCCAAAATAGACTATGTCCTTAAATCCTTGACCATCCCGACCTAATATTTGGGTGGGGCATGAACCGACACCTCTAATTACCTTTTTTTTTTTGACAAAAAGTTAAATATTTTTATTAATAAGTAGCATCATCCAAAAGTAAATTAACAATGCATGGGGGTGGATCACTCCACACAAATGGACTATCAAAAGAAAATGATTCCTTCGCTAGTCTATGAGCAACCATATTTCCTACTCGTCGGACAAAATCTACGGAGAGGTTGGTTCACCTTGCAACATATTTCGACATTCGGCTAGGATAGTGTCAAACTCCGAATCACCCAAATCCGACGATAACAAACCGTCAACTACGTACTTAGCATCCGTTTCAACCACCACTCTATTTAACCCCAAAGAACGAATCCATGAAAGGGCTTCCCGAACACCTAACGCTTCCGCCTCCCTTACTTCATATATTCATTGCGGCCCATAATGTTCTTGCAACTACAAAAATCCCAGAATCATCTCAAAGGACAACACCAATATTGTTGCATTTTTTTGACAAAGATATAGCTTATGTGTGCAATTTAAGGGTAAATCTCATTTTGTCCCACTATACTCTTCTTGAGTATCACTTTACTCCCCTGTACTCTCAAATCTTAATTATATCACTTTACCCCCTTATACGCTTAATTAGTATCGTTTTACCCCCTTATGCTTTTAGATATTATTTTATGCTCAAATACTCAAAACAATGACTATTTTATCATTACCTATTAATTTTATTAAAATAATAAAATTATTTGAAATGTATTTAATATTAATAAATTTGTACTTACTTTCTAACTTTGAGAACTTGATTAATTAATGCTTAATATTAAATTTTCTATACTTTACATTTCAATGCTAATTATTTAACTTTAATATAGTCTATGTTAAATTAATATATATATAATAGGATATTTCCATTAGCTAAATACATTTATACTTTTAATTTATTGTTCATTACAAACTTAAAATTATATAATATGTAATATATTTTTATTGAAGATGTGAATTATTAATAGTACTTTTCAATTATTGATTGAAAATCATAATTTAATAAGTCATTTTAGTGGTTAATTTTTTTAATACAAATATTGTTTTACAATATAATATCTAATATTTAGATTTATTAATTATTATGAAAAATGTATGAATATATTAATTTACAATATGATTATTTAATAGAAACTATATTAATTTAAATAAATAGCAAATAAGTTTTCTAAAAAACATTATATGTATTTGATGCTCGCTAAAATAAAATAATAGTAGGGACAATTATGTCATTTAATAAAAGAATTGGAGGATTAAATTATATTTAAATCGTATAAGGGGTAAAGTGATACAAATTGATAGCAGAAGGGGTAAAGTGATATTAATTGAAAGTACAAAGAGGTAAAGCAATATTTATTGACAATATAGGGGGTTAAGTGAGATTTACCCGCATTTTAATTATATGAAGCTAAAATATTAGAAAAATATCCGATTGTTATTAAAATATTTATGTAAAACTTACTTCCTCAACAACAAAGTGGCTGTAGTTTAGTGGTAAGAATTCCACGTTGTGGCCGTGGAGACCTGGGCTCGAATTCCAGCAGCCACATACTTTTAACCTTTTTCCGCCTTTGATTCACCTTTTTTTTTTTTTTTTCTTTTTTCTGCTATAGATAATAAAACAAAATTCACAAAAAAATCTTAGCCGTTGGATATTTCAGAACGTTGCCCACCACCTCTATTTAAAAATAAAAACCTCATCCCCTAAACCCCTTCTTTCAAACTAGCCGTTACAGACTCAACTTTCTCTTTCCCTCCTCTCTCAAACTTTCTCTCTCCAAATCCAGGAAAGCTCTAATGGCAACTTCAGTAGAATCTCCATCCCCTGCTTCCCTCCACAAGGTATATTCCTCTTCATTTAATAAAATATCCACTCACTAAATTGAATAAATCAGTTCAATTTTTGTCGCCGATTTTAACAGGGATCTCCGAGCCTGATGAACTGCTCTTCTCCTCAATTGTTCAGCCCTTCCTCCGATAAGCGCTTCTGGAGCAGCCTCCGTAGCCGTGTCGACACGCTTATCGATAATCGAAAGCCCCTTGACCAATCCTCGCCTGCACAAATGGTGAAATATTTAGCTTTTTTGGTCCCAATTAATTAGGAGCTGGATCAAAATTGAAAACCCTAATTTGATGATGGATTTACTTATTTACTTATTAATTTTGTTTTTTTTTTATGTAGAATCCGGAAGCAATGGATCGGGCGAGGAGATTGAAGGAGGACTCGATGCTTTTGCTCAGAGGGTTTGATTCAGTGGCTCAATCTCTTTCTCAGCTATCTAATAATCTCGAAAATGCCCTTCAGGTGAACCGTACGAGCTTATTTAGTTTAACACTAGCTCAATTTGAAGATCTTGATGGAGAAAATTGTTGTAGATTTTGCAAAAAAAAAAAAAAGAAAATCACAATTTTTGTGAATTTTCTCCAATTTAAAATATTTTTTATCATTCTAAGACTCATCTGAGAGAGGAGATGGCATTTAATGTGATAATAAGTTTATGTGTCAGAATCTAAATGACAAGATTAATTATTTTTAGGTTTTCAAAAAAAAAGATTAATTATTTTTAGGGATAATTACAAAAACACCCCTAAGGTTTGGGCTAATTACAAAAAAACCCAGAGTTCTTTGAAAATTACAAAAAAACCTTGCGATTTAATTCCTTCTTACATTTTCCCGTGATTTTTCGAAAATATTTCAAAAACCCCGACATTTGCAAAATATTATAGTTATCCTCCTTCAATTTAAGACAAAACGAAACCAGAATGGATTTTTGTAATTTTGAAACATATCCGGTTTTTTTTTGCAATTAACCCAAACCTCAGGGGTGTTTTTGTAATTATCCCTTAATTTTATTCATGAACTAACTTGGTTTTTAGTAGTTAGCTTTTGCGTTATCACAAGCTTGTATTTCCAAATGGTATAGTTCACTTTGTAAGGATGTTGATTAAGGTTCGGGTTTATCTTTCAGTTTTTGAAAGTTATCCCCTTCCTCTCCAACAACTTATTTGTTTGATAATCTTTCCAACAACTTATTAAAAAAGTAGTTAACTCTGTTTTTTTTTAGTTTACAAATTTGTGTGCTAAGAATCTATCTGGACCATTGTCTAAGTTCTTTTATTCTGCTGTGTTTTCTAGGGAGCTAGAGATCTAGCTAAGCCACCCACATTGACTGAAATAGTTCATGCCACTCTTGAAAAAGCCAAAACTGAAAAAGAAAGTTTATCAAAGGAAGATAATAAAGATCAAACAGAACAAGAAGAAGAAGATAATGTAGTGGACAACAGAGGACTAAAAAGGAAGCTGGATAACAAAGAATGTACTGAGGATCAAGAGGAAGAAGAAGAAGATTCACATGAATCAAAAAGAAAGGGCCCAAATGAACTTGAGAAATTTAAAAAGGCCAAAAATGTAAGTACATTTTTCTGCATTTTTCACCCTTAGCTTTCTTGTCTAATGCTCTTGAGAATTGTTGTGGTTAATGGATGACATTATGTTTATAAGATTGCGATTTCCATGGCGACAAAAAAGCGGCAACCATGGCTAGAGAATTGAAGTCAATTAGATCAGATTTGGGCTTTATGCAAGAAAGATGTGCTCTGTTAGAAGAAGAGAACAAGAAACTTCGTGATGGATTATCCGAAGGGATCCAACCAGACGAAGATGATCTGGTAATTATTCTCTCGGCTTATATATATGTTCTCAATCATCTAGTGAAATTATCTTGCTTTTTACTTGACTGTTTAGTAGTGATTAGGTTAAATCTTGTGTTGTTTGTTGATTTACATGGTTAATGAAGGGTTAACTTCAAAACTACCCTTGAGGTGTTAGCTTAGTTACAAAAAAGTTATCTTTTAAAATTACAATTTCCCCCCTTAAAGTATTGTAAATACACCTTGAGCCTTGAGGTTTGTCTTTATTTTAGCGATAATTACAAAAACCACCTTGAGGTTTGGGTTAATTACAAAATAACCAAGAGATGTTTGAAGATTACAAAAACTCATTTAGGTTTGATTCTCCCCTTAAACTATTGTACATACATCTTGAGCCTTGAGGTTTGTATTTATTTTAGCGATAATTACAAAAGCTACCTTGAGGTTTGGGTTAATTACAAAATAACCAAGAGATGTTTGAAGATTAAAAAAACTCCTTTAGGTTTGATTCTATGTTATAACTATATAGGGGTAATTGTAATATTTTTACAAATGTAAAAAGAGTGTTTGAAATAATTTTGCTTATAAAGGGTGTTTTGTAATTTTAAAAGGGATAATTACAAAAGACCCTAAGGTTTGACCTAATTACAAAAAAACCAGACATATTTTAAAATTACAAAAAGCCCCTTCATGTTTGATTTTGTCTTAAATTTAAGGACGAATCGTAATATTTTTAGAAATATATGGGGTTTTTTGAAATGTTTTTTGCTTGTGAAGGAGGAAAATGTAAAACGAATCAAAACTCTAAGGGGCTTTTTGTAATTTTAAAAAAAAAAATTGGTTTTTTTGTAATTAGTCTGAACCACAGGGAGTTTTTTGTAATTATCCTTTTAAAAAACCTATGTCTTTTTTGTAATTAACCCAAAGCTCGGGGTAGTTTTTGTATTTATACCTATTTTTATAAATCACCCTCAATAGCTTGCCATTTGTAAAATCAAAACATATGTCAGGAAATATTTATAATTTGAAAGATAATTGAGCCTTTTTCTATGTAAATAGACTAGAAGCTTAAGAATAATATTTGCAAATATCCCTTTAATTAATTAGATATGATCACATTAGGCCTATCTTTCATCTTCAAATACTATCTATCACAAGGTGAAAAGAGAGAGTTATTTTATGGTGGCAAATTTGGTGCAGGTAAGGCTTCAACTGGAAACACTTCTAGCAGAAAAATCAAGGTTGGCAAATGAAAATGCAAACTTAAAAAGGGAAAACCAATGCCTAAACCAGCTTGTGGAGTACCACCAGCTAACCACACAAGATCTCTCAGCATCTTATGAGAACCTAATTAGGGGAATGGGCCTATATTTTTCTTCTCCAACTGAAACTGATGATGGGCCTTTGAGAACACCAATGGCAGCAGATATATTAGGGTTCTCTAAATCATTGGATGAATGTTTTGATGAAGAACAAGAATAGGGACAAAAAGTTTTGTGTGCACTCTCTATTGTGCCTCAGTCACATTGTTATTGTATTTCTAATTGTTGGAGTTTTTTATTGCTGCCTGTTTTGCTTTGTCTCTAGGGCAAGTTTGTTCGCGAGCTATGTTCGATTATAAAATTTTCGTCGTGCCACTATACTCTAGACAGAAAAATTGGAGAATGATCAAATGTAAAGAATTAAGATAGATGAGCTGACAATGGGGTGGACCGGGTCGGTCTAGCCCAAGCCCAACGAGCCAATTCCTAAATTTGGAAAGGTCGGGCCAACCCAAAATTTCATCGGTCCAGTCCTTTTCATTGTCTAAACCGAGCCAAAATCATAATTGTGCATGAGGAAGGTCTTATGTGAGACCGTCTCATGGACTTAAGTCCATGAGACGGATCCTACAAAATACAAAAACATAGCTATTTTTAATGGGTTTGGGTTTGGTTGAAACTCTACAATGCCCATAAGATCGTCTCATACAAATTTTTGCTATTGTGCATTAATCCGGATATCTCGTGTTTTTAACACTTGAGGAAAGTTTGCACAAAATATGTATAGCTAAATGAATCATCTCATTGATGTATTCATGAATTAATAACGAATTTTATAATGTGAAATTTTCTCGAGTATTTTTTATTTGTCCCAAATAATAATCAAATTATAATTGGCAAGAGGCAACAATTAATATCGGAGTCTCAAGCTTGCTACAATTAGATTCTCTCATTCAATTTAAGCTCGTGAATTAGATTCTCTTTATCGTGGCGGAAAGCGCCTCCACTGTAAGCACGTTTCTTCCAACCTCTTCACCAAATTGTCGTACATGTCTGTCTCCACGATTTCTCACTCCAAAATTTTCGGTACAATTTTTCGGATATAAACAGAGATCGGTGTGTGGGCATCGGTTATGGAAGATGAACCAGTGGCGCTGAACCACAAACTCACCGCTCGGTTAGTTAATTAAACTCCTATATGCCATCATCCATATCAAACTCGGTCTCTCTCGTAATTTTCGTCGCTCAAAGAACCTATATTCAAGGATCTCTATCGGGCTTTTTTTCTCCTCTTGTTTATGAGGTGCGGAGGAGGCCCGATACTCACAACTTCAACAAATTTACTGATTTTCCTTGTTTTAACTATTATTTCATATAATTAATCATATCAAGTGTGGAATGTCTTGTCCTCGACAAGTATGTTTGTTCTTGTTTTTATAAAAGTCTATAATCTTTAGTTTTTATCTTGTTGTCTCTCTTATTTCGTTTCTAGTGTTTTTTTCTTTTTTTTCCTTTCGTTCTTTGTGATCATGTCGGAAGTCAACCAAACTATAGATGAACTTTTCAATAATCCTACCATTTCTACGAGCATGCGTATGGATCATGGTTAAGGGCTTCGTCTCGCAAGAAGTTGATCAGGCAACCGATGACCACGTGAAGGGAAGAGACACACATCGAGGGCGGTTTCGTGCGGAATAGGTGGAACAAAGTGCGGCGATTAATATTGGAATGGAGTTGATTTCAACAATCGCTCTACATGATATCTCTAACATTCGATTCGGGAAAGGAAACTTCATTCTTTGTTAAACATGGTTGTTGTCTTGGGCATATGGTGGTGAAATGGTCAAAGAATAGGGATAAGAGAGGTTTTGAGTTGGTTGAAAGAATATTGGAGTAATGCTAATGTTTCGTTGGAGACGATTCGCTTTTGGTGATCAAAGTATTAAGAGGCAAATTAATGGATAACTCGTATTTTTCGGTTGTTATCATGGAGTGTAGGAATTTGTTGGAGTACCTTCCAAATGTGTTTTGTTCTTTTTTAAGAGATCGTGAATAGTGTTGCTAATGTGTGTTAGCTAGAGCATCGTATTCTACGCCCGATGTCAAAGAGTGGCGAGATGATCCTCCCTCTTTATCGAAGCAGTGCGATTCGACCGCTTTATTAATGAAAGTTCTCCTTTTGTTTAAAAAAAAAAGATTCTCTTTATCGTAGGGATTATAAATGCTAGTATTAATGATTTTGATATAGATAGGTTTTATGTTTACTTTTTTAGTAGATAATGATGCGAATCAAACCCGAAACCTCTGTGTCCGGATTTGAGAGTAATTAACCACATGACTACTATCGATTCTCCGATAGCATTTATATTTAACTGGATTATCAAAATATTAAGAAATAAATTAGGAATTTTCATTTTATTAAATATTGTAACACTTTTGTGCAAATTATAAATTTTATATCCTAATTGTTATTTTTCTTTTATCAAACAACCATAGAACATTCTACTTAATCATGTAAAAAGATACGTATTTATGGAAACTAGTATCATTAACACAAAATGCAAAATTATTAGGGTTAAGAACATAAGCGCCCTTAGGGATGAAATTCATTTTTTTAAATAACATAATTGCCCAACATTCGAAAAAGTATAAAAAATACTTTTATGCTTTCGGCTTTTTTCTAGAAATTTTTAGCTCTCGTCATTTTTTTGAGACTTTTGACGTTATTTCAAAGTTGAAAATTTGGTGAAATATAATTTTTGTCACCATTGAATAATTAATTTCATACTCAAAATCTTATAAACATTCAAAAATATACACTTAAACAACATACTAAAAATAGATTAAAAATAATATAGAACTCAAAACAACATTAAAACTATATAGAAAACAACACATGAACAAAAAAAAATTGAAAAAGGGTAAAAATTGCATTGAAACATCAAAAACAACATAAAACAATAAAGAAACATCACAACAACATTGGAAACAATATAAAAACAACCCAAAAATAATGAAATAATATAGAAAATAATACGTGAACCAAAAAGAACATAAAAATAGGTAAAAGATGCATTAAAACATCGAAACAACTAAGAACCAATATAAACAACATAAAAACAAATACGAAGATCATCATAGATAACATAAAAAAAAATACATGGGCGAAAAACTCAAGAAAGTGTGTAAATATCCAAAAAAAGACAACAACAACAACAAACTAAGTTTTAACTCCCACTACGTGGGGGTATATACGGATCATATCGCGCCATCGTTTTACGGTCATAAGCCATATTTTCGTTTATTTCTAGGTATAACATGTCATGTTTAATAGCTTCTTTCCAAGTCTTTTTAGGCCTACCTCTTTCTCTTTTGATTTGTGTGAGTGATTCTTATTTTCTAAACGTCGCACAAGTGCAACTAAAGGTCTCCTATAAACATGTCCAAACCATCTTAATCGTGTTTCTCTAATTTTCTCGCCTATTGATGCTACTCCCACTTTGTTTCTAATGTGTCCATTTCTTATTCTATCTAATCTAGTGTGTGTCCCGACATCCATCTTAAGATTCTCATCTCTCGCTACCCTCATAAATATCCAAAAAGACACGAGCATAAAAATGTGCAAAAAGAACAATTCAAAATTAAGTGGGCAAAATAAAAATACGCGGGGTCCATGATAATGTGGCCCGTTTGGCCAATAAGTCAAAAAAATATAAATATAATTATGCAACTTATTATAACTATGTTTTACAACTATTTAGCTACTATTAAGATTAAAAAAACTACTATTAGAAACTGGTAATAGTACTCAACTAACACTCAAAATAAATATTTAAAGTACAATATTACAAGATGTTATAGTAGTAAATTAATATCATTACAACACTCAAATGTAAAATGAATAATGCAAAAAATCAAAATATATATTCAAAATATGATAAAAATTAATATGGCAGGGCGAGTCCTATTGGACCCGGAACCCATCCGGACCGAACGAGTTTGAAGTTTTGAACCCATGATTTGCACCGAACTCGTTTAATCGAGTCAGACCCGCCCCACATCGTCAGGGACGGGTTTGATACGGGCCCATTGCCATCCCCATGTGGTTCCCACTTTGGCAGTGGAGTCGATATTAATTACCATTACATAGCATTTGTGCGAATATTCAAATCGCTGCCCGCAATTCAATAATCCGAACAATCCGGATAAGTAATCTTACTCTCATCACCACAGGTCCACAACCTTAAAACTTTGGATTTCTGTACCACCACCGCACGCTCTCCTCCGCCGCCCACCGCCACCGCCACCTCCACCTTCACCTTCACCTTCACCTTACATCTATGGTAATATCTTATCTTTCCCCTTTAACTTCCACTAACCTATCTCCCCACCTTATCCTCTTCCATCCCAAGCCCACGCCACGGGCTACTCGTATTCGCCCCTCACAAACCTATTTCCTGGCTCGCTCCGCCGCCTCAAGCGGCAAGAGTAATACTCTAATTTCAAGCTCAATTAACCAGAATCCACCGAGAAGTCTGTTTCCCGGCGGTTACAAGCGTCCGGAGATCAGAGTGCCAAATCTCGTCCTTCGGTTGAGCTCCGACGACTTGTTTAGGGATGATAAGGCAGTCCTGGATGTCATTGACGACGCCGTTTCTGATAGGGTTGGGATTGTGGTGCTTACTGGCGGCGAAGGCAGCGGCAAGAAGTTATATGAGGCTGCCTGTTTGCTGAAGTCGGTGATTAAGGACCGTGCTTACTTGTTGATTGACGAGCGCGTGGATATTGCTGCTGCCGTTGATGCCAGCGGCGTTTTGCTTTCTGATCAAGGTTAATATATCTACTTACTCGTGTTTGCTCAAATTTAAGCGTAAACAATGTTATGTATTTATCACAATCTCTACGCAGCGAAAAAAAAGCTCCTAACGTTGTTTTCCGTTCTTACAGCTTATAATGTGTTTGGGCCCATGGAATTGGAATTTATAAAAATATTTTCTAATAGGTATTTCAATTCCTACTCTAAAGGTTTAGTTACCTGAAAAAGCTATGTTAAGGTATTTATCATAGGATTTGGTGGTAAGAGAAAAATTGAAAGATGTGGTGGAGGAGAGTTATTTAAATCAAGATATTAGAAAAGAGGAAAACTATTTTTGTTTGCTAGTTTTTATTTTTGAAATCAGTATAAGATAGTTCGATGTATCCTAATTGTACCATATGCATATACTATTTTCTTCATTGATCTATTCTTATTCTATTGAGTTGAGTTTTATTTGCTCTAGTCTCATAAAGAAATGATTTCCTGTTTCTTTCGGTGTTTTTTTAGGGCTTTTTGTTAATTTGAGTATTTTCTAATACTTGATAGGTCTGCCTACTATCGTGGCAAGGAATACAATGATGGATGCAAAAACTGATTCTGTGATTCTTCCTTTAGTAGCAAGAAATGTCCAAAGTCATGAGGCTGCAGTAGATGCTTCTACTTCTGAGGGAGCTGATTTTCTTATTTATTCAATTAACAGAGACACCGGTCTAGAGGAGCTGGTGAGCTCTGTGTCTGGGCATGTAAAAATTCCAATATTTATCATGGTTGATTCTCCCAGAGATGAAATATCCTTGAAGATATCTTCGGATTCACTAAGATCTGGAGTTAGTGGTATAGTTGTTTCATTGGATGAATTGAGCTCGTTCAGAGAAAACGACTTGACCAAATTGTTCTACAGTGATGCGTCAAATATGAAAGTAGAGGAAGTTGATCAAAGTTTTGATCATCTCAAAACTATAGGTACGGAGAATGGCTTTTATGGAAAGAATGCGATTGCTGGGTTTACCAGATTGGAAGAGAGAGAACAACAGTTAATAGACAAGGAGAGATCCATTTTGCTTGAAGCTATTAATGTCATCCAAAGTGCCGCACCACTGGTGATCTTTTATTGCTAAAATTTGGTAGTTACAGGTGTTCTTGCATGATATAACCTTCTACTAGGGTTTTGCTGCAGCTTACCTGAAGTTTCAATCATAAATGGCAGATGGGGACATTTCACTTCTCAAAGATGCTGTATCTCAACTCGATGAACCATTTTCATTGGTTATAGTGGTAATTGTGTGCTGAACTTCAACCAATTCTGGTTCCAAGGATATTCATGGGTATTAGCTCTAAATTTCAATGCATTTTTGGTTTAATTAGTTGGTACAATCTGACGAGTCTATTCATGTTTTTGAGGAAATTTTTATTCAAAATATAGATATGGTTTTTCACATTCGTTAAATTTCATGAGCTCTCCATTCTCCCTAATTTGCATGTACTAAGTTTTTTGGATGTAATCTATCTGTAAGTTTACATTAAACATAGGCAGGAATATTGAGTCTTTGAATTCTGAGTCTTATTCTTAGCTCTTGAAATTTCTTTCTGTCTGTTTCATGCTGGAAGAAACAAATATGCTGAAGCAAAACAACCATGATCTGCATAACACTAGACTTAACACATAACAGTTGGTACTGGTAACTTACACTGAAAATAGTTGGCCAAACAATTGAATTTACGCTTGTCTGATAGTAGCAACTGTAGAATTTCCAATTATTATTATTATTATTATTATTATTATTATTATTATTATTATATATACATGCATATATAAATCTTAAAACAGTTTTTCGATTTGCTCGTAAAATTTTCTTGAAGAATTAACCTTTACTTATGTAAAGGCTCTAAAATTGTTTAGGAACATAGTTTCAGAGTTGTTAATTGGACCATGTTGACCTGATATTCTTAGTCAGCCTATTATAAGTAAAAAATAATCCAAGTATTTATGACAAATGGAAGAGTACATTCCTGCTGGTAATTTGTTTCTTGCAGATCATCCATCTAAAAGCCAATTGGCTTTGAGTGGGAGGATTGCCCCAATCATTACTAATGCGGAAAGTTCTATTTGATATAAAACGTCCTCTAATGTTCCCTACACCCCCTCCCCATAAGGAAAAAAAAAACGCGCGCCCACAACTCACAAAAACACACAAAAATGAAAAAAAGTAGAAAAATGCTATCTCCTTGGAAACAAAGTATTCAGATCCGGTAATTGTTTCCTTTTTAATTTGTATCACGGAAGTCGTAACTTTTGTGATAAGATTCTAATTTGATTGGCATGTTTATCTGTGTTACTATTTAGATTTTGATATTTATTCTAATTTTCATGAGCATAGTGTGAGTGCGGGTAGATTGCGAGAAGCAGAATTTTTTGGCTAGACCACACAGAGAGCTAACATAATATTCTTACATTTATTGATTTCACCAGGGAGAGTTCAACTCTGGAAAGTCGAGTGTCATCAATGCTTTTCTTGGGCAGAGATACTTAAAGGATGGGGTTGTGCCTACAACTAATGAGATTACCTTTCTACGCTACTCTGAGTCCAAGTTTAGTGAGCAACGATGTGAAAGGCATCCTGATGGTCAATACATATGCTATATACCTGCTCCAATTCTGAAAGAAGTGAGTTTCTTAACCTTTCTTCCTTTAACCACTACAAGAGAATCCCAGCAATGTGTCAGGAAAATTCATATTTGGGTTTTCTTTAGAAAATTACGTGCGCAGTCTTGAAAGAGTTTCCTAAAAATTTTCATACTTATCTCACATTAGTTATTTACTGTTCTTTTGTTGAGAGTTCTTTTTTACACTCTGTTTTTTAACAATGTATTCCTTTTATCATGGAAATTGTGTTTCCAATAGTAAAATGTTTTGTGGATTAACAGTTATGGGGTTTAGCAATTGGTCTTCCAGAGATTGTATCATCATTCAATAAGACTCTAATCTTTATTTCAACAAATTAAGATTTCCATGGAATAAGCCAATATCTTCCCTTTGTTTTCCTAGTTATTGTGAATGTTGTCACTCTCATGATTGTCAACCATTCTTGCAAACCTTTAGCGACTGAAATAACTTTGCCTAGATTGAACTTGGTGGGAATTCATAGTTCAATAATTTCAATAGTCTTTTCCTTTGATTTTTGCTGTTTATGTTTGTGGTGTGGCTTAATCTTATTTTGGTCTCATAAAAGGAGGATGCCTTTCACACTTGTCCAAACAATCTCATTCAACATTTGTCTAAACAATCTCACTTAATGTTCCTTCTTGTTCCCCTTCCAAGCAGATGATAATAGTTGATACTCCTGGAACAAATGTGATTCTTCAAAGGCAACAGCGGCTGACTGAGGAATTTGTGCCTCGTGCTGATTTGATTCTTTTGTCTTGTCGGCTGACCGACCATTGACTGAAAGTGAGGTATGATCTAGTTGCCACTATGGCTGTTATGATGCCTTGTAATACTGTTTGGCACATCTTTATCTCTTGAGATTACTTTATGGGGATTTTGAAAAATTATAGCAATTGATTCAGTTGGCTTTCACCTATGAGACTTCTCATTCCTCTCAGCAATGTTTGTGTGCTGTTGTTATCTGAACTCAATAGATCACATTATTAGATGCTTTTAATACTTGTCCATCTGATGCATAGTTAGCTCCTGCAGCCCCTCCGATCACCTGTCAACTTTTTTTGTTTTTCTTTACCATGTTCAAGCAGATTTAATCAGCAACTTTGGCACCTTAATTGATATAAGTAATATATTACCTGTTTTTCTTTTCATGCATCCCCCCTCCCCCCCCTTCTAATTTTACACCTCTCAATTTTGTTTGGATTGTTATCCTTGTTTTTACCTTTTTGGTGAATTTCGGAGTTTAACTTTATTAAGCTCGTCTATATCCGTAGTTGATGTCCTTCTATCCCCCTTCTTTCCTTTTGTTTAACATGGGAGGCTAATATTTTGTTATCTCATGTTGTTTGTCAGGTTGCTTTTCTTCGCTATATTCAACAATGGAAGAAAAAAATTGTTTTTGTGCTGAATAAGTCTGACCTGTATCGAAGTGCAGACGAGGTTGAAATAAATGTTCCACTCTTTATACCTAGTCGAAAAAGTATTCTATTATTGTGGGGAAAAGAGAGGGGGTTGTTGAACTTTGTGTAGGAGTTTCTGATTAAATTTCCAAATGCTCAATGCAGCTAGAGGAAGCTATTGCATTCATCAAAGAAAACACTCAAAAGATGCTGAATGCTGAACAGGTCACCTTATACCCTGTATCTGCAAGAAGTGCTCTTGAAGCAAAGCTTTCTGCTTTTAGTGGTCTCGAAAAGCAAGAACAATTCTTGAATACTCTATATCCAGGAGCCAACAACTTTGCCGATCTTGAAAAGTACCTGTATAGCTTTTTGGATGCATCAACAGATAATGGGATTGAAAGAATAAAGCTTAAGCTGGAAACCCTGTTAAGATTGCTGAAAAATTACTTTCTGCTTGTCAAAAGCTTGTCACGGAGGAGTGCCAGCAAGCTGAAGAGGACTTGGTGATGGTGAATAATCTTCTAAGCAGTGTAAAAGAATATGCATCAAAGATGGAAAGTGAGAGTATTTCTTGGAAGAGACAAATTTTGTCTCTGGTATGGTCCATCTGCACTATATATCTTTTTCTCATGCTTTACTTTCTTCAAATGCTTATGATATTTTTATGGACAAACAAATGCAGATTAATACTGCACAAGCACGTGCAATCAAACTAGCGGAATCTACTCTGCAATTATCAAATATTGACCTTGTCACTTCATATGTTCTCAAAGGAGATAAATCTGCGCAAATGCCAGTGACCTCAAATCTTCGGAATGAAATAATTGGCCCTGCTGTCTCAGAAGCTCAAGTAAGTGCATGGTTCAATCTATTATTGTAATTAAAATTCAAGTTTTGCTGCTATTGGTGGTAATTATGTCTAGTTTAAGTCCTATCATTACATTCCTTCCCTTAGACTTCTGGCCTGCCTAGAGATGCTAAAATTTGAGAGTTGTACTTTTATAGTCAGTCACC
Source organism: Rehmannia glutinosa (assembly GCA_016081115.2). NCBI lineage: Eukaryota > Viridiplantae > Streptophyta > Magnoliopsida > Lamiales > Orobanchaceae > Rehmannia > Rehmannia glutinosa. The sequence goes on from JABTTQ020000147.1 coordinate 184,651, forward strand.
TGTATCATCTAATACGAAGTAGCTCCTGGTTAGGAATGCTAGCAAACAGTGAGGTTTAGTACCAGGTTGATGTTTGCCATGTTGGATTATGATCAAATATTAAAATGTGGCAAGCTTGTGCCGGCCAAGAACTGTTTTCTTGTTATTAAGTTTCTTCATCCATCTAAATTGAATCCCTTTATCAATTATATATGCTCATAAAAAATTTGTCACTATTACAATTCAAGAGTTAGATGAAGTATTTATGTCCTTCACACTCTTAAACAAAATTGCGTTGCATTTCCTTTTATTGAGTGCGGATCAAAGATTAATTTTTGCAGATTGGGTCTTTTTCCATCATTTATAGAAACATATAATATGCCTAGACCGATATATGATCCTAAATTCCTAAATTAGAGGCAATAAGGCACCAAAGAGAACATTGCTTGTCTTGCAGATTCTTCAATGCTTCAAACTTTTTATCTGTTAAGACATATGATGGCTTTATAGTGAACCCTGTATGCATGACTATGTACTGCCATTTATTTTTCTGGACATTCGGGTTTTACGTGGTAGGAGTTGATATACCATGTTATACTTTTTTGTTCTGAGAACTTGATTGGGATCCAGAAACTGCTTGGCGAATATTCGATGTGGTTACACTCGAACAATGCTCGTAAAGGAAATACATATAAAGAGTTGTTCGAGAAAAGATGGCCTTCAGTTGTTCCATCGATCCAGTCTCAATTGGAGGCCAATGAGCTGCTGAGTACAAAGCATGAATTAGGCGTAACTGTTATTGGGGAATTTAGTGCTGCTGCTGCTTCTAAACTGTTCGAGCAAGAGATCCGTGAAGTGGTAAGTTCATAAGATGTTTTTCAGATTGCAAATAAGGTTTCGTTTGTTGAATTCATTTTGGAACCAAGAAGGCGAAGCAAATTAAAAGCATAATATTCCTATGGAAGTTTAAAGTAAGAGTAGTTGCAGTTGAATACCTTAAAATTGTATGATATTCTATTATTTTTTGATATTAGTTATGCCTAGCTGTATGTTGGAGGTCATCCCAAATTTATGAACTATAATCTCCAAAACTAGTGCGTAATCTGATTCAAATTTGGCCATGATTGCGGATGGGCTGAAAATAGATGCTTTTATGTTTGAAAAATTGCAGTTGCTACAAGCATTTTCAATTAAAAACAGTTTTTCCATTGGAAAGTACATGTTACTTGTGTGAGTATTAGAGATGCCCCGTACGCATGCTGGTGTAATTTCATTTCACAGAGGATTTTATTCTGGTTCTCAATTTTCAGTTCATTTTTCATTCATAGATTAAAAGCGGAGGATAATATTTTGCTGAGACATTTTCAATAACTAATTTTTATTCTTCATCCGAAATCTGTCAGCAAAATCTCTCTGATAATACCAGGAGGGTGCATTAAATTCTACCTTTTAGATTTAAGAAGCATTTTGTGGCGATGTGGTAAATTATCATTCTACAACCTCGAGCCATTCTCATTTTTTCACTGTCAGCGGTCCAGTAATAATTGTTTGAAAAATCTGTGTGTAATTACTTGGGTGTGGATTGTGATAATTCTTTATGCTTACTGAAAATTGGAAGTTTTCAGCATGTTGGTTAACTGGTTTGGAACATATATTGTGCAAGGCAGAACATATTATTTGATGACTCAATCTAATGTTACTGCATTTCTATTCTTCCATTTTCAGCTCTTGGGTACTTTTGGTGGATTAGGGGCAGCTGGTCTATCTGCATCACTTTTGACATCTGTCTTGCCTACCACTTTAGAAGATCTCCTTGCTTTAGGCCTTTGCTCTGCTGGCGGGTACGTAATTTGTAATCAACCTTTCTTTTTCGTTTTTTCTTTGTGAGACCTGGGGTTTCATCTGTTTCCATTATTTGGTAATACTTGCCTCAACAGATTTCATAAACCCAGATATCTTTTTAAAATTGGGCAGCTGAAGCATAGCTTCAAACTTCAAATTTTAAGTTACATCAATTAGTTATCTTAAAAATTAGAGGCTTTGTCTACTACTCTTGTTGTTCACCAGAAATTAGTTAAGGGTGCATTTGGATGGAGGGATTTGGGATGAGAGATTTGAAATCCTTAGGTAAATTCACTCACTTGTTTGACATATAAATCCAAATCAATGGGTTTCAAATACATCTTTAAGTTTTAGTTCATTTTCAAAGGATTTTAAATCCGTCTCAAAACCTAGTCATTTGAAATCCATTTTTTTTTTTTGTTTATGCTCAATTGCATATTCACACACACTTACACATACTGTACACACACTACACAGTCCACTCATTACACACACATTCACATACACTGCACACACACTACACACACTGTACACACATTTACACACATACACACACATGCTATCTCTCACATATTCACGCGCACTATTCGTACACATACATATTCATACATAATAAAAGTTAGATATTTCATATTTTTATTAGTGTACAAAATTATAATTATTTATAAAATAAAGATTATATCTTTTATTTTTATTTATAAATATCAATTAAGAAAATGAATAGAGCTTTTAAATTGTTGTATTAGAATTTACGATGGATATGAAATCCCTACACAAATTCACATCATCTAAATAAGAGGTGGATTTCAAATCCAAGGAGTTTAAAATCCATTCATTTGAAATCCCTTAGAATTTCAAATCCCCCATCAAAATGGACCCAAGTGTCTTTCAAACGCGTTGGTGGATTATGAATTTCAACATTAATATAACTTTATCAATGAAAATAGAGTTGGTTATCCTTGCCGACCTATTTCGAAATTACCTGTAGAGTCGAAGTTGGTTCACTATTAGGGGTTGGTCTTGGGTCAGGATGTGGCTTGTCTAGTGGATACAAGCTTTACAGAATCTTTTCCTGGACTTAAAAATTTGGATAAATTACAAAAACTAGCCATGAGGTTTATCCTAATTACAAAAAATCTAGTTATCTTTCAAAATTACAAATACCCCCTTAAGGTATTACAAGGTTCATGTTTACTTACAAATACCCCCTAAAGGTATTTCAAATACCCGTGCGGTGCAATTTGTAAAAAAGAGACATTCGAGTACTTGTAATTTTGAAAGATAACATTTTTTTTTGTAATTAGACTCACTCTCAACGGTATTTTTTGTAATTTGTAATCTTTTTGCTCTTGCATGTTTTTGAAAGGATTGCCAAATTTCAACATTGCACCAAGATGAATTCCAATTAATCCTTCCATTGCAGATATCTTCTTGATCCCCAGTGATGTTTGCAGGTTTTGATCCACTAAATGTGTAGTAGGCTTACAAAATTTCTCCCTAAAAATAGGGGATACACAAATTATCTCAAATCACTCAACTTGGAATACCCGAGAAAAATAGGAATGCTATTTTGGATGAGAATGAAAAATTACTACTAATTTTTCTCCTTTTTCTTCACTCAAAATACACACTTATAGGAATAACTCTACTCTCTATTTTTTTTTCTTTCTCTCAAAGAATTATCAATTGCTCTCCGATGTTTATGCCTCTGTCGTGTGGATGCCTTTTATAGGCAAAATGCAATGAACAAGCCGCCAAAAATTTGACAAAAATATTTAGAATTTTCGGCCACTTTTTAATGCCAAATTGCTTGTTCAATTTGAACAAATTTTTCTTTTATCATTTTCAAAGGTTTGTGCCTACAAAGAAATGTTGCCCACCATTTTTGACTTTTCCAATGGGGTGGTCTCTCCACCTCATGTGGGAAATCAACCAATCTGTTTTCTTTCGCAAACTTCAAACTTATTTCTTGGTAAAATCAAGATATCCGCACCATTTTCTGTGTGAACTTTCTCCGCTTGCATCGCTTTTTCATCAAGCACATCTCGAATCCAATGGTATCTCACATCACAATGAGTCGAATGAAGAATTCTTTCAGTGGATTCGCTCGACTATCACAAAGAGGCGTGTATTTTTCTGCTTCAAGTCTAGTTCCCGCAGAAACTTCTTCAACCACAACATCTCCTTGCAAGTTTTCATCACAACAATGTATTCACTTCGGTTGTGGATAATGACACGCATTTTGAAGTTTCGATTGCTAAGAGATAGCTCCTGCAAATCTCATCAGGTATCCGAATGTGGACTTCCGGAATCAACATCACCAACCATATATCGCAGATCCGTGAATCAAATTTCAGTACAATTTGGTCATCACCAAATTTTAGACAATATTTAGAAGTACCTTTCAAGTACCGAAATATCCATTTCACTGCAGACTAGTGATCTTTTCCTAGATTAGAGAGAAAAAGGCTAACAATACCAACTACATGAGCAATATCAGGTCTAGTACATACCATAGCATACATCAAACTGCCAACTGCAAAAACATATGATACCTTTTGCATTCCTGCTTTATCTTCCTCACTTGTGGGACATTGCATTGCGCTGAGCTTGAAGTGGCCCGCAAGTGGAGTGCTGACTGGTTTGCTTGCTCATATTGAATCTCTCAAGAACTTTCGTACTTTTCTTGAGATAGCCAGAGCTTCATGCTTGCTCCGTTCCTTGAGATTTTCATCCCAAGAATTTGTTTAGCCAGCCCTAAGTCTTTCATCGCAAAAGACTTGCTAAGTCCTTTTTTTAGCTTCTCAATCTTCTTTGGCATCATAATCTTCTTTGGCATCATGACCTATAATCAAAGATATCATCCACATACAATAATAGTATGATAAAATCATTATCACTGAATTTCTTAAAGAATACACAGTGATCGAAACTGGTCCTCTTGTAGTCATGGTCAGTCATGAAGGAGTCAAACTTCTTATACCATTGTCGTGGAGCTTGTTTTAATCCGTACAAGCTCTTCTTCAACCTGCATACCAAGTTCTCCTTACCTTTGACTTTAAATCCATTCGGTTGCTCCATGTAGATTTCTTCATTCAAATCTCCATGAAGAAATGCAGTCTTCACATCAAGTTGTTCGATCTCCAGATCCAAGCTGACAGCTATCCCGAGAACAACTCTAATTGAGGACATCTTCACCACCGGTGAGAAAATTTCTTCGAAATCAACACCCTTCTTCTGACTGAAACCCTTCACAACCAGCCTAGCTTTATACCTTGGTTGTAAACTTTGCTCTTCAGTCTTCAACCTGTACACCCATTTATTTTTTAGAGTACGTTTACCTTTCGGTAGCTTCACTAAGTCATATGTGTGATTTTCCTGCAAAGAGTTCATCTCTTCTTTCATGGCTTCCATCCACATATCCTTCTGATCATGTGATATGTCCTCTGCGAAACTTTTTGGTTCCCCACGCCAGTGAGCATTACATACTCATGTGGGCTATATCTGGTAGAAGGTTGTCTTTGTATGGTGGACCTTCTAACCGCATCTTCTGGTGATGGAATTGGAGGGACATCACCGGTTGCATCATAATGTTGATCTTGCACACCTCTCCCGTGATTCCGATTTCTAGGAGAAGAAATTGGATCTACGCCATCAAGACCAAATTTCTCAATCTGTTCAATTGTCTGATCCTCAAGGAATACAACTTCCATGCTTCTCTTCTTCACTGGTTCCCATAACTGTAGCCGAATTCTTCATGGCCATAGCCCAAGAAGATGCATGACTTGGTCTTGTCATCAAGCTTGGATCGTTTGTCTTTTGGAATATGCACGAAAGCTTTGCAACCAAACACTCTCAAGTGTTTGTAGGAAACATCTTTTCTAGTCCAAACTCTATCTGGAATGTCGCCACCCAGAGGAGCTGATGGAGAAAGGTTGATTAGATCAACTGCAGTCCTCATTGCTTCACCCCAAAAGGATTTGGGCAGATTGGAATGTGACATCATACATTTGACTCGTTCACAAATTGTCATGTTCATTCTTTCTGCTACGCCATTATGTTGAGTTTTTGGAACACTCTTCTCAAGCTTGATTCCATGATCCCTGCAATGTTGTTCAAATGGACCCTGATATTCACCACCATTGTCAACACTAACTCGTTTCAGGTTCTTTCTTGTTTCTCTTTCAACACTTGCTTGAAAATTCTTAAAGATACCCAAAACAATTTGTTAATCCACCCCATTGGAAAAGTAAAAAATGGTGGGCAACATTTCTTTGTAGGCACCGGAACCTTTGAAAATGAGAAAAGGAAAAGTTGTTCAAATTGAACAAGCAATTTGGCCTTAAAAAGTGGCCGAAAATTCTGAATATTTTTGCTGCAATTTTTTGCAGCTTGTTCATGCATTTTGCCTATAAAAAGGCATCCACGGGCAGAGGCATATACATCAAGCATAGAGTAATTATCAATTGCTGAGAGAGAGAGAGAAGAAAAATAGAGAGTAGAGTTATTCATATAAGTGTGTGTTTTGAGTGAAGAAAAAGAGAGAAAAATTAGTAGTAATTTTTCATTCTCACCCAAAATAGCATTCCTATTTTTCTCGGGTATTCCAAGTTGAGTGACTTGAGATAATTTGTGTATCCCCTATTTTTAGGGAGAAATTTTGTAAGCCTACTACACATTTAGTGGAGGATTTATCTGGACTACTACGGTCTCGTGGTTTTTCCCAATTTGAGTTTTTCACGTAAAAATTCTCGTGTCCTATTTTTATCGTCTTACACTATTATTTGGTATTCTTGGTTTGGTTCCCATTTTTAATCCAGCTAGGAAGGAAAATATTTTACTATTTCCATTTGTGCGGTGTCATTTATTTTGACATTCTTTCCCAATAGTCGGATATATATGTTCATTTCTCGTAACATTTCTTTTGCTCTTAAGTTTCTAATAAATGCTGATTGATTTAAAATTTTCAATGATAGTCTGTTAGCAATTTCAAATTTCGCAACCCGGAGGCAAAAAGTTGTCAACAAAGTGAGAAGAACTGTTGATGCCTTAGCTCGTGAGCTCGAAGAAGCAATGCAAAAGGACCTCTTGGAGACTACAAACAGTCTAAACAGCTTTGTGACACTTATTGGGAAACCATATCAAGAAATAGCGCAAGATCGAGTGAATAAACTGTTGGGCACTCTAGATGAGTTAAAAGCTATTGAGGGACAAATTGAAACGTTACAAATCGAAATCCAAAACCTTCATGTTTCAAGGTAGCAGCAAAGCTTTGTTTCTCATGGCATAACGCTATCTTCGCACGTTATCTCCGAGAGTGATTTTGAGTTTCTGGTGATGAATTTCTATGAAGATGACTTTGCCAGGGGAAGTTAGATTTTGTTGTGTTGTTGAGGTACAATCTAATCATTTTTTTTTTTTTTTTTTTTTGTGTGTGTGTAGTCATCACATTCTTATGGTTCTTCTGTGGGATCAAACTTGTGTTTAAGTGGTAGGAGTTTAAGTTGTGTCAATTGGGCAATTGTATGTTCTCTTTCTTGTGAACCTCTTAAAACTTGTACTTATTAATATTACGTGGTTCACATAAGTAAGTTTTTTATCGAACTAAAGAAAAATAAGAAAGACCTCTTTGTGTCGAAAAGCCCTTCCTATTCAAATTCTATTTCTTGTAAACCTCTTGAAAACTTGTACTTATTAATAGTTTACTATTGTGTACATTTTACAAAATTTTCACTTGAGTAAGTTTGTGGGTCAATAGATGTGTATGTAACAATGTTGTTACATAAAAACTTCGGATAATTACAATATTCTCCTTAGGTTTGGGACCTAAAGGTTTTTGAAATATACAAAAGCCCATTTGAGGTTTGAAATGTCTTATATTTCTCCCATATTTCAAAACTTTCCATGACTTTGATAGAAGTATTACAATTATTCTTTTTTAAAAATTTAAGATAAAATCAATATAAAGGAGTATTATGTAATTTTCAAAGTCTGCTTGTGTTTTTCGGTAATTAGCCTAAATCTACTTTTTTTTTTTTTCCAGTTATCCCTAAAAACGTTGTGTAATTTATTAAGTTATATATTTACTAGGATTAGGGGTGGCAAGTCGTGTAATTGTATCGTGTTTCGTGTTGACATGATAAGGTCAAACATGGACACGACATGATAAGTATATGCTTCGATACGAGCACAAACACGAAAATTTTCGTGTCGACACGACATGCTTTGACACGATAAGTCAAAAACAAAAAGAATTGATATACACTTTAATACATGAAAATAAATTACACGGTACGACCTATGGTGGAGTTAAGGTTTCGCTCGAATAGGAGGACAGAGCCCGATAGACCAACATATTTATAGTTCTTGCATTAACCTGGTGCCGGAATTAGGTGTATATGCCACGATATTATACGACAATACACGATAAAAACATAAAAATATCAGGTTATCGTGTCATTATCGTGTTACTAATAGATAAACGTGTCATTATCGTGTTAGTTGTGTAAACATGATAAAAACACGAACACAACACGAAGTTTTCGTGTTCTTAAGCTTATTGTGTCAACTCGATAAGAATACAGACATAATAAAGCTAAATAACAACCCACTATTTTTCTATCGTTTTTTATGTCGTGCTATGACGTATGTGTCAAAAAGGGACCCCTAAAGCTAGGATAACACGGTGGGCGGCATTTCACCGAGTCCATTAAAACTAAAGTTCCATAAAAAAAAGGGTTTTTTCTGCATGGTTATCCTTAAATTATCCGATGCCGGCATGCCGCCCATAAAGTTTGTCGAGGGAATTTGTAATTATTTAATTTTAATTTCGTTGATAATTAACTACAATATCAACCGTTTGTCCTATCATTTTCTGCATGATTTTTGTTAGTGCACCTTTTTAGGGGTGACAATTTAGGATCCGACATACAAACTCGACACAAATCTAACACTAAATTAATGGTATGGATTCGGACTTTGTGGATCAGGTTCGAAAATGGATTTGACTCGACTAACTGTCAATTAAACAATTGGGTCCGGTCAATCTACTATGACCCGTTTGTGAATTTGAATTTAAAAAAAGTAAATAACTAATTGTAAAAAAACAACAGACAAGACATATCTTTAAAACTCAAATAATAAAACCTCCTTAATTATGTATTTGTATTATTATGCATGTCTTTTTGAATATCTCCTCAAAATATGATTAATATGTTATATTATTTATGCGAGTTATGTTATTTCTTTTTGTATGTTGTGAATTATAATATTATTTATTGATAGAATAATGTATGATAGTGATTGAGTATGAAAAAATAAATTTATTGATTAAAACTATTAAATGTATATTAAAATAATTTTATTATACGGGTTCAACCGGGTCGGGTCCGAGTTACTGTGGAAATACGCAAGTCGGGTCCGATTCAAGATTTCGACACGAATAATTAAGCACGGTCGGGTTCGGACCCAACCCAAATCGACTTTTTCTTTCCCTTTTGTTTTTTATACAAACTGAGGCTCTTGGAACAAGTAAAGGTTCCACTAGTTTGGTCAAAAAGGATCAAATTTCTATTTTGGGCCTAAAGTAAAAGGAAATTATATAATTGAAACACCCAATGGGGGTGAACCACTGATTTTTTTTAGATTTTATTTCCCTTTTGGTTTTTCTATACAAATTGAGGCTCTTGGAACAAGTAAAGGTTCCACTAGTTTGGTCAAAAAGGATCAAATTTCTATTTTGGGCCTAAAGTAAAGGGGAAATTATATAATAAAAAGGACCCATCATTAAACTTTACTACCATTTTTGGGGTGAACCCCAACTTAATCTTACAAATATTTTTTTTCAAATTAAGATTTTATTTCATGCAAGGTGGTGGGTGAATAAATTTCAGTTTGCACATGCACTAAGTACTCATTTTAATGTCTTGATTTGGAAACATAAAGGAAAGGCAAAGGAATCAAGAATATAAAATGGTGGTAAAAGGCAATTTTAATGGTTAGGGTTTGTGTGATTGTGAGCTACGTAGAATTATATTCTCCTTAGCCACATAGATGAGTATAGTTTTGAATGTGCATTCAAAGTACCAAGTTGTGAACTTACAAAAGAGCTACTTTTTGTGTTGACATAGAACTTTGCTTTGTTTTGGAATGGGGGTAACATAGAGAAAGTGAAGTAAAGGGGTTTGGGAATTATGATTTTCAATGTTAACTAATATTTCAAAGTTAATTTATAGTTAGAACTCAAATGAGAAATCTCATTATTATATGTTTTAAATGTGAACTCTGTATAGCTGACAAAATTGGCCTGGCTCGACGGGCTATGTAGTCAGTCCATATTTATGGTTGGACTAGACTTTATTTTTAGACGATCGGAAAAAAACTGGGCCTACTTTGGTCCGGCCCAAATGGCTGGAAGTCCGATAGGCTTGAACGACCCGACAAAAAATACACGTGTTGGGTTGGGTTGAGCCACAAAAAATCAGGCCCACGAAATTTCGGACCAACTTGATCCAAATCGATTTAATGCCTTGGCTAACTGGTTTCATCTCGCCCGCCAACCCGTATGTATATGCTTGGTTAGTGATTGGGGTTTGGGGGCTTGAAGAGAGAGTTTTGATGCGATGTTTTAAGAAATGTGTATATTAGAGAAGAAATGTATCCGACAATTCTTACTTAAGTGTAACATAGTATTTCATCTGATCAAATTTCTATTTGATCAATATATGCCACGTATACATTAATATCATCATCGATAACAATGTGGTGCCCATTGGTGAAATGAAATAGCTAGGAGAACTCGAATTGTGTTGAACAATTAAAATTTGCTATTAATTATCCAAAAATTCTAAATTGCAATTTCTGACATGACTTGAAATTTTGACACGAACCTTATATCACAATCCGACCCGCGAACATGTACCACGTACCCGAAAGCAATCCGAATTGCCACCCTCCTTCTACCCTTCTTTTTTTGGTGGGCCCTTTTTTATGATATGTCACAATAACTTTATCTCCATGTGCTGAGGGACAAAGACTACCTGGGATTGATCAGATTTGTAGTCATGTTAGATCTTTGGTGATTTGTATACCCACGTATTTCTTTGTCTAAATGATTAGCATAGACAAGATATATAAAAGTTTAATCACAGAAAATAATTTAACATAATGTAACAACATTTTAGGAAATTAATCTGCCGTAAGGACATATACTACTAATGTGTGCTCAAAAAACAACAATTAAGAATCTTAATCAAGAATCACTACGATTTTATTCCCAACTTTTGTTTTCTTTTAACCTTATTTGCTAATCTTCTTTTCTGGGATGTCTTAACATTGTCTCTATGAATGATTACCTAAAATTATTTTCTTGGAATTTTTGTTTTCTCTCCCAAAAAAAATTAATGATCATATATAAATTAACATGGGCAGTTTATGCATGTGGGTTAACTGCAATTAGAGAAATGAAAGTGGGTTTTTTTCTGTGGCATGTGCTACACATGGTGAGAGTCATCCTAATTAAATAGTGAATGAAAATAACATTACTTTTAGGCATGGTTGCAGAAATCGCTAGACGCTAGTTGGACAGCAATCCAGCGCCTAGTGCGTCTAGACGGGCCGCCTAGAAATAACTATATTTTTTTCATTTCTTTTCTTTACCGATTTTCGGCCGATTTATGCCGCTTAACCTGCCTAGGCCCGATTTTTTGTGCCGCCTAGGCCAATTTTCGTCCAAAATGATTTTGGGGCTGATTTTAGCAAAATCGAATCGGCCTAGGAGCACCTAGCGCCTAACCGATTTTTACAATACTGCTTTTAGGTTAGTTCTTGAGTGAAGTAGGCATATAACACAAGATACATCATATATATTTATCTTGTCATCGATGAATAATTAGAAAATTATTATACTTTAATTTTGAGCTAGCCGAATTGAATAGGATGTTGTGTTAGTTCATTCATCGAATCTTATATTCCAATCAAGGTTTTTTTTAGGATAATCGATTTTTGGTTATTTATGGCAACAAATGACATAATTAAAAATGTATCATTATTAAGGGTTTAAGTGGACTGAACAGGGACTAAATTTTCAATTTGTGAACATTCAATTGACCTTCCTTTCACAGGAAAAATTTCATGGTGCCTAATGATACTGTATAGGCTGAGCTTAGCCTAAACTAGAAGTATAAGATTATTATATCTATCAAATGTTTATTGATGTACCTGCAATAAGCAGCATGCATATATATGGAGGGGCCACCATTGTCTTTAATTCCCTTGCCTATTGATGATGACTTGTAAACACTAAGGAGGAGAATAAGTGGAGGCTTGAACTAACCAATCACAACAAAAGTTCTATGAGAATAAAGACTAGGTCTCCTATTAGACGATCATACCGTGCGACGAAAACAAAGAGTGATACTTTTACAGTAAAAATTAATACTTTGTCAAGATTTTACTTTTATACTTAAAAATATTACTTTTTTTTCCATTGTACAGCGCAACTGCCTCACGCAAATTTTTGTCAAGAATAAAATATTTTGACAAAAAAATATTAATTTGTGAAGTGTGATGGGTTTTCTTCTCTGTTTTAATTAATTATGAGAAGTTTATATTATAGTAAAACAATTTTTTTTTCTAATATGAAAATGATGTCTTTTTATCTATCATGTTATTAATTTATTAATGATGTTCCTAATTGATTAAGAAAAAATATTAAACTTTTTTTTTGGTGATAATTCAGCTCCCAGTCTTACGCATGACTATGTTTGAGGGCAACAACTCCGATTCTCATCGCTGACATCAAGGTAAACAGCGAGATGTGTATGCACTAACCAGTGTTATGGTATGATTTGCTGACGTACAACCACATTCTCCTATGTAAAGAGAACAATCATGTTCGACCCCCAAATATAATAATAGGTTGACCCGAATCGAACTCACACGAATGTTATTCAATATAAACTCCCAACAAATCTTCACCCGCTTGCATATACCATGGGAAACAATTTGATGGAGTATCGTTTAGAAATCATAACACATTCATTGACATCATGAGAGAGAGGGGGGGTTGGAACAATGGTTCTTAATTATTAATTGTGCTAGTATCATTGTGAGTGTCATCTTTCTGGAAAGGGAAATAATTAGCATAGGACATAGCCAAAAGACTGCTTTAAAATAGCTTAGCCCTTTTAAGTGTTGATTTATCATAAAACTGTGTGCATTTGAGCCAAAAAGATTGACCCAACGCGGGGGCTAAAGTGGAATGATCAAAGGAATCTATTATCAATGGTTTTGGTGTTTATGATATTTTTTTTGAGAGAATGTAATTATTTGGATAATATATGTTCAGAATGACAATTGACAATATGTTTGGACGTTTTGTTGGGAAATGAAAATGTAATATATTTTCAGCGGTGTAAATGTCTTTTTAATATTTTATTGCGAATAGTAATTTATCGTAATTAGTTAGGGATTGCCACGGTTCCGGAACCGTCGGTTCGGTTCCAAAACAGTTGGTTCGAATTTTTCCAAAAGAAGGAACTAGAACTGGAGGCTCACGGTTCCGGTTCCAAATTACTGGAACCTATGATTCCGTTCCAAACCAGAACCCAGTTCCTCCATAGTTCTGGTTTCAATTTTAACCGGAACCATTTCTTTTTAATTCTTTCTGATTTTTTTAAAACAATTTATCAATTTTGGTTACAAAATAAAATGAAAAAGGGAAAATAGAAAAAGAAATCAGACTTAATATTATAATAATATTAAATTTTGGACTTAATATATATAATAATATTAAGTTACCTATGTATCTTTTTAAGATATAGAGAAATCAAATTCATGTGGCTCACTTACAACAATTTGTTTAAGATGTGTTTCATACGGTTGTGAATATAAAATATAATAATAAACATTTAACATTTTCTCTATCATATTTTTACCCAAAAATAATAAAAATCATTGGTTTTAACCTTAAAATTGGCGGTTTTATTCAGCGGTTCCACCGACGGTTAAAACTGCCGACTCCATAGTTTTTTGGGACCAAGGAATTGGAACCGCCTACACGGTCTCGGTTTTGGAAACCTATTCTAGTGGGTTCCGATTTCAATTTAGAACATGGTTTCGGTTCCATTTGGCCAATACTATATAAATTAGTGCAATGTGACATTATCAGATTGAAAGTAACACTTATTCCCCAAAAAGTGTTACTCGAACATGTCTTCAGATTTTTTTTTTTTTAAATGAAAAAAATAGCCAAGAAATAACACCAACCTTTTCTCCATAATCACGTTGAATTTCGAATATCTATTCATAATAATATTGTGATCCTCGTGGAAGAAAAAATATTGCAACGACTCGCTTATTTTGCTACAATGTGTTTCTTGTTAGTTGTTAGTAAGTTTCTTGATCATGTCTCTTGTCCACCTTGATATTCAAAACATGACAATTTTCTTATTAAAGGGTGGCGTTATTGACACCATTTTTTTTTTCTAAACACACACATCTTCTAAATATACTACTCCCACTTTTTCTAATTTTACCATTTTATAAAAAACTCTAGGTGGCACGATGGCACGATGGGTTTTCTGTCATCATGTCACATGGCATGATGGCATATTCACCATCATGCCACATGGCACAATGGAGGATATCATTTTTGCCATCATGCCACATGGCACGATGGATATGGCACGATGGCATAATGGATTTTTTGTCATAGTATGATGATGATCGTGTTAAGTGTCGCGATCGCTCGCTATGCGACATTATTTCTCAACCGAAATTTTGAGAAATAACATATTTTATACTATAAACTAAGAATATACATTCATTATTTGGGGATATGAATACTTTATTGTCCGTATCTTCAACAATTTGGGCGTTGGAAAAATCTAGGGTTTATACAAAAAAAAAATTCAACTTTCTTTAAGAAGAAGAAGAATATGGGTGATGTGGGTGTATTTAGAACTTCTTTAAGTAAGGGTAATATAGTTTTTTAAGTGAATAACATTTTTATAATTATATGGAGGTGAATGTATTTATCAATTTTGGGGGTGTGAATAGCGTCACCCCTTATCAAAACTATCATGTTTATGTTTTAGACATAAAACTCCTGAAATTTAGTCTAATTATAAAAAGCTATAATTATCTTTCAAAATTTAAATATCCCATGAGATTTGTATTTACCTACCAAATACTCCTCTTGAGAGTACAATTTTACAAGCTAAAAACAAATATCAGGCGTGTATTCATAATTTTAAAACATAATTATGTTTTTTTAGTTAGGTTAAACCTCAGGTTAGTTTTTGTAATAAGCCCTACAAAAATTTATAAGTTTGCTAAAAGAAAATTAAGGGTTCTCTTAGTTGAAACATATAGAGAGTGTTTGCAATCACTTACAAAAAAACACTTACAAAAATTTATAAGTTTGCAAAAAGAAAAATAAGGTTTACAAATGCAAACTTCTGTTTCTACTTCATTTAATGAGAATCTATAAGTAAGGAGGGGGTACTTTAGATTTCTGTTTCTACTTGTGCTTTTTGTTTGACTTTTACAAATAAATAAATACTTTGCAACTCTTTCAACAAACACTGCCATAGTATTGTTGAAAGAAGAGTAAGTTGTATAGTCAGAAGTATTACAATATTCAAAGTTTAAAATTCTTACAACGAGTTTGTAGCTCAAGTAACATCGCTCACCTTTTATAAGGGTGTTGACCGGGGTTCGAACCCAGTATCTTTTAGTTTTTTGGAAATTTATCCACTTTGTTCCAACCAGTACGGCAGTACCCCAACTTATTGAAAAAAAAGTGTAAAATTCTTGTGCTGTTTTTATTTTGTGGCTGATAGAGTAAAAAAAAAAAAAGAAAGAAAATGCTATGAGAGACAATGGAACTAGATTTTGACCCTAGCCCAACAAAAAAACATGTGAGATGAAGTGGAAAAGCATAGATGAAAATAAAAGCACAAGGATGAAAATTAATGGGTATCAAGAAAATACCATGAATTGAATCTAATAATATAATCCCTCTGTTTCTGGACATTTTGCTGGCTCACTTCTGGTCTGAAAACAAGCTGCCTAAAGCTGCTTGTTTTTTAATTCATTTCTAGTAATTCCCACATCTACGCACCACCAATCAAATTCACCACTTGTGTGTGTGTGTTGTGACAAAAACAATTAAGAATGTCTTGTTTAGGAGCATAAATCAACCATTATTGTTAAATTTTAGATCAAAAGTTTGGTAAAATATGTTCTTTAATTATTCTTTGGTTTGGTTCACTAATTTGTGATATGTGGATGCCTAGAAACCAGAAAGATAAATTATTTTTGGGGAAAAAACCTTAAAGATATAGTCAAATTGTGCAAAAACCCAACTAGATTTCAAGATTACAAATAACCCTTTTGAAATTTGTTTATTTTTCTTTTCAAATTACACTCTCAAGAGTGGGATATTGGTGAAATAAAAAATAAACCTCAAAGGTGTTTGTAATACCTTAAGACGGTATTTACAATTTTGAAAGATAAGTGAATATTTTTTGTAATTAGATTCAAAGGTTGTTTTCATAATTTACATTTTCTTTTAAAAACAAAATCATTAAATACATCATTATATCATAATAGAAAATCGCTTCCACTGACCATTTCAAATCATGTCAATGTCATATTTATAAGAAATAGTTGGTCGGATTTTTGTTCACTTCTCCATGACAAAAAAAAAATAAAAATTTAGCCATGTTTTTCAAAAACATATTTATAGTCATTTTTGAGTTCAACTGTTCATTTTGTTCTTTTTTTCATTTCTCAATACCGAGAATCATTTCTTGGTATACGACATTAATTTTTTGAAAAATAATCAAGTACCTAACTAAAGAATTATGACAATTAGTTTTAAGTTAAAATAACTTTAAAAAATGACTATTTTTCATTTTCACAAAACATAAATGGCAATTTAACATTTTATCACATAAAAAAATATCATAATTGTTTATGTCAGACGACATGAAAGTTGAAACATCAAAATAAATAAAAAATTAGGAGAATTCAAAGTGGCCCCCACCCCATCTCATGCAATGGAGACTCCTTCATTGAATACCTTTTTGCACCTATAAATTGACACCCACCTCTATCACTTCTCTTTCATGCAATTCTCTCCTTTCTTTTTCTCTCATTCCTCAATCTTTTTATCCACCTCCACAAAACCCACCATTTTCAGTCATTTACTCCCAAAACACACACAACACACACCATTTAACATCAGATGACCCTCTCAAATCCCAAGATTACACACATTATTGATCAAAAACCCAATCTCCCCTGTTCTTCATCCCCTGTTTTTCAACACAACAAAAACATGTTGTCCACTACTACTACAACTGTTTGTCAAGGATTACAGTCCTGTTTGGATCCCCTTCTATTCGAACCAGGTGAACTAACCCACCAACTGGCTCCACCCAAACAAGGCATATCTTTTCCATGGCCGCAAAAACAAACCGAAATCGAAAACTCAAAAAACTCCCCCATTAACAGCGAAAAATCTGCAAGTAATTGGAATTTCATACAATCTCTCACAAACAATTCTCACAACCACAGGCAATCAAACGACGACGTAACAGAGCAGGTTTACGTTCACCCACTCGTGAAACGCTCATCGTCGTCTCTCAGCACAAAAAGCCTCGAAATGTGCACCGAGAGCTTAGGCAGCGAAACCGGAAACGGAATCGATTCGATTTTCGATGAATTTTCATCGGAAAAACAGAGTTCTACCAGAATTA
Source organism: Rehmannia glutinosa (assembly GCA_016081115.2). Taxonomy (NCBI): domain Eukaryota; kingdom Viridiplantae; phylum Streptophyta; class Magnoliopsida; order Lamiales; family Orobanchaceae; genus Rehmannia; species Rehmannia glutinosa. The sequence goes on from JABTTQ020000147.1 coordinate 202,239, forward strand.
AACCAGCGAAAAACCTAGATTCCTCCAAAAAAATTAAAAAAAGCAGCAATTTCCCACCTCCGCTAACCTCAATCAGCGGAAACGAAGGCGTTCAGGTAAAAACTCACCGCGAAGGAGGTCGACTCGTGATTAAGGCCTTTAGCTTTTCGTCCTGCACCACGTATTTTCAAGCCGAGCGCGAAAACGGTAGGCTTAAGCTCTCATTGCTGAGAGATGGTTACAGAGATGATTTGGCCGAGAACGAAGAAGAAGAAGAAGATGAAGTTGAGGAAGAAAATGAGAGACTGCGATGAAGAGTGACGATGATGAAGAAGATGATTTTGGCGGCCGATTTTGGGGAGAAAATCAAAATCTCAGAGATGATGGAGGGAAAATTGGGTGTAAAATCAACGGTGGAGATTGGTCGGCTGTCAGCAGGTGCAATGGGGATAGGAGTAGCAGAAAGAGGCTTCCGAGTTTGCCATTTTGTGTGGCGATTTCTTGAAAGTCAGATTTGTGGGCTTTTTAGTAATTAATTATGATTATGATTGTTTGTGAGGGCTATTTTAGTAATTTTTACCATTTCGTACCTTGATTTTTCTCAACTGGTAGTTCTAGCTATTAGAGTGTTGAAAGATGATTGTATTGTAGTGAAGATTTTTCTACCTTTAATGGTAGTTATCATGGTTACTAGGTATTATGTTATATGGCTATTTGTTAATATTGTGGTTGATTAATTGTTTATTTTTGGGTAAATTACCAAAAATTACACTCGAGGTTTAGTTTAGTTAAAAAATAGTGTCATTTATCTTTCATAATTATAAATATTCCATTTCCATTTATATTTATTTACAAATTGCACCCTCAAGGGTGTTTGCAATTTAAAGATACCTGGAGTTTCTTTTGTAATTACACTAAACCTCGGGGTGTTTTTTGTAATTTAACACTATTTTTCAATAGTAATCACGAACGGAGTGAGGGGGGCCAAACGACAATCAACCCCCCAAACTTCATTTTTTCTTTTCCATATTTCATATAAATGTTGTATGTAAAATTATTAAATGTTAAAATTTGCTCACCTAGAAAAGATTTAAAGAAAATGCCTCTTTATCTAGTAGTTTTAAGAACCTCGGGAGTTGAAAAATTGTGTTCAATTTCTCAAGTTCGATTTGATTCATTAGGAGTGTTGGAGTTGATGTCCCTCCTCCCCTAGAGATTAGGGATTCTGGAAAAGACGGATGTCCCGATCAAGAAAATGTGGGATTTTCACTCGACATGATTTGTAAGGTTGACAATAAAACTAGTAGTTTTAAGAAAGAAAATTAATTTAATCCTATAATCTTATTTGGTATTATCATCCATTAATTAATTTTTTTTTAGTTTAAATTGTTTTGTGGGAACAATGAGTTTGGGGATTGAGAATGACTCCACAAATAACCAACTTCCAACATGTAAAGTTGGTAAAATAGCCAACTGCCCAACAATGATGGAAGGGGAAACAAAATCAAGTTGGATGATCATCAATGAAATTTTCAAAAGGTGTCATCACTGTCATGGGGGCTCACATATGCTGAAAAAAACTTTTTGATTCTTTCAGCTAATAACATGGGAAGAAAAGCACACATCTTTTGCCCCATCTTAATCATTGAGATTGTACTCAGAAAAAAAATATACCAATCTCACAAGCACTCTTTCAGTTTTCTGTTGAAGTGTGTTGATAATCCTTTTTTTCTGATAACCGAGATTTCATGTTCCTATATGATTAATCCTTCGAGAAACAGTCTCGACCTCTCAGGATCTGCCCCATGTAAACCGCAAAAATGCACAATGACTCCCAGATCCATAATATTCTCAACTACCGCACATAAGGAGTTGTCGCCCAAGTGATTGATTCATACTGGACTTCGCTCAATCCAGTCGTAGGTTACTACCGAATTCCAGTCTCTCACACTGCCATTGAAACCCTCAATATTAATTGTTTCACCATTGTGCTATGGGAGTTCGAACCCTTGGCATCTCCATTACCTCACTTGTAACCAATTTGGCTACAAGGTCTTTGGCGCGTGTTAATAATCTTGGCTCTTAGCTCATGCTACAGCAATGACGGGTACAATTAAGTAATGTGCATTTTTGCAGTACATCTTCTGAAAAATTGTGAAATTGGTCGTGTAGCTATAGAGGTGTTGCAATATTAGTCATGTAACTTTTTGATGTTCCAATTTTGGTTCTTGACGTTTTTGCCCTTTAGTCAAAATAACAATTTTAGTTCTGTAACTTTTAGGGTTGGCACACAATTTTAGTCCTATGACTTTTGGATGTGGCAATTTTAGTCCCGAAAGGCATATTAGGTGTTTTGGCATTAATAAATAAAAATTGAAACGCCACATTGAGACCAAAATTGCACCGACACAAAATTTATAAGACCAAAATTGCTATATATGATATTTACAGGATAAAAAATGCTACCCCCTTGTAGTTATGGGACTAGTTTTGCATTTTCCCCTGAATATGCAATCATTATGCTTGCCCGTTCGATAAACAAAGTGGCAATAATACTAAAAAAAAATTCAGAAAATTCAATATAAGATTTGATATCATAATACTAATATGATTTAGTCACAACCCTTATATAGCAGTCAAGAAACTGTGAGATTGGTCTAGATAATAAACCAAAAGACGAATAAAGATCCAATAGAATTAATTTTATGAGTAATGCTTGTTCGTAAATTAAATTGGATAATAAAACCCAATTAAGGCTTTTAGGCCAAAAAGCTTACAACGATCTTCTTTAACCCTATAAATAAATACCCACGATCCTCATGGCCAAAGATACACAATTCATTTTGCAATTATTAGCTCTCAAGTTTCTGGATTTTCTCTATTCAGGAACTGACTTGAGTTTCGGAGGATTTTCGTCGGGCAAATCCTCAACATCCCTATCGCTTGTTTATGACGTAACAAAAAACCAAGTGGCAATTCACGTTTCCGGAAGTCCAATTACTTGGAGTGATACCACATTTGATTGAGAAAATTTTGCATATATGAGCTGTGATGATGAGGGATGTTTTTTGTGTACGGGTGGTGTACGTAGGGGTGGTTACAATCAATGAGAGTTGGTCCCTCCAAAACAGGATGTGTATTGACATCAGAATGGAAACCACGAGGACTCCATGTGATTTGCTCGCCTCTATTCCCAAATGCTTTAAACCCTACACAAAAGCCACCTCATATTTCTAATTAAACTAATACTCTAATTAGGGGTGTCAATCCGTAATCTAACTGACAACACGATAATGTCTGACACCAAACCGAACACAAATTGACTAACATAAAGAGACACCCAAATATTTAATTTAACTTGTTAGTTACCAAATTGTCTAATGACCCGAATTGTCATCCCTAACTCTAATACCCATTATTATTCTACCTCAACTTATTATTATTGTTTTTATTTTTCAAAATTTCTTGCCTCTCCCTCTGTAAACAATTTAGAGTTGATAAGTGAAGTTTTTCTAGCTTTTGATATAATTTTTTATTTATTTTGCAATGTTTTGTCAAGTTATTTATATATTAAATTAACCACCATGAAAATGGTGGTTTTAGAAAAAGAATAGAAAGGAAATGAATAATGTCCACCACAATTATTCTTAGTATATGTAGGGTGTTTGGCTGAGCTTATAAGCTCTTAAAAATAGCTTATAAGATGTTTAAGATTTATAAACTCTTAAAATGTGTTTATAATTTTTTCTTAAAAAGAGCTTATAAGCTAAACTATCTTAAAAAAACTGACAACTTATTTTAAAATAGAAAGCTTATAAACTCCTAAAAAAAAAATGTTTTAAATAAGCTCCACCCCAACTCTAAAATACATGATTTTTTAAAAGAGCTTATAAGCTCCTTATTTTTAAACATTCAAAAGACAAAAGTATATATTTATATATAGTCAAATTAATTTTTATCAATTTTGAATCTTGTGCTGTGCCCAAGTCATATTTTCTACCTCTATTCCCTAATCCCTATCCTCCTTTTTTTCTTATATATAAAAAGAATTATGGAGAAAAAGAGAAACAATAAAAGAGTACCATTTTAAGTTCAACAAATGCATTCATACCCATATTGTATCCATATGTGCAGTCACTAATATAGTAATATGACCCTATACTTAATGAACTCAATTTTTGGCATGCAAGTTAGCAGAAGATTATATAATATATACGGTAGTACTACAAGAAAAAACCAATTTACCTATAAAAAAAATATATAGAAAGTATTAAGATAACTTGTAAAGTATACGTAATATTATTGTAGGTATATATACCAACAAAAAATAATTGGCCGGTGAATACCTACAATATTTATGTCCGTATGACTTAGGAGAATATAATATATATCATGTCGGTATTATTTAGGTAACTGTAAAATATAATGACAGAATTTCATGTCTGTAAATTTTGAAAACTAGAAGTTTTTTTGTAATGCGGAATCAATCTCCTATTTCTTATAATATTTTATCTTTTGTGATCTATTCAATACGTGTTATGTGTATAAGATGATGTCATTATTGTACATACAATATAGGAAACCAGACTGGCAAAATTGGTCCACAATGTGGATGGGGGGTACTAGGTTGGAAGGTTTTCCTGGGTATATATCTTGGAAATGGCCAATGGGCATATGTTTGGATAAGGTTTACATTCATGGCAAAGAGGAAGACAATCAACCAGCGTGGACTCAGGCCTTCCATACATTCACTATTTTTATTTTTATTTTTAAGAGAGCATTTTAATTAATTAGAGGGTTTTCAATGTGGACAACACATAAATACATTAATTTTGTGTCTTTATGTTAATATACATATTGGAATGTCTATAGTCATTTTCTTAGATCTTTAGTACTCTTGCACCGTTCCGTCCCGTCCCTTTTCGAAAGACACAGAGTTGAATTGAGATCCTCTAATTGTTGATTTAGTATTTTATCTTCATATTTCAACTCTTATGTATAACTTTGTGCAATTGAGATGGCCCCATCCAGCCCCCTTTCGGTTCGTCGGTGGGTGTTGTACAACTTCAAAAGCAAACATTTGATTTGAATTAAGGGTGGCAATTCGCGGTCATTAGGTCGGATTCATATTTGGCTTTGGGTTGATTTGAGGTTGTCTTAAAATACATCGAAAGTTAATAAAAATTTAAAATTACTACGTTTTAGACAAATTGGTAACATCGAGTCGTGTTCGTGTTAGTCGGGTTGGTTTCTCATGTTGGGGTTTGGATTTCTCTCAGTAACTTCGGATCGGGCTTGTATCATATTATCGTGTCGAGACAAACATTGTCACACCTAATTTGAATGACCTACAAGAAATAAGAGATGATTCAAAACTCTAAAAATAGATTAAGAGGTAAATCATTTTATGTTACTTGAGGTTGGAAGTCATCATGTGCTTCCATATGAAAGTATGGTCCATTAAATAACAATGTCTATCTCATCGATTAATAGTGACAATTTCGCAAATGGCAAAGCCAATCACAGGCTTTTCTGCCAGTTCACTAACTAAATATCTTAATTTTAAAAAAAAAGTAAAAATAAAACAGTCATTTGAGTTTTTATATTAAAGTGTGACGGAGACCACACTCTATATTTAAAAGGACGGAAAAAAAAGGAATTAGGAGGCTTCAATTCAATCTATACATTAAAACGTTTTTTTTTATTAAAAAAAAATGGTGATTAACCTATCGAAAAGTCCAATTCAGCATGTTTGCTAATTTTTCATAATTAATGTGGTGGAAGGTTTTTAGTTTATTTCATTACTAGAAAAACACTCGTATATTACATACGATTTGTGCTAATTTTATTAAATTTGAACTTTTTTAATATTTTTTTTTGTATTTTGACTTGTCAAAATAACATGATTTTTGATTCATAATTACATTATTACAATCATTTTCAGATTAATTTTTCACGAATTAATTGTTTGACGTTTAAAAGGTCACTTAGTTAATTCACTAATTGTGCTAATTTTATAAATAAAAGTATAGATAGAAGTTTGGATTTTAGGATTATTATTTACCTTTTACACTATAAAATAGATATAATATTTAATTTACGAAAAATAAATTGTATAAATATATTCCGTGATTTTTGGATTATTTGTTATCTTTTAGATTATACATGGAAAACATATATAATATAGGGTTACCACATGCATAGATAAATATTAAGCTGGCGTGTGGAATTGAGAGAATGAGTAGTTGACGTATGTCAGAATAATGAGGTGATGACATATGTGATATTCATTTTTTCGTTTAGTATATAATGGTTGATTTGGGTGGTGTGGCACAAGTTGTACATAAATCATAATACATTAAAACCCTCCCATTTCCAATAGAGCTGTCAATTCTGACCCGACTCGGTGGGTCGGCCGACCAACCGGTATTCTTTCCTGGCTAGGCTACGTTTTTAGGCTCGAAAAAATTGGGTCTATTTGGCTCGAAAAATCGGATCGACACAATTGGCCCGAATTTTATAGTGTAATTTCGTAGGTTGGCGGATTGAGCTTTAGTTAGTGGCCAAAGAACTATTTGGCCCGCCCACCCAGCCCAATTTTGTTCTTGGCCTAGTGGATTGGCTTGGGCTAGGGCCAACCTGTTGGACATTTTGACAGCTCTAATTTTCAAACGTAACAAATGGTATTCTCAAATTCTAAATTTAGTGTCACAAAAGATTTGAATTGGTATGCTAGGAGGAAATTTTTCCTATTCATCCCATCACTGTCGCAGTCTTTGTCATGGGGTCTTGTGTATAGTTATTTCACTTTAGTTTTCTAGCAAATTAGAATGACATTTTTTGCATGAAAGAATAGGATCCGAAGATGTTTGCTTATTCCACGATCTTCATAAACGATGTTTGGTGCCCTAATGAGAAAAATTATGAGAAAAATGATGATTATGTTTTTTTTATATTATATATTGCCAGTGATTAGAGAGAAAAATCGGCGAGTTATGACATCAGCATAGGTCTAACCATAATTGGTAACCCGAAAAACAGGAGTGGAGTGCACTACAAGAAAACTTTCAGTTTACCGACATAAATGATTTTATCACTAAATTTTACATTTGTCTACAAATTATGACATAATAAAAAAATTATTTTTTCTCAAACTATTCCGACAAATCACTAATAGTTTTTAAATTACTAACAAAAATATTATAGGTATTTACCGATAGTTTTGGATTTTGTTGGTAAATATTTATTTACCTACAACGATTTTACCTACACTTTACAGTTATTTTAATATTACCCATAAATTTTGTTGTAGGTTGGTTTTTCTTGTAGTGGTGAGGGAAATTGGGGAGGAGGGGGGTTAATCGAGTCGAGTTTAAATGAGTTCTTATAGAACTTAACATGAAATAAATTCGGGTAGCTTGATTTTTTTTTCTTCATGTGTATCTTTATTTTTTACCTAATTAAGTCGAGTTTGTTGAGTTCAGATTCTATTAGCTAAAAAAAATATGGTCAAGCTTGTTAAATTAATTCAATAAGTTGAGTTTCAACGATATCAGTTCAAATCGAATATTAAATAGCTTGATTAGCTTTTGAGCTTAATTTGGAATGAGAACATACACATCGGTCCACTTGTTTAAATTTGAAAAGTTAAAGGGTGAAAATGAAATTTTATTTAAAAATGAATTTAAGCCATGAAATGACTTTAGAGGAGGCATCATGATTCCTATGCTACGTGTCGACTGCTTAGAGGCCAATAGTCCACCTCCAAATTATTCGTACCAAAAGTGTAACCTTCGGGATTATACGGGTTAGTCCAATAATTTGCATTAATTCTTTGAATGATAATCTGATATTGATATGGGTCGAAACTAAATTACCTTTTTACCCTCATAAATAGCTAAAAAGCACAAAGATCCGTGTCTCTCCTTGACCCGACTCGAAGTCACAGGGCGACTCAGTATCATCGATTTACAATATTATGACATGACATGTGGACCGAGACGATCTTCACACGTGGAACTAGGTCATACGATCTAGCTGAAGTCAAACCTATAAATACCGACACAGTTTCTCTTGCTACAAGTATCTGATTTATTGCTAATTATCTCGCTCTTCAGTTTTTTAGCTTGTACATCAGAGGACATTAGCCCTTAGCTAGGGGTCCATCGAGCTAGCTTAACGTTTATTACAGGTCCCGAGCTGAAGTACCTGGGTTCAGACGAAGCAATTCGAACCGAATTACATCTAATCTCACCCAAATCAAATATATATAATATTTTGCAGTTCAAAAAGCTAGGATAGTTATAAGGATTAATGATTAATTAAGCTAGCTCCTCCTAAAACTTAGGCTCGAAAATAAAAGAGTCAAATCCAAATTGAGCTATGATAAAGCAATGCATATAATAAGTTCAAATAATAAAATCAGTCAACTTTGGTTTAATATAATATGTGAAACTTTACTTTCGATATGGACTTTTATATTTTAAAAAATATTTGTTTAAAAACAGAAAGTTGATGTTCGTAATTAGGTCATATTATAATAATATGGATGATCTCATCTCCAACCACACGTCCAATCCATGCATCCTACATAATGATGCAATATATATATTTGTCCACCCAATGTTGGACATAAACAAAAACCTCATTATTCCTATTGGGGACAATATTTTATTCCCTTCCCTAACTATATATATCATAAATTCCAATTGGACCCATTAATTTTTAATTTCTTTCTTCTCACAATTGTGTCCTTACCTTTGTTTGGATAATATATCCTCTTACTGAGAATCAATGGTGAGTCAAAGACACCGTGAAAATGAGATAAACTAGATAAAAAAAAAAAAAAAAAACATCTTATAACTTCTAGCATTTATTTAATTTCTTAATATAAGCTATTAAAAACAAAAATGGGGCGGGCCGGGCGCACACATCGCAGATATGGCCCTCTAGCTCCGCCAAAGATACTAAGAATATGATAACATTACATACACATATAGCATTGCCAACATATGTACACATATATATGATACCTTAATATTTCTCAATCTAAATAATGTCATCCAATCAATTTCATCTAAAGCAAACATTTTCCCACATCAATGGCTTTTGGACACATTTAATGTGTCCATAAATATTTACCAAGTGATCATGCACCAAGCTATATATGTTATGTTAACATATATATATATATATATATATATATAGATTGGTTCAAATGAGACCAACCCCTTTAGGTTAGTCCATGAGACCACTTATAAACCTCTTGATTTAAATCTTTTAATGGTGCAGATTATTTTTGTTATTTTTGGAATATAAGGGTAGTATTGTATTTTCACATATAGTCAGTTTTAAGAAGACAATTTGTTAATTCATGGTTTTTAGGAAAATATAATCTTTCCTTTTATCACCTACCCGATTTTTAGGAGCCAAAAATCCATTTTCATTCAAGTCGTGTATTTTCAAAATCCTTCTCCTTTTTGGTCTCTTTTCGTAAAAAAGCGGTATCAAAGAAACCATCTTCTCCCTTGAAACGGTCTCTTTTCACAGTCCCCAAATTTTTCCCGTTTTCTCCATTGAAATAAGAGTTTGTGCAAAAAAATTGATCGGTTCTCGTCTATTCGAAGGTACCAAGTATTGTAGGAGTTCTCAAGTTTGCCCAAAATCTCGTCTATTCGACTTTCTCGAGTTATTGGCCAAAATCACACCATAATTTCCATTTGTTCTCGCCGGCGTTCAAGTAATTTTGGTGTTGAAGGAGTTCGATTTTGTGGAGAAGGAAGTAGGGTTGGGAACCGTCGTCCGATTTTTGTGCCTTGAAGGTATTTTTTTCTTTTCTTCTCGCATTTTTTTTTTCTTCTTTTTGCTAGATATTGACGACTTTTTACGCATTTGCTCTTATTAGTTCGTATTTGATCAGTGGGTTTTACTTGTGAGCAAATGAGGGTAAATTTCTTTTGGGGATTGAAGGAGTTCGATTTTGAAGGAGTTCGTATTTTTTTCGTATACTAAGTAATGCAGATGATATATACTAAGTATATAAATATGTTATGATAAATATACAACATTAAGTGGAATGTAAACAAGGAGTTGATACTTGAAACCCATCTTCTATTTCTTCTTTTTACAATTATGCTCCTCTAGAAATTTGCGGTTTGTACTCAAAAAATGAACTTGGTGTGTTTATATATAAAAAAAGGAGTTGATACTTGAAATCCATCTTCTATTCTTTTCTCGACACCCATCTTTTTCTATTTCATCTCAGTATACTAAATATGCGGATGTTGTATACTAAGTATACAAATATGTTATGATAAATATACAACATTAAGTGGAATATAAACATAACGTTGTATAAAGTTTTGATATCCGAATTGTGTGTTTTTCTTATGTAGGAGTTGTGATTAATAAAATGTCAAGCGAAGAACAGGAAAAGAGAGGTTGGTAGTCGCGAAGAGGAGAGTTCGGGAGACGAGCAACCTTCAAAGAGGCGCGGATTTGTTTAATTGGATAAATTGAATTGTATTATTTATTGTATAAGTAGTTTAGTGTATTTGTTTACTTAGTAACGTGGAATTGTATTCTTGGTTAAGTGGAATTGTATCCTTAGTTATATAGGTGGTTAAGTGGTTTTGTATTTTTAGTTCGAGTGTAATTATAAATTTAGTTTAATATTTTTGCATACTCGTGAATGTTTATAATATAGTTAGTTAAGTGTAATCGTATATATAGTTAAACAATTTTGTATGCTTAGTGATGTTTTATTGTATATTTAGTTCAATGTAATTTTACATGCAATACATGTATGAGAAGCAAAAATATTCTTAAAGATAAATTAACAGGTTACATAATGCTATGACAAAATTAAGTATACAAATTGTAAGTTAATAAATTATATGATCGCATTGTATTAAATATACAGGAACACATAATTAAGTGTACAATTTCAATCCAATATGTATACAGATCCCATCAACTAAATAAACACGGCTGCTTTGTAAAAATACAAGTTGTTTCATTTTTTAACAATACACAGTATTCACATTATGATAAATCCAATTTGGCATGCAATGACACTCAATTATATGAACAATTTAACTAAAATAAGTATACAACACTAAAAGGAAAAATTATATATCCCAATGTATTAAATATACAGTAAAACATCATTCCTTGTCCATTCTGGAACAAATAATTATACAAATCACATTAACTAAGTAAAACATGATATATTACTTCGATTCTTGAACTTCTTTGTCGTGCTCCTTCGATGTCAAACCCGCTAATTGCTCCATACTTTTTGTAAAATTTTTATACAGGTTTCCAATGTAGCGAAATGCATGCCCACTCATGGAATCTTTTCTTGTTCTACCTCTTGGTATCCAAAATTTTAATTGAGTCCGGTGAGATTTCGAGCCGTTGACATCCATTGAAATCGTTGGTTGGTCTTTGTGATGTTTTACATTAAACAAGAAGGCAGTATTATAAAAACAAAATGGATGTATTATTTATACAATATGCAACCATATACATACATATTATTATTATTAGTAACTACGTTCATATAAACCACCATACAAATTTTATTTTTTTGAGAGGAATTTATATCCAATCCAACTAAATGGAATTAGGGAAGCTAATATAACAATCATACAAGTTTATATTATAATTATACAACACTCATGACTATCTATACAAGTTAAATATGTTAAATATACACGTAAAACAGTTGACAACATATATGCAATCTCCGGACTAGTTGTAAATATTTAAGAAATAAATATTCAAATACAAGATTTATATACTAAATATACTAACATTGTTCACTACATATACAAACTAACAAGAAATATACAATGTACTGAGACAATTTCAAAATTTGAAAAAATGTAAAATATGTATACAATGTTTGTACACTAAATATACATCCGTTGTATACTAAACATACAAATTACAAACAAAAACATACAATTGGTTCGATTTTGCGTTCGGTGTTTTTCAAAGTGATTCCTCCTAAAAATTTTGCAAGTATATCGTAAGATATTACCTTGGAAACATTCACCAATCGCGTTAGAGGGAAGATCTTCTCGCCATTGTACAATCCCTTTGCTCTAATTGATGACAACCTCGTCAATTAACGAAATATATTGTATGCTTTTTTCCGCCTGCAAATGTATATTGTATAATTTTCGAGGTCTAAGAGATTGATGTCAATGATGGTAGAGAATGTCGTGGTGAGGAAGAAGGGTTGACGGGTGGATTTCCCCGATTATGGGACATGATCAATTCAAGATCACATCCCTAATTTTTAGCATTCGGTTACCATTTTTATTTCGATGATTACTATTTTACCCCTCTTATGTATAGTTTCTTATGTAATGTTGTATAGATTCATTTAGATCCTAGCCGTTAATTTATGTTTTTAATGGTGTGGATTTGGTCTTATGGACTAACCTTAGGGGTAGTCTCACAGGATCCTCTCCTATATATATATATATATATATATATATATATATATATAACCAAAACAGCAAACATTAGAATCTCACACACACACAGAGGCAAAAGGTTCTATATAACATCATCAATGCCCTTTAGACTATTATAATGAGACTATGAAATCAACTTATATATTTTGTGTAGTAATATTGTAAAACCAATGAGAAACATGATTTAACATAACGTACTAAAAATCTCGACGTTGACTAGTGCTAGTGTATTGCTCGCGTGTATATGATGCGTGTGTTTTTCACACTAAATGAAAACTAATTTGCCATAGACAAGGTGGGCGGTCGGCCTCGTCGTTAGGGATGTAAACAAATTGAGTAGTTATGAATTTGGATTTTTATTGAGTTTCAAAAATTATTTTTGAATTTGATTTGATTATTAATCGAAATGAATTTGAACGAGCTATAATTAGTTGATCCGCACGTGAATCGTATATCTTATTTCTTTTACTAATTGGGTCGAGCTAGAGCGGAGCTTTATACTTATTGAACGGAAAAATATGTTCAAATTTGGTACGTTGTGTTAATGAAGAGCTCAAATTAGCTTTTAATTAAAGATCGAGTGAATCGAAAGATCGAGTAATTTAGTTTGTTTTTCGGCCCTGCTCGTTGTGCCATCGTGGAAATTGGTAATCCTACCATTTCTTAGTGGTGGGCTTCTAATTCACTCCCTCTTCAAGAAAAAATTGCCAATTCTTTCCTTAGTTTTTGGATTATTGTCTTATCTTTGTCCAATGTGTGTCATCAATCCAATCCATATTTTTTCCTTAGTCCTTAATTGTGAAGGCCTTGTAGAGGTTTAAGACTAGAACATGTGAAGAACCAGTTGAAATTTTGTTCTCAATATATACATGCCACTCATTAATATGAAAATATATATTTAGGGCCCATGCAATAATAACTTTAAATCGAGGCCACCAAAGTTCTTGATGCTTATCTACAGCTTCAAATGCTTAATTTGGTTCATATATATGTATATATGGTGCATGCTTTTCCAATTTCCAAGAATGGAGTGTTTGTTAATTTTTTCGATTTATAGGGTCATCGATTGATTTTCTTGGTCATATTTAATGTTATTCAAGTTTTTGTCAGAAATTTATAGCTATATCTACGGATATTGGATCTATCTTATAAGAATATGCCAATGTCATATTCTTGATTCAATGTGGTGAAAATTGGAATTGGAAGTTTAACTAAAATTGAAATGTCAATTACAAAGGTTCTAATGCTGCAAAAATAGTTACGACTCACTCTAAATTGAGGTATTCCGGGTTTTAGGAATCCGATCCAATTCGTTGAATACTCCAAGAGAGCGGAACCGGTCCCCGCAACATGCAAATAGGGTTAGAAGAGCCCGAAATTATCGGTGAAGCCCCTCCGTTGATTAAATCAACAAAGTGTAGGAAATAATCCGAACATAAGAGCTAATTAGCGGTTAAAATATACTTAAAGATTAATTACGAGGGGGCTATTTATATCCTGGGACATGAGACTATTTTGGCTACGTGGCCCGTCAAGACTTAATGGGCATGTAAAGGCTCTTTTAATGGGCCGACTACTATATTAATTCATGCAAGCTCAATAATAATAATGTATTTAAATATGAAAAAAAAGGGAATTACATTTTTAACCCACAATAGGTTTTCAATTCTATTTTGTATTCCACTTTTTATTACGCTATACACGTCTTATATATGTGTCATTCATCCAATGCAATATGTTAGTCCACCTCATGGCTTACATCACAAATGGTAGGTAAAAAAACATTGTAGCCCAACTTTGTTGAATCTGAAGAAACGTGGTGGCTGAAAACTTTGACAAAGTTTTCACATGTTGGAATTTTGATCATTCATTTGCCTATAAAAGGCACCTTGGGCAGACGTTGCAGGACACACCAACAAGAAGCAATCTAGCAATTGCTGAGAAAGAGAGAAAAATATAGAGTAGAGAGATTTCTATAAGTGTGTGGTTTGAGTGAAGAAAAGGGAGAAAAATTAGTAGTAATTTTTCATTCTCACCCAAAATAGCATTCCTATTTTATCGGGTATTCCAAGTTGAGTAACTTGAGATAATTTGTGTATCCTCTATTTTTAGGGAGAAATTTTGTAAGCCTACTATACATTTAGTGGAAAATTTTATCTGTACTACGGTCTCGTGGTTTTTCCCGATTTGGGTTTTCCACGTAAAAATTATTGTGTCCTATTTTTATCGTCTTGCACTATTATTCTTGGTTTGGTTCCCATTTTTAATCCAAATTAGGTGGGAAAAGATTTACTATTTCCGTTGTGCCGGTGTCATTTATTTTGACACTCTTTCCCAACAAGTGGTATCAGAGCCACGTTGTTGCGGATTAAAAAATGGAGGAATCGACATCTGTTGGTGGGATGTTCAAACTCAACGGATCCAACTACAATATTTGGAAACTGAGTATGTTTGATATTCTCTACTGCAAGGATCTTTATTTGCCCTTGAAAGGTGATAACGCCAAAACCAAAAGATACAAGTGATGACGAATGGAAAATCCTACACGTAAAAACCGTAGGATATATTCGGCGTTTCCTTGAGCATAGCATTTTCCATCATTTTGCTAATGAGGAAAAGGTTGATCTTCTATGGAAAAATATTGAAACCATGTTTGAGAGGAAAAATGCCTTGAACAAAGCTTCTATTATCAGAAAAATTGTTCGACTCAGATACACAGAAGGTGTGAACATGACGGAGCACCTAAATGCGTATTAGGGTCTGATAAATCAATCTACCACTATGAAAATATCCCTTGAGGATGAGGTGATTGCTTTATTGTTGCTCAGCTCGTTACCTGACAGTTGGGACACGCTTGTGGTGTCAGTCAGTAACTCAACCCCGAATGGTGAACTGACTATGCAGATGGTCAAAGATTGTCTTCTTAATGAAAAGTCCAGAAGAAAGGAGTTAGAATATTCTTCTTAGCCAAAAGCCTTAGTAGCTGAAAATGACAAACGGGGAAGGAGCAAGTTCAGAGGTTCTCAAAATAAAAGAGACAAATCCAGGGGGAGGTCCAAATCCAAGAAGGACTTCAAATGTCATTATTGTGGTGGTCCAAATCATTATGAAAGAGATTGCAGAAAGAAGAAAAGAGATCAAAAGAATGGAAATAATGAAAATAAGATTGATGACAAAGACACTACCGATTTTGTTTATCATTTTGCAGATTGATGGTGATGTTGTTATCATTTGTGATGATCTTGTATCGCTTCCGCATACCAATGCCAGATGGATCTGGATTATTGATTCAGGAGCTTCATATCATATCACACCTCATCATGATATGTTCACATCATATACCGGTGGCAGCTTTGGTAAAGTCAGAATGGTCAATCATGGTCTGACGGAGGTCGTTGGCATAGGTAACATCATATTGAACAACGAGAAATGACGATCTCACGCTCAAGGATGTCGGACATATTCACGACATTCGGATAAATATTATTTCCTTTGGCAAGCTTCGACGATGTTGGCTATGACAATCACTTTGGTGAAGGAAAATGGAAGCTCACCAAAGGCTCTCTCATTGTTGCTAAGTGATGAGCGAGAATTCTCTGTGACTGACGATGTAGGCCGATTATCCAATGGAGAGGTAAATGTAATTGATAAAAGTTCCTCCATTGAGCTATGGCATAAAAGATTCGGACATCTAAATCGAAGGGCTTGGGAAGTTCGACTAGAAAGAAACTTCTCCCGAGAGGTAACCAAAGATGCCCCTACAAACTTGTGTTGATTGTTTAAGCGGAAAACAACACGAGTTGCTTTTAAGAGTTTTTCACCTTCAAGAAAATCTCATCCTTGGATCCGTGCATATTGATTTGTGCTACATGAAAGATAGAAGTTTTGGTGGTGCAATATATTTTGTCACATTTATTGACGATTTCTCTAGAAAGTCTGCGGTCTTTGCTTTGAAATCTAAAGATCAAGTTCGGGTATCTTTAAGAATTTTCAAGCAATTGTTGAAAGAGAAAAGGAAAGAAGGCTGAAGCGAGTTCGTCTTGACAATGGTGGTGAATACCAGGGTCCATTTGAGCAACATTGCGGGGATCTTGGAATCAAGCTCGAGAAGAGTGTTCAAAAACTCCTCAACATAATGGCACAGCAGAAAGAATGAACAGACAATTTGTGAACGAGTCAAATGTATCTTTGTCACATTCTAATCGCTAAATCTTTTTGGGGTGAAGCAATGAGGAGTTGCAGTTGATCTAATCAACCTTTCTCCATCAGCCTCCTCAGGTCGTGACATTCCGGATAGAGTTTGGACTCGAAAAGATGTTTCCTACAAACACTTGAGAGTGTTTAGTCTGCGGGGCGTTTGTGCACATTCAAAACATGAGCGATCCAAGTTTGATGACAAGACCAAGTCATGCATCTTTGGGCTATGGCCATGAAGAATTTGGCTACTCAAGGTTATGGGACCGATCAAGAAGAAAGTTATCGAAGAAGGGATGTTGTGTTCTCGAGGATCGACAATTGAAGATACCAAAGCAGTTGAGAAATCGATTCAAACCAATATGTTCGATGACGTAGATCCAATTTTTTCTCCTAGAAATCAGAATCATGGGGAGGTGTGCAAGACCAACACCACGATACAACCCGGTGATGTCCCCTCCGTTCCACCACTGAGAAGATGCGGCTAGAAGGTCCACCTGACAAAGACAACCTTCTACCGGATATAGTCCACTGACAAAGACAACCTTTACCAAGAGATAAGTTTGAAACTTGCGAAGAAAGCAAAGCAGGTTAGGTTGATTTCCCACATGAGGTGAAGAGGGAGAATTGTTAGTCCACCTCATGGCTTACATCACAAATGGTAGGTAAAAAAACATTGTAGCCCAACTTTGTTGAATCAAGAAAGCGTGGCCCAAAAACTTTGACAAAGTTTTCACATGTTGGAATTTTGATCATTCATTTGCCTATAAAAGGCACCTTGGGCAGACGTTGCAGAACACACCAACAAGAAGCAATCTAGCAATTGCTGAGAAAGAGAGAAAAATAGAGAGTAGAGAGATTTCTATAAGTGTGTTTTGAGTGAAGAAAATGGAGAAAAATTAGTAGTAATTTTTCATTCTCACCCAAAATAGCATTCCTATTTTCTCGGGTATTCCAAGTTGAGTAACTTGAGATAATTTGTGTATCCCCTATTTCTAGGGAGAAATTTTGTAAGCCTACTATACATTTAGTGGAAGATTTTATCTGGACTACGATCTCGTGGTTTTTCCCGATTTGGGTTTTCCACGTAAAAATTTTTGTGTCCTATTTTTATCATCTTGCACTATTATTCTTGGTTTGGTTCCCATTTTTAATACAGTTAGGTGGGAAAAGATTTACTATTTTCGCTGTGCCGGTGTCATTTATTTTGACACTTTTTCCCAACACAATAAAATATGAAGTGAAATAGAAAAGTGAAACACGAAATCTGAATCCGAAATCTTAAAAGAAGAAAAAAAAAATCAAAGACGAGAAAAATGCTTAATTAGCTTTTTCCTAATTAAGCACATTCCTATTTTATAGCTTCCTATTAGAATATATCCAATTTTTCTTTTATGATATAGTCAATATATTGGTGTTTATTGGTTGGATGATGACTCCCGACAATGCATCGTTTTAGGATACCACAAAATAAGACCCACGTTCTTACAAATATTAGGATTTTGAAAATCTAGTCTCTGCTGTCGGGAATCTATAAAATTGTCACCTTCTAATTATTTATATTGCACTCATTCTAGTAGCAAGTTGAATTCCTTGTTGTTATTTTGCTTGTCTTCTTTTATTATTTTTTGATCTGTCCATATCCCATTGGTGTATATAATTATTAATTTTCTTTCAAATTTTCAAAATAATATTTTAAATTTTTTTATCTCCTAGAATATCCAGTTAAGGTATTTATTTACCACTAGAAGTCCACTTTAAAATGAACTGGTTCCAACTTGTCAAAAACTAGATAGATATTCACTTCATGTGGTATTGTATTCTACATAGGGATAATTACAATAAACCCCTTGGGGTTTGGACTAATTACAAAAAAAAATAGAGAATTTTGAAAGTTACAAAAAAAAAAAAAAAAAACACATTGAGATTTGATCTTATCTTATATTTAAAGGGAGAATCGTAATATTTCGTAAATGTTAGAACGGGCTTTGAAATGTTGTTTTGCTTATAAATAAGGAAACCTAATACGGAATCAAACCCTAGTGGGTTTTTTTGTAATTAAAAAAAATGAAAATTCTTTTGTAATTAGCCCAAATTTCAGGGGTTTTATTGTAATTATCCATTCTATATATATAAATGTCCTGATGACATTGAACAATTAAAAATTTAGTTAGGGGAAGGGCATTGGAGATTATTTTATATGGGGAAGTATAGTCAAAATGAGCTAGACCCGAAATATTGGAGTCTTTGAAAAATTTTGGGAGGCAAAATCAATAAGAAATAAATACTTAGTACTAAAAATGAACATTTTAAATTAAAATATACATATAAATAACTAAAATTTCAAAAAACAATTGTGGGGGCTTTAAGGGGAGGATACGCCCCTGCATATAGTATTTTTTTTCTACAAAATGCTAATAAACTAATTACTAAACGAAACTAGTTCTCTAATTAATATTTACTTACCTATATATACAATCAAAATAAGTCATGATAGGCTGATTATTATTATTTTTGTGCATAACAATGAAACTAATTGATATTTCACCTATTTGTCCAATTTTGAAGAAAGAAAATTGGGATATATAGCCAAAGGTTTCGACCTTTTGGAACTGATAACTTATCTTTTTTGGCAAGTGATCAAGTAAACACATGACATGATCTTCCATTGCAAAACATTTTTATTTATTTTGTAATTCTATTGATTACTCTTGCATTCTTAGTGAGACTAGAACTCATAGGAAATAAATCAATGTATGGATAGTATTGAAAACGCAATATTTACATGTTATGTTACTGGGAAAAAATCAATATACTTATTATGTTGAACCAGGATCAAACATGATAGAACTGAACTATTGGGTCGAATACTTCTTTGGTCTCAAGAATAGGGGCTATATGGATACATCATACATAGTACACTACAAGAAAATTCCAGTTTACCGACAAAATTTACCGACATAAATGATTTTGTCACTAATTTTTACAATTACCTACAGAATACCTACATAATAAAAAAATATCATTTTCCCCCAAATTATACCAACAAATTACCGATAGATTACCGGCAGTTTTTCAATTACCGACAGATTTTCTGTAGGTATTTACCAATAGTTTTAGATTCTGTAGGTAAATACAATGGTTTTACCTACAATGATTTTACCTACACTTTACAATTTTCTTAACATTTACCTACAGATTTTTCTGTAGGTAACTTGGTGTTTTCTTGTAGTGCGTAGTAGTAACAATTCGTGTCGTATTCAGATTTGCATGTCGTGTCGAGACATAAAATTCATATTATTAGTGTCAGATATCTCAACCCTAACCAGATAATTATTCATGTCAGATATTCCAATCCTAACCCGTCTGTTTTTATTATTCGTGTTTCTTGTGTCGGCTAGGGGTGTTCGTTCGGTCAAACCGAACCGAACCGAAAATCGAATCGAAATACAAAACCGAAAACCGAACCGTAATAATTGGTTCGGTTCGGTTAAAAACCGAATTTTTCAGTTTTTTATTTGGTTTTGGTCAAACTGAAATTTAATAAAAAAATAAAAATATTTTTTTCCGAGTTCAATTATTCGGTTCACGAGTATGAAAGTTTCTGGTCCTACCCTCAAACGAATTAATACTCAATTTTCTTTGGAAAACTAGTATTGTCAATCATTTACAATTGCAAAACGTAGTGGCATAGCATTTCAACACAAATTATTCAATCATTTATGTGTAGAAAAAAATTCCCCTCCCAATTTCAACTAAGTATACTTCATCACTTTCTATGAAAACAAGATGTTAAACTGCAATTTTAAATTAACATTATTCAATAGAACATAAATTCTTGAAATAACAAATAAACTGCACATTTTAAATTAATATTACTAAATAGAACATAAAATTAATATTTTAAATTTAGTTGATATATAATTATATATAACTGAAATTAAAAAAATTAGTTCGGTTTTCGGTTCGGTTAATCAACCATAAAACCGAACCGAACCGAAAACCGAATTTCTTGAAAATGAAAAACCAAAAACCGAACCGAAATTTTCGGTTCGGTTTTCGGTCGAACCGAATTTTCGGTTTCGATTTGGTTCGGCCGGTTAACCGAATTGTGAACACCCCTAGTGTCGGTCCAAAATGACCTGTATATTTTAAAATTTTAAATAGCTCCTCTATTTATATGTGTTCTATGTATCATATGAGTGCATTTTAATTCGAAAATTATATTTACATACATTTGATATTTTTTAAAATTCAATCATTTAACTAGCATATTCAATCAATAAAAGATAATTAAAAAAAGATAATCGGGTCAAACCGTATTATTATTCCAAGTTAACCTAACCCAACATGTTTAAATTCGTGTTATTCGGATCCTACCAAATTCTCACTCTAATCCATCAAGCCTCAACTACAGCTGGTAATGGGTTGGGTCGGGCCGGGTGCTTTTGCAAAATTTCGGGCAATGGCGGATTCAGGATTTTCGAAATGGGGGTACGATAGATTTTTTAAAAAAATATGCATATAATTATTGTTTAATATTTAAAGTCATAAACAAAATGATGTTTAAAATTTTGTAAAAGTTGATCATATAACCGTGCATGAAAAATTAATACATATATATAAAAGAAATAATTAGAATAATTAAGAAAACAAGAGACAATAAAATACAATTTTGGTAACATTATTGATATTATTAGAATTTTTTTTTTTTGATATTTTTAGTTTTGTAGGTTTTGAGTTTTGCATGATTTATTTATTCAAGTTGTTAAGTCAATCTTTTAATTTTTGAAATTTTATTGTGGTTTTATATGAATTTTTAAATTCTTTTTGTAAAAATAGGGGTACAAATTTATTATTAATTTTTTAACTAAAAAATATTATTGGATTTTTTTAGTTTGGGGGTACAAGTCAAGACGTAAATCCCGCCCGATTTGGGGCATGTCAGACGATCCAGTTTTGGTCGGGCCGTAAATTGTCTTGCCCAACCCAGTCCATACATATACTTTATGTAGGAAAAGGTCGGGCTAGGCCAGCCCGTCAGGCCATTTGGGCTAGGCCAAGTAGGCCCGACTTTTTCGTGCCTAGAAAATTACAGTCCAATCCAACTTTGGGCCGGGATTGATTTTGCCAGCTTTAGCCTCAACCCTAACTCACTATTAACATGTCAATTCGTGTCGTGTCAGAAATTGTCACCTAAACAGTGTAGGTAGTAAATTTTATTCACCAATATACATGTCCCCACCCCAACGTCAAATCAACTTCCATCCTAAATTGCATGCTTTGCATGAAATTTGTTTTCATGCAAAGATCTAGGAAAAATATAATAGCCAACCAACCATCTTGTTGATACCCAAATAAAGCAGGATAATTTTTTATGTACAGGGTCTCAGAGACCGGAAAGCCCGGGGACGAGAAGAGCCGACCAGGAGACCCGAGAGTCCGGGTCTCTGGAGAGCCAGAGACCGGAGAGCCCGGAGACCAAGAGCCGGCGGAGAGAGAGTCCGGGTCTCCGAGAGCCCAGAGACCTCGGAGACGGAGAAGAGCGACCAGGAGACCCCGAGAGTCCGGTCTCCCGGGAGAGCCCAGAGACCTCGGAGACGGAAGAGCCGACCGAGACCCCGAGAGTCCGGGTCTCCCGGAGAGCCCAGAGACCTCGGAGACGGAAGAGCCGACCAGGAGACCCCGAGAGCCGGGTCTCCGGAGATCCCAAAGACCTCGGAGATCGGAAGAGCCGACCAGGAGACCCCGAGAGCCCGGGTCTCCGGAGAGCCCAGAGACCGAGAAAAGGCCTACCAAAAGACCAGCTCATCAACTCATGCACAACAAGGAGGAGACACGTGTCCCACTCAATAAGACAAGTGTCCCATTAATAAACTCACGCACAACAAGGAGGAAGACAAGTGTCCCACATTTCAAAGTGACAAGTGTCCATTAATCAACTCATGCACAATAAGGAGAAGACAAGTGTCCCACTAATAGCTTAGATGTAATGATTGCTGAAAAGGCTATCAAATGTAATAAGTATAAATAGGATTGAAGAGAGAGAAAAAAAGGGAGATGGCTAAAAAACAACTTTGTACTTTACTTTGGCCATTTAATAAACAAAAATGAACTTACAACCATTTATTATATTCACTATTTTTATATTTGATTCCTTGTTGACCAAATTTAACGTCAACAAATTGGCGCTAGAGGAAGGGGGCCTCCTACTGTTAAAAAAAAAGGAGGGAAAAAGAAATATCTTTTCTACATGGCAAAGACAAACGGAGGCTTGATTGATTCTTTTATGATTTTGGAAATATGTTATAGTTTCTCACTTCAATTGAAAGCGGCATGACTTGAGCCCCTATGATTTCTAAGAAAGTCTTGCCAATGCTTCCCAAAATTATCGTCCAAACGATCTATCGACGTTTTGCGGGTCAATTCTACTCGTAAATGTACAATTTTCTGTCAATCCATAGCCCGGGGGCCATCACATAAGGAGGAAGGCCATTGTGCTCATTTCATCTCGATGATCGCCTCGATCCCCAAGCATCGGCGCCGCAAAAATCGCCTCGACGCCACGCGCCGAGCGCCAAAAAATCACCTTGGCCATGCATCGAGCGCCGTAAAAATTGCCTCAACCACACGCCGAGCGCAAAAATCGCCCGGCCACACGCCGAGCCGCAAAAATCACTCGGCCATGCGCTAAGCGCCGCAAAACATCGCTTCGGCCACGCGCCAAGCACCGCGAGCACAAAACAAAGACTTGGTTACGCACCGAGCACAAAAACAAAGCTTGGTTGGTCACGCAGAAGCACAAAACAAAAACTTGGTCACGCGCAAGCACAAAACAAAAACTTGGTTACGCACGAAAGCACAAAAACAAAACTTGGTTCACGCACCAAGCACAAAACAAAGACTTGGTCACGCACCAAGCACAAAACAAAGACTTGGTTACGCACAAGCGAGCGCATATAAGGCTGGCCAGCCGGAAAAGGCTGGCCCGAGCTCCTTTCATTTCATCGCCCGACCCAAGATCGAGCGCATCTCGACCTATCCCGAGTTTATCTCATTGCATCTCATCGCATCTCATTTCATCTCATTTCATCTCATCTCGACCTAGATCGAGCGCATCTCTTGGCAAATTTCGAGTTCATCTCATTTCATCTCAACACATCTCATCTCATCTTATTACATATCACCTCATTTCATCTCATCTTGACCTAGCTCGAGCTCACCTCGGCCTGGCCGAGCACATCTCATCTCGGCCTTACTTGGCCTAAACACAAAAAAAAAAGGCATTTATGCACTCAACTCTTAAAGTTCCCTGACTCAACATATCTCTTCCTCGGCACAGAACTTGGGGGCCTTGTTGATACCCAAATAAAACAGGGATAATTTTTTTATGTACATCGGGTCTCCGAGACCCCGGAGGAGAAGTAAGAGCCGATCGGAGACCCAAAGACCCCGGAGAGCCGGAGACAGAGACAAGAAGAGCCGTCGGAGACCGAGAGTTCGGGTCTCCCAGAGAGCCCAGAGACCCCGGAGAACCGGAGACCGTAAGAGCCGACCGAGAGCCCGAGAGTCCGGTCTCCCGAGAGAGAGAGCCCAGAGACCTCGGAGACCGGAAGAGCCGACCAGGAGACCCGAGAGTCCGGTCTCCGGAGAGCCCAGAGACCTCGGAGACGAGGAAGAGCCGACCAGGAGACCCGAAGCCCGGTCTTCCGGAGAGCCCAAAGACCTCGGAGATCGAAGAGCGACCAGGAGACCCCGAGAGCCAGGGTCTCCGGAGAGCCCAAAGACCTCGGAGACGGAGAGCCGACCAGGAGACCCCGAGAGCCCGTGAGTCTCCGAGAAAAGGCCACCAAAAGACCAATTTCTCATCAACTCATGAGACAACAAGGGAGAGAGACACGTGTCCCACTTAATAAGACTTAAAGTGTCTCATTAATAAACTCATACACAAATGAGGAGGAGACACGTGTCCCACTCATAAGTTACAAGTGTCCATTAATCAACATGCACAACAAGGAGGATAAGGTCCATTAATCAAAGATAAGGAGAAACAAGTGTCCCACTAATAGCTTAGATGTAATGATTCTTTAGGCTATCAAATGTAATAAGTATAAATAGGATTGAAGAGAGAAAAAAGAGGGAAGATGGTAAAAATAGTTTAGACATCTTTACCTTGGCCATTTAATAAACAAAAAAGACACTTACAACCATTTATTATTATATTTACTATTTTTATATTTGATTAAACATTGACCAAATTTGACGTCAACACATCTTTCGACATCAAACGGTACTGCACGCTTCTGCAGAACAAACCCCTATAATTCAACCGTTAACTTTGAAAAAAAAAAAAATAGGTATCATATGCAGACTGTAAACGAGGCCCCCAGCAAAAAACTATTTCGAAACGAATCTCCATTGTCTTGCACTTGATAAAAGGGTTCAGAAACTTTTTCTTGGACTATATTGGTACATATTTATCACTCTCTGTCGAATTCCCATTGGCTGATGGCCTCTTATTTTCTGACTGAATATCCCTGAAAATCCTGTGGAAAGCTATCCCACTTTTACTAGTTGGAATCTAATTTAAGATCTTTTTTTTACGGTATTTATAAGAACCATCCCTTTTTCACATCAACGGGTTTCCGCTTTCCGTTCACGACAAAAAAGGGCAATTATGGGGACTCCATTGCCCGAATCCTATACAATCTTTTTTATTTGGCATAGCCGCATGCTTGACGATGATGTTTCATGGAGGTCAATTAGGTCCGTTGGGAAATCAGGTTATTTGTTTGAGAACATTATATATCTTGATCAAATTATGGGCAAATTGATGCAGGTCGTGAACAAAGATATAAACTCACCTCGCATTTAACTCACCTCGTGTCAAAGGGCGGAGCAGGAGACGAATTAGTAGGGTGGCGATTACATACAAAAATGGGGTGAAGTAGGATAGTAAATCCAAGAAAAACAATACAAATTATAACTAAATTTTTTTTTTCAAAAAAATTCTAACTAAAATTTTTTTTTTTTTTTTTTTAAAGAAAAAGGGCTGGGCGGGGCCCAGGTTGGCCCAGCCCTATCTACGCCCTTGCCTCGTGTGTTGATTCTTATAATGCGTTATAAGAATACATAAGAGAGACAAAAATTCAGGGAATACCCTAACTCAATTTCTTTATTTAATAATAAACCACTCTAAAAATAATAGCAAAACATATAATTATAGAATTAAACTCCTACAATAATAAAACTTCAAACTATTCAAAACTCTTAAAAGAGTTTTGAAAAAATAATAAAACAACCTACTAAAATCTTATCGCCATCACAAATACCAAAGTTTAAAGGAATTGACAAATACCTTTTTTTTTTGGTAGCTTATCTCAGTAGAGAAATTAAGAGGTAGATTGTAAGAACAATATGGGATTTGAAAGCCGCAAGTATTCGCTAGTTATTCCCAAGTGATTTTTTTTTTAATTTCAATTCACCAGATTGAATGACTAGCCTCATTAGTCAAGAGACAATGGGTGATGTATTTAAATATGATTAATATTAGGGCAAGAGTTATTATAACTGCCAAAAGAAACATTATTTCGTTGAATATTTGATGACGCAAAGCCCTGTTCCGTACAACGATCAAAATGGGTCAATTTATGTGCCAAGTGTCAATATTATCAGGTTGGAGAAATAACACTACACACCTAAGCTTATGAGGTCCTATATATTTTCTGGATCAAGCCCCATGGGCCTCGTAAACCTAGGACCATGTTCCAATCTTTTGGGCTCAATATATAGGAGACCCAATCCCATTGTTCCAACAGAAACCCAGCTTTCTTCTTTTCCGTTCATTATTTTTTAATGCGTTAGTTAGTTAATCGCGGATGGGATCTTTATTTCAGGATGGTGTTTAATCTCTATTCCATCAAGACGGATGATTATCGCGTGTATAGAAGTTACCATATTAATTTTGGAGCATAAATCAAGCCTAAATTGTGGGGTTTTAATATGGTAATTTTATACACGCGTGGCAATCATTGTGCGCGGTGGAATAGGAGATGAAGCACCATCCTGGATAGAAGATCTCATCCGGTTAGCTGGAGACTTTCTCGACGAAACAAGTTTCCTGTTCCACTCCCTGCTCCACTACTTGGACGGTGGACACGTGTTTATACATCCAAAAATCAACCGTCCATGTTTATCTTATAAACACGTGTCCATAAGTGGACATGGAGTGGAACACCAAAAGTGGAATAAGAAATCTGTTCCTGACTCCCTATATTTGGCTAAGACGTATTCCTGAACTCTAGCAATCAGCAGAATTTGCTACCTTATAGAGCAAGATTGAACTTCTACAACTAACACCAACATTATGATTCAAACACTGAAACTGGACAAATAGCAGTCTTTCAAATGTATATGCATTCGCAAGGAGCCAATGCTTTCAGATACAAAAACGGTAAGCCTCATAGAGTGGGAAAACTAAAAATTCTCCAAATGTACAAACAAATATTTACCTAACAGCAAAAACTAAACATAGCTAAGAAGATAAATAGGGGGGCATGTAAAGTCGTGAAAAAGCGATGTGACAGTACCAGTTTAAATTCACTGGAGAACCGCCAATCTAACTGGAGCTGTTCTTCCTTGCAGCATAGGCGCGGTATGCTGCCAACCCAATAAAAGTCGCAGCAGCTCCAACTGTAATGTTTACAAAATTAAGTCAAAATAGGAAATTCCAGATGTACCACGCAAAGCGCAAGCACAATGCAGATCATATGGATTATAACATGTCCCTATCGTCTTATACAGTGTACATGCAAGTGTGCATAGGACTTCACGGGCTGTTTTCACTAACTTAAGCTAAGTAGTCTCTACTACATGTCACATCGACTCAATAGTTGTTCCAAAGGCCTAATTCAGAATTCTTAGTACATGGGACATTGGATTTACTCACCTCAGTCACCAAGACATTATTCAGTTTTAGTCTATTATAAAGGGATAATTACATACACCCTTGAGGTTTGGGCTAATTACCAAAAAAAACTCAGAGATGTTTCAAAATTACAAAATAAACCCTCAGGTTTGACTTAAATTTAAAGGGGTAACTATGATATTTTTATAAATGTCGGGGGGGTATTGAAATGTTTTTCGCTGATGAAGGGGAAATTGTAAGACGGAATCAAACCTCAAGGGTTTTTTTATAGTTTTCAAAAAACTCTTTTGAGCTTTTTGGTAATTTGCCCGAATCAGGGGGGTTTTGTAATTATCCCTATTAAAAAAGTATTCCGGAGTACCCCTTCGGAAAAAAAATGTATTTTGGAGTACCTGAGAGATACATGAGAGTATGAGTAACAATCTGGCGGTAACGCTTCTGACTACGGCCAATATCAGTTTCAGGAACACTCAGATGAGGGTGCCCAGCTGCGTTTACAATTCTGTAGAACACATTGTTCAGATCTCTTTCTTTCACACTTACAGGAATAGGTGCATCCATCCCCATATCCAGGCAAACCTAGAACAGGAATAAATAAACTCTAATCAGATCAAGATTCACTACTTTGCAAATTTCTTAATGATTTTTTTTTTTAAGTTTCACGTGCTGGCTCCAGAAAAAGCAGTTCAGATCTCTTAATATGAGTTTCAAGAGTGAAGGCAGGGCCAAGGAAGCACCGAATACCTTTGCCGAGTCTTTGTTCACTGTTGAATTTGAATCAAGATCATTCTTTGCTGCAATCAGGAGACAAGGCATCCCAAAACCACTTTCTTCCCCTTTCCTAGCCACATACGAAAGCAATTCCACTGCTCCTTTAAAAGAATATTCACTTGAGCTAGAAAAACAATGAAACCATGTCAGAAGAATCACTTTATACTATCCATGTTTTTACCACAGAAAAGAAAAGAAATCGTAAAAAATAAAAGAAGTGGTGTAGTTATACAAATTTAAAAAACACCAATAAAATGCTAGCATCAGTGTGGCAAAGCATCCCGACCTGTCATACACAAAAACAGCCACATCACAAGCAGCCAAAGATTCCTTATTGGATAAAAGTTTCTTAACTCCATCTTCTGGAATCTCCCGAAGTATAAGAGTTTTCTTATTACCCTGCAATTGGAACAGTAATAACAATAACAAGTTAACTGCTTTAGCACAATAGAAAAAGCATCCATCTCCATGTACAGTAACACTTCACGTCTTTCACCCACCCACCCAGAGATCAAGAGAGATAATATCTGGTAGATATTGCGGTTAGTACTCACCATATGTTGATCGACGACATTCACAACATATTGTTCGCCAGTTGCCAGAGTAATGTTTTCAGAAAAAGGCCTGTAATTAGGAGAAACAGCAGAAATTTCTTATTCATAATTGCAATGAGTAAAGGTAATCAAAATGGTTCATCTAGTTATAAAAGAGAACCTATGTCATACTATCAAGAGATTTGGACGAAAACAACAATTTAATGACTCTGATAAACGTGTTGGTATGCATATATAAATTCAGACCCACACCTTCCCAACAATGACATCAACAATGCAGACTTTCCAGCATTTTTAGGTCCAAAAACAAAGCACTGGAAAACATTTCGTTCTGTTTGTTGCTTCTTCCTGTCCACTGATCTACTTCTAGTGATGTGGAGGGCTGATGCTGCATTGCAGTTGTGACCAACGTATATTAAGTTGGCTATACTTTCAGCTGGATCCAGTACTGTCATAAGAGCCCACTGCAACACGATATCCACATGAGAGAGAAGCAACAGTAGTACAATATCACAAAAATTATGCCTCCTTATAAAATAAAAAATAAAAAAATGGATTATGCCTTTCTAAAAAGAACATCGGAGATGAAATACAGTAATTTATGCTTTTCACTTCAGGGGCACGGGGGGAAACATAAAATGAATCAAGAACTTGACTCACACATGAATAGAATTTCACATTGTCAACAGTTTTACAACAAGAGCTCAGTTATAAAAGTGCACCTAAAATTCGCCACTAACTCCATGCAAGTAAATCCCCACTATTCAATAAGTATTAAGTAAGGTATATAATAGTACATTTATTAACAGCCAAACACAGAAAGCTAGGTGAAAACCTTGACCAGTCTACCTGCATTAGAAAATAATCATTATCATGAGTTGAATTCATGCATCAGATAACAGAAAAGAACCCTTTTGGTAATGTAACTTAATTGTCATACAAAAATTTTCTACTATGTGAAGTTAATGGGAACTTCTGGTTTAGCATATTGGGTAAAGGTTAATGTACAGAAGTTGTAAGAAACATACAGCACCTTTTTTCAAACAAGCAATCTAGCATACCCACCTCTGATAGAAATCCAGAAAGAGATAATCCAGACAATGGAGTCCTCTGGACCGCATCCTTATAAGGAGCTTCATCCCAGGGACTGCATTTACATCATCAAACCAAGTCAAATGAAATTAGGAAAGGCAAGGGAAAGAGTAACAACAATTTGTAATAGAAAATGTAAAATCTAAAGCTCCACTTGGATTGATGGATTTGGAGATAAGGATTTCAAATCCATAATGCGAGTCCATTAAGGATGTTTGGATGAAGTCATTCTATAATGGATTTCAAATCCTCTAAAGCTATTTTGGAGTCATTTTGGAGGATTTCATATTCATCTTAGATGGAGTCATTTGAAATCCTTCCCTCAAATCCTCTACCCAAATCCAAATTTTCCCATCCAAATGCAACCTTAAGGATTTTTATACAAAAGAAAGAAAATACAGGTATCTTGAATAGTACAAGAAATCACCATTTTCAAGTCACAAGCATATTTATTGTATTTAATGAGCAATCGTTAAGCAAACAGATCCTCGGGCATATAGTAAGCTGTGCCAAATTCAGTTGAATGAGGGAAGATTATGGTCTAGACAAATTGCTAGCCAATCAACATTCAAGATGAATATGCCAAAAATCCACAAATGCTCATTATAAAGCATGCAGATGAGAGATGAGGCTTTATTCTCAGAGCAAGCAATAGGAACAACTCAATCAAAGAAATATAATTTAATGCCAATTTTGTAACAGAAGGAACAGAAAACCAAAGTCAAGTTGCATAAAGAAACACATTGATCAAGTTGTCACCAACCCACACTGGAATCAGTCACATACACTCACGATCCATCACCAAAAAGAGCCCCAGAAAATCGCGCACGCACACACACACAGAGCACAAGCTTCCTAACTTCCGTGAAATTGAAGAGATTGATAGCAATTAAACAGGAATGGAAGCAATTTAAGGTCTTAAGGTTGATTTGATGCTTGACAATGGAATTGTTTATACATGTATAAAATGGATCCTAACGCTGGTAGCAGAAAAATAATAGCATTCTGCAGAAATAAATTTACCTCTCTGGTGCGGTTGAAAATAAATCTTCAAGTTCACTATCACGAAGAACTCCATCCTATAAAAGCACAAAGGTGATAGACCGCCCATCAGTGGCGGCAGTATAATATTGAAAATGTTGGAGCAGTGTCAAGTAGAAAGAATTCTAAAACAATATTTAGCGAAGTGACAATTATGATAGCCTAATAATTACATGATCTAACCCTCATCCTGTCCACAGTCCAAGAAAATTAAAATGCACAAAGAGCATATGGCAACTATAAATTATGAAATTGTTGAAGCAATGTCTATCAGTCGTGGGGTGGAATTCTATTAGCATTATAAACCCAGATGACCAATGAATATAATCTAATCTCACTCTGTCCTCAATCAATGGATTATGTAATCCAGTTTGCTATTTCTTTGGGCAAAACAACTTTAACAAGATATAATTAGGTTTGGGGTTGCTCGAGTGATGCATGTTTCAGATTATGGCTTATCAAAAACAGTCATATACATAATTTAATGAGCAATTTTCGCATAGATTATTGATTTTAGAAGGTCCAATTATAAAAGCTATGCCGAGCAATCCCTAAAATAATTCAATAGATCAATCTTCCTTTTATTAATTTAAATTATAGTGGTATAGTTGTCTTAATCCTGCCTGGAATTCTATATCCAGTAGCATTTGGCACTTACAGCATCAGGGAAAATAAGGAATTAGCAAAATAAGGCAGTTATAACAAATCGGCATCAGCAGTCACCTCTCTTGAAAATGATACACCATCCCTATATGCAGGAGCAATTTTCAGATTTGAAAATGATGAACTCAAAACCATTGGGTTTGTACTCAATCTAACAGCATAACATGAAAATATCATCTACAGGGTCACTGCTATAATCCTTATTACTGCTCTTGTATAGTGAATGGAGTACATTTAAACTCAGAAAGAATTTCCATTGAAAGGCAGATCAATATAGTAGAAACAACATTTAATGCTCAAATGTTGATTCCTTTCAATTTATCCCTTCTTTTCTTTTCAGCAGATTCTTTACCATGATTTCTTAGATTGTTATGCATATTAATTTACATTAATGACCGATTGCCTGCAGATACTAGCGAGTTCAGTGTCTTTCCATAAGCATAACATATGTGTACTGTGAATCTTAAGGACATGGTGCAAACAGGGACAGTATTGTTCTGTTGAGACTTGAGAGTACAACAAGAACACAGTGGATGTCGAATGGTCGAAGGCCCTCAGGTGAAGGGTATTTTATTGATCCGAATTGGAACTGTTTGATTGATGCAATAAATTCCCATCCTTGACATCACAAAATAAGCTGAACACCAAGTAATCAGAAAGAAATCTAGCTTTTCATATTAAACATCTGTCTGTGTATTGCTTATAGACAGGTTTTATTAGGTTGGCAAAGCCTAATCACATAACAAATTCCTAATCATTCAGCAACAAGTTCCCTCTTCATCTACCACCCTGACCATCGTAAAGATGTTCTTCGTTATAAAGTAGATGCCAAAAGAATTTAGTTAGCTCTCGTGGCATATCACACACTAAACGTTGAAACAGATAGTAAGATGGTAATAAAATAATAACATACTTTATCATCATCGAAAGTGCTGAAGATACCCTTTAAAAACTCTACAGCTTCACTTGTCAATTCAACACTCTGCAAGGACACAAGCATATGGAAATAGCCGTAAGAGAAGGTGAGCTAAATGCTTATATAAAAATATCAAAAGGACCACAATGCTCTGACACTTGTACATCAAAACACAAAGATTGTTCGTTATATAATAAATAAGTGCAATCACCAAATAATTTCAGGAAATGATATACTATTAACCAACTATCAACTTAATCCATTACCATTTTTCGACTCTATATATAAGACACTGATACCAGTAAATAGAATGGAACATATATCATGACAGTAAATCCCTCTATTGATTTTGAGGGTAAGAACTCTCCGATTGTGCAAAATTGGACTTTTTCTAGAAATCATTAGAGGCAATCAGTATAAGATTCTGCCATTTCAAATTAGTAAATTAAATCTTAAGCGTCACAAAATTGAACAGTTGAAACCAAATCAAGAAAAGGTCCTGCCAGCACAGGTACTCCCATTGAACAGTGTAACTGGAAACAAAAGGTTGTAGACAAGATCATCAGTTATGATGGCTTTGATATTGCTTATGATGATTAAGGAGGATAGATTTCCAAAGTTAACCTATTACTTTTCCTTAGAACCAAACTATCAGACTTATATGAACTATCTGTTTCTGTCATTGATCTAAATAGTAAATCTTTAGCTTTCTTTGGTTACATCATTTGGAGGATAAACCCAAATCCTAACAATAATATAATGGATGTGGATCTGTTTTCAACATTTTTTATGCACTCAAAAATAAATTCATTCTCAAAAATATATTAGGTCTTATAAAAATAAAAATCATATCATCACCCAAAATTATTATCAAATTTGACACAATTTAAATAAAATCATATGGAATCCATTTTTAAAACCGTACTGAGCTTTTCTAATTGTTGCAGAAACATTATTAGAGGTGCCATATAATAACTGAAGACACACTTTACTACAAGAATCACCTGATCTGGAGCCTTTTTGCTAGGAATTGACAAATAATCATCCCTAAGTTTTAGCTCGTCATTGTACCCAAATTTTCTCAAAACAGTCCACGTGGTCTCTATTCGGCCTTTCTCTATAAAAAGAGCATGAAGAAAAAGAAAACCCGTTAAGGTAAGACCAAGATCATTAACTCCTTCAGGCAACTTCTCTTGTACCACTCTCTTAACACCAACTAGTTCATCAGGTCGCAAAGAAGCATTGAAACACTTAACCTGCTCACCGGAAATGGAAGTTAGAGGTTCGGAATTATTATTTTTAAAAAAAGACTGCAAAAGAGGATCAGCAAGAACTGCATTTTCCTACAAAGAAAACTTAGATGAACATGAAGAATAGAAAGGAAAAAAAAAAACTCTTTTGTTTCTTTTTCTTTTCTTTTTTTCTTTTATTTAAGAAAAATCCGGAAAAAAAACATAGAGGAGAACAAATTCAACCTGAAATTCATTTAGCTCTTCATCATTGAGAGCACCATCCATATCATGATCGCAGAGAATAAATATCCTCTTCAGTGCTCTGATGCATCGAGGTCTTAAAGCTTGGGTTTCTTGATCAAACAATGGAGCTGTTGGGTGAAGGACTGCCTTTTGCGCAAAGTAAAATACTTCTTGAATCTATAAAACAATTAAAAACCATTGTAATTATCTGCAAATTATCATTCTCGTTGAAAAAAAAATAGAAAAAGAAAGAGAAAAACAGAATCAGCAAAATTCAACCATTATCTCAAACCTGAAGCATATTAGCTGCGGAACATTCTATGCAAGTTTCAATCTCTCGAAACTGCTGCATGAGCGGCACCATTTCAACGCTCAAATTGTACTCCTCATTTCGCCTATCTAGCTTGCAACCAGCCACAATCACCGGTGCCTTGATCTAAGTAACCACAATTGACAAGGCATGTTAACATTAAATTTTAACCAACACCAATAACGTGCAAATAAATCAATTTTCTCAGCAGATATCAGTTGCATATGTGGGATACAAATCCATAGCTGGTCAGGTACTGTCATCTCTACTGGAAAATGAAGAACACATCTAAAAAGGACCAAAAATTGAACTAAGCTACTCAAAATGAGGCAGTCTCTAAAATCTCATTGAGCTCCAATTTGTTTAAGTTACGAAACCAGACCGGAAAACCTTTTGTTGTCTGCTAGTTATTTAAGATCAAATAAATATATAATATATTGATACTACAATGCTACACGAGCTCACTCATATTTCAATTATTTACTTTTTGTAAGAGTTTAGTTCATTCAATCACCAACCTGCTCAAACAAATTTCAAGCTCGGTAAGAAACTCAAAGTAGTTTAAACAATGTGTTGTTTGGCTCCATATGTTGGCAGCAAGTAAAGTCAAATTCTATGAACTTCCAGTAAAATCATATTTATATATATAAGAGAGAGAGAAAGTAAACAAAAATTGGTAATAGAAATCCAATTAGACATCTCTAAACCAATGATTCAGTGAACGACTATACATCATAGATTCTAGTATTAATAATATAAACGCATAGAAATCAATAATTAACATTTAGCTTAAACCTCTAATCGCCGGAGCTCATGAAGCCAGAACGAACTGAGGCGATTCAGCGTGGAAGGCTGATCGCATGCATATGTCAACACTACCGCATCAGCACGCTTCAATTCTTCCGCGAGCTTGCCTCTATTCTCCAAACTGCATATCCACAAACTAATCCATAAGAAGAAAGAAAAACAAAACTAACCAGTAACCACACAATCGAAACGAAACATGGATAACTGCGCACCTGGATGAGGTGTCAATGATGATGATGGGGATGCCATCGGGATAGTAATCGGCGGGGAGGCGAGTTGGATAGAGAACGGGAGGGACGTCTGGGCGGAAGGTCTCGGCGGACGCCGCCGCGATAAGGCTGGATTTTCCACTACCGCGATCGCCGACGACGACGATTCGGACGGTGGTGCGGGCGCCGGAGATTGGACCGCCAGCTGGCATTGATTCGAAGGTTTTGTAGGAGTTGAGTGTGTGCTGATTAGGGGGTGAGATTTGTGGGTTTGATGCAGAGAGCAAGTCAAGAACTAAACAAATTCATTGAAAGAAAAATAATTGGGGCTGTAATTTTCCTTTTTAGAGTTAAGTAATGAACTATATTAATTTTGCTAGTTTGGTAACTGATATTTGCGATTGACTAATTTAATATCCAAATTTTACGAATTTTTATAAGTTGATACTTCTTCACTTGAAAATGCAGAAAAAGCCCCCAAGTAATTATTTAAAGATAATAATTAAATTAAAAATAACTATTTTTTTTATTAAAAGTTAACATTAAATTAAAATTTATTCAAATCAAAAATAATATTTAATTATGAATTAATTTATTAATTTATTAATTAAATGAAACTAATAAATTCTTAATTGCAACAGATTAAACTAAATTAAATATTTTTAAAGTTTAAAAATTTGATTAAAAATTAATATATTAATAAAGAAATTACTTTAAATTTCTTATTTAAAATCTTAATTTTAATTTTTAAATATAGTTAAATAAACTAAACCTCTTTTCAATTAATTAAATTTTAATTTACTTTTATTAATTTACTAATTTAATGTAATTATTTAGTTTTTTCTATAATTCATTAATTTCTTTAGAAATTTCTTGTTATTTTTTTTTATTAATTAAATGTTTAGTTGCTTTTATAATTAATTTTTTTTTGTTGAGATTATATAACAAGTTTTGTTATTTTGAATACCTTTATTTTAATTTTAAGTTGATATTTAAACTTATTCTTATCTGAAAACTGAAATTTCTATCAAAAACTCTCTGGTAATATATATATATATACAAAAATTATTATACCATTAAAACATCTGTTGGATATGACTTGGGGAAGATGTTAAAAGTAAATATAGCCGTCATGATCATCAATAATAACTGGATTTTTTTTTTCTTCTAAAAAAAAGACTGAGTTTAGTGAAAAGATTAGTCATAATGTCGTCGGAACT
Organism: Rehmannia glutinosa; assembly: GCA_016081115.2. NCBI lineage: Eukaryota > Viridiplantae > Streptophyta > Magnoliopsida > Lamiales > Orobanchaceae > Rehmannia > Rehmannia glutinosa. The sequence goes on from JABTTQ020000147.1 coordinate 238,885, forward strand.
CGGAACCAATTGAAACTTTTAATTAAACTATAATTTTGCTTGCTAATATCATTATTATTTTATAAATTAATTTGTGAACTATTTTCATGTAGAAAAATAGGAAATAACGACTTTACACAGCTATTTCTACTTTTTATCACATTTACCTAAATTTAAATAAATGGGTGAAATTTACTTCATTAATTTAGATTACAAATATTGAATATGATTTATCGAAGTTATTTAAGAGGTGTTTCTTTTGTGGCCATTTTGGCCTAAAATCGCCCCATCTATTAATATATATTTTTTACTAATTTATTTTCTAAAATAAGTAGTTTTTTCACATAAATTTTGATTGTTTGTTTGTAATTTCACCGTCAATATATAACAAATCGACATTTTTTTGTGTTGTGATTCAAACAAAAGTTTTCGATAAGACAAGAATAACAAATCATATTATGATCTTCAGCATATTGTATATCTTGAATCATAGATATTCTAGATACTATAATTTAAAAAATGCAGGCTTTAAGTCAATTTTGTTATTAACATAAATGCTATAAATGTTTTCATAGTTTAATCTATTATCATTTCTAACGGTTTTGTTTTTGTCTTCTATCAATATATAGCTAGTTTGAATTAATTAATAAAATCATGTATCTTGTCAAAAAAAAAAAAAGGTTTATGGGTGCAAAATAAAATCGAAAATCATAGACGACTTTTGTAGAATTGTTTTACGTGTTTGCTTTTCATGGTGCATATGAGTGCAAACGAGACGAGTAGAGTTGAACAAAATATTGTTCAAGCTCGTTTGAATTTTTATCGGATTCAAAATTTGTTTTAAGTTTGGTTTGATTAGTCATCTAATTGGGCATGAATAAGTTTTACTCGAGTCGAATACAAATCGAACTTGAATGACTTGATACTTCAACACATGCTTTATTATTATTATTATTACAATTCTAGTCGAGTTTGAGCTGAGTTTTATATTTTATTGAACAGAAAAAAGTGTTCAGTTTTGGTTAGTTACATTATTAAATTGAGCTTAAATGAACTTTTATTGATTAATCTCGAATCGAGTAGTTTGAATTTTTTTTGCCCTAATTGTGTAAAAGTTAGAAAAAAATAAAGATAAGAAACAAAAGGAATAAAGTAGTTTAAATAGTATGTTGTTACGCCCATTCTCAAAAAAAAAAAAAGTATGTTGTTAAGCCCACTGCCGCTCATGGGCTGGGCTTTCCTCGAGTCTCTTGTGAAAATTATATTGGTGTTCCGAGTTCAGACACACACTTTGTGACGTATTAGTGAAAATGTTGCCCCGTAATCTTCGAACATCCGTCGCCGCCGCCGCGCGACAATTTTCGACAAAGACGGCAATCGCGGCGACTCCGGTCCAGGAGATGCTACCAACAGAGGGAATAAACTCCTCCCGAAATAGGCTCACAAACTCGAGCGCCGGCGGGGACACGCTGGGGCGTCGGCTTTTCGCTTTGGTGTACGCGAAGCGGAGTGCCGTCGTCACGATACGGAAGTGGAAGGAGGAGGGACACCTTGTGCGAAAGTACGAGCTCAATCGCATTGTTCGCGAGCTCCGAAAGCTTAAGCGTTACAAACATGCTCTCGAGGTTGTACAATTTCATATAATTCTTCTTTAATCTCTATTTTAACTATGCTAATTGCTGTTTATCGCTGTGCTGTTCAATCTGACAAAAGCTTTAGAAATTTGTAATACGAGCAAAATATAAGCTGTGCATGCTCATCTCTGTTAGGATGTTTAGTTAGTTTGATTGTTCTCAATCTCGACTTTGAAGTCAATTTTGGGATGAGTAGCTACCGTTTAACTAGTAAAAAAGGGTTAGAATTAGGTTCCAGTAGGTTGTTTTAGAAAGGGTTAGGAGAAGGAAATAGCTTACACTTTTCTTCATCCTTTGCTTCTTACCATTGGAGTATCAAGGGGTGAAATAAATTTTAGTTCATCAAGCCTAAAAATATTGATGAATTTCTGGTTGGAGAATGGGAGACTTTTAGGTATTGATTGAAGTCGAGCTTTGTACAATGATGGAGTATATGATTAAATCCATGTAATATACTTGGCATAGTCATGTATTTGTTTTCTTGTTCGTTTATTTATTTGCTTTGTTGAAACTAGGCATTCTTGGGTAGATGATCTTTGGCAGCAGTGGATATTGAGGAGATAACTAGCCGTTTGCTGCTGGGAACCTTTTAACTATATCCTTAGCTTGAACTAATTATTTGCAATGTTTTGTAGAATCAAAAGTGATTCATTTCTAACCATTTTATTGTTTTGAAGAGTTGGTCTAGTCTAATCATCAGATGTTAACATAAAACTCGTCGTTCTCATAATTGGGTATTTGCATTCTTTAGTGTCCGTAACACTCTCAATTGTATCACTAAGTCGTTGCAACCTTTGCTGGTTTGCTACTTAAGCAGTTCCCAAAATGCTGAGTCGATATCAGGTGACAAGTTAGTCTGCTGCCATGCAAGAGCCTAAGTGACTGCATTGTTGTCCCTGCACACTTGTGAAAGTTTCTCAAAACATTTAAAAACAGAAATATATAGAAATGGAGAATGAAGTTTATCTTTTTTACTACACGCTTTCAATTTTCTTTCCTTTTCTTATCTTGTACAAGTTTTGGTCATTTGCCAACTACTGCTGCTATACAACACTTAAAACAATGCCTGATACTAAAGATTATAAGCTAGTGATTATATAACTTTTAGGGATAATTACTAAAGAATCCTGAAGTTTGGGCTAATTACAAAAAGACCCAGAGGTTTTTGAAAATTGCAAATAAACCCTTGAGGTTTGATTCGTCTTACATTTCCCCCCTTCATAAGCAAAACACATTTCTAAAACCCCCCTGACATTTCTAGAAATATTACAGTCACCCCTTTAAATTTAAGACAAAATCAAAATGAAGGTTTTTTTTTGTAATCTTAAAACATCTTAGTTTTTTGTAATTAGCCCAACCTGTAGGGGGTCTTTTGTAATTATCCCTAACTTTTAATAAACTTTTTTCTTATAAGAATTTACCCAAAGCAACAATCAGCTAGGCACTTGGCTAAGTCTTTCTTGCCTAGGCAACCACCTTAACAACTCTAACAACATATTCCAAATATACTGATACTCTTTGGTCTTGTTTCTAGGTTTGTGAATGGATGAGGACGCAGGATGATATGAAGCTAGTGCCCGGAGACTATGCTGTCCACTTGGACTTGATTGCCAAAATTCGGGGTTTGGAAAATGCAGAAAAGTTTTTCGAAGATCTCCCTGAAAAAATGAGAGACTCCGCAACTTGTTCAGCCCTTCTCCACACCTATGTCCAGCACAATGAGTCCGAATCCGCGGAGGCTCTGATGGAAAAAATGTCAGAATGTGATTTCTTGAAGAGTCCTCTTCCATATAACCACATGCTGTCTCTATATCTCTCAACGGGGCAGTTGGAAAAGGTTCCTGAAATGATTAAGCAGCTGAAAAAGATCACTTCTCCTGATGTCGTCACGTATAATCTGTGGTTAGCTGCATGCGCGTCGCAAAATTTAATCGAAACTGCTGAAAGGGTATTCCTTGAACTAACTAAGGCCAAAATCGAACCGGACTGGGTGACATACAGCACGTTGGCCAGCATATACATCAAGAATTCACTCCGGGAAAAAGCGAATTTTGCTTTGAAGGACATGGAGAAAAAGGTATCTAAAAAAGTCCGAGCGGCTTATTCATCCTTGATCAGTTTGCACACTGGTCTGGAAAACAAGAATGACGTTCGCCGAATATGGAAGAAGTTGAAATCCACTTACCGCAAGCCGAATGATGCCGAGTACACTTGCGTGATTTCTTCCTTTCTGAAACTTAAAGAATTCGAAGAAGCTGAGAAGCTGTACAACGAATGGGAGTCTATTTCGCCAACTAAAGATTCTAGGGTTCCGAATTTGCTTCTTGCCGCTTACATCAATAATAATAAAATGGAAATTGCAGAGGCTTTTTACGATCGGATGGTGAAGAGAGACATAGTACCAGGGTATACCACCTGGGAGCTTCTTACTTGGGGTTATTTGAAACAAAAGCGTTTGGACAAAGTTCTCGATTGTTTCAAAAAAGCTGTTACTAGTGTTAGAAAATGGGATCCTGATGAAGAGATGGTGCAAGAAGTGTTTAGAGTTGTCGAAGAGTTTGGCAATGTTGAAGGTGCTGAACAGTTGCTAGTAACTCTTCGGCGTGCTGGTTATGTAAATACAGAAATCTACAAGTCGCTTCTCAGAACTTATGCAAAAGCTGGTAAAATGGCGCTTATTGTAGAAGAGAGGATGAAGAAGGACAATGTGGAGATGGATGAGGAAATCAAGAGACTAGTACAACTAACGAGCAAAATGTGTATCGGTGACATTCCGAGTGAGATTTAAAAGTCTGATTATCAGTTTCTTGACGATAAATTTTTTTTGCAGACGTATGGCAGTATTCGGTTCGGGGAGATCTGGTTTAACTGCTCGATCCGTACATTTGTTGTCCCGACCGAAGTGTGTGCTTTTGCTATGAAACAGTGATAGCCTGAAAGGGAATGTAAGTGTAAGCAGCTAATTATGGATTTGACTTTTGAGCAAGGCTTAGTTGCAAAATTGGTCATTCATCTTTGGGGTTGTGGCATTTTAGGATGGATATTTTTTTAATTTGCAATTTAGAACTTTAATTTAAAAAAATTGGCACATTGAGGATGATTTTGGCCGGAAAGTCCAAAAAATGGTCGAATTGCTGGCGTGGCTGCTACCTTACCACCCCAAATTGGAGATTTTCAATTTTCCGGTGAATTTGCTGATTTGGATGCTGGCTGAGATACATATGACATGTATTTGTCATCTGTTTATTAATTAATATTATTAAGTTTAAAAAAGAAAACTTAATTAGCAATTTCGCAGGAAAATCAAAATCCACAACTTTGGAGTGGTTAGGTGGCAGCCACGTCAGCAAATGGAGAAAATAAAAGTCCTAATTGCCACCACCCCAAAATTAAAGGACCAATTAGCAATTAATCTTTATTGAGCAAGATAATACTTGTGTCTGATAGATACCTCTGCAAAGCTTGCCTTTGTATTTATCACTCAATGAAACTCATTCAGAGATTTTGAGGCATTATTCTTGTATTACTGGGAATGTTTTAGCTTTTGTATTGTAGCAGGTCTTTTGTGAGACGGTGTGAGACAGTGAGACGGTGATATATTTAGTGTAACAAGTGATAATTTTAATGTAACATGTGATATTTTGATAGGTATCACTTTTTACCAGTGTTCTAGAAAGCGTTAGACGCTAGTCGGGTGGCAAGCTGGGGCCTAGCAACTAGGTGGAAACTAGGCGAGACCTGGACGGGGTTAGACATGGCCTAATCGGAAGAAAACCCTAGGCAGACAAGAGGAGTCTAGCGCCTAGGCAGAGACTAATCGGGGCTAGGCGGAGATTTTTAGAACAATGCTTTTTACACAAAAAGTATCACTTGTTACTCTAAAAATATCACGTCTCACGGACTTTCACGGTCTCATGTAAGTTTTTGCATTTGTATTGTATGTGTATATTGTTCAAATGAAGATGGACTTTACATGAAATATATTATGTTTTTTTCTATTTCTGGAAATTCCAATTGACTATGTTGTCCAATAAAAGAGTTGACTGCAAAGATGGGGGACCTGGTGCCACAGTGGGCACTCAGGCACTGGGCACGAACGAAAAAAGAACAAAAAGCACTTCTCATCCATATGCTTTAGGCTTTATTATTTGATAGAAAATGAAGGGATGGATAAAATCGGGGATAATAGAGCTTATTAAAAGGAATTTTAATTTTCAGGGAATTTTTTTGTAAATATTGATTGTGTTCTCTTTTTTTATCACTTCAAACATAGTAAACATAGACACAGAAAGAAATTTATGTTGAGTGTAAAAATTTACTTTTATCAAGTGTATTTAGAAATAACATAACATTAGGGATTGAGATGTAGGCAAAATTGGAAAATTGGTCCCGCAATTATAGGATGATAGCAAAAAAGTCCTGTAAAAATCATATTTTGCAAAAAAATCATGTAACTATGCAAACTCTCGATTTTGGTCTTGCAAAAGTCTCGTTTGCAAAATAATCTCGTAACTATATGAAAATATCAATTCTGGTACTAATGTATTTTAATCATGTGAATGGCTCATGTAGCCCATAAATTGAGACCAAAATTAAGATTCTCATTCAGTTACAGGGCCATTTTGCAAACCCTGCAATTTGTATGACCAAAATTGAGATGTTTATACAGATACGGAATCTTTTGCAAAACATGATTTTTACATGACCTTTTTGCTACTGTCTTGTAATTACATGACTAATTTTGCAATTTTACCTTCAGATATAACATGTGTGGTCAAATGACATGTGTAACTAGGCTACTAGACCTAAATCTCATCCTCTTTTAAACATCTCATTTCCCCCTTAAAAAAAAAGAAAAGAAAGATGTTGTCACATTATATTACCACCAATAAACTATTTAAATGATTCAAAATACTAGCACCCACAATGAGGTCCACTTTCCTAAACCAAAAAAAATGGAACTTTTGTCAAGATATATTGTTGGGTTGTTGTGGTGGTTAAGAAAAACAAAGGTTAGCCCTTCCTTATGTAGTTATGTTGATGAAATTAATTAGGTACGGACGACATACGTGAGCCATATCTTATCCCCTCCAATTCCATTTAATTTTTGGAGACAATTTATTTTTTAATGTTAATGATTTTGGTAGTTCCCAGGTGGAATAAATATAGTATAATTTCTGGGAAAAAAATGTTATTATTATTTTGGGATAACAAAAGCTTAGGTGGAGAGTAAATTCAACAACCTACGGAAGAAGGAGGGGTTCACCCAACCTATCCACGTCCCAACGTTGTACTCATCTCTAATTGTGGTCCTTGACCCTAATTGTGGTTTATTAATGTGAATTTACTTTCATGCCCCTGGATCACCTCATTAATTGAAATCCCAATTTTTTTTTGGACGAGGTTTTTAGATTTTATGTGGATTAGGAAAATATTGTAGGCCTACTAAGTGGTTTTACTTTTGGGCAAATAAATTTATGGAGAGAAAATAAAGCGTCTAAGATTTAGGACTGAAAAATAAATTAAGTTTCTTCAAATTTGAATTGAGATTGATCGTTAAAATTTTATTGAAGTTCTTGTTAATTGAGTAAATCGTATCAATATCAATATAAATAAAAAGGAAGATGAGTGGGTTCTTCACAACGGCGAACAACTAGCGTAAAAAGTATATTGAACATAGAATCGAATAGCTGGCAACAATGATGCCTCATTAAAACTCAAACAAAATAAAACTCGTAAGTGAAAAACCTTTAAGTGGGAAAAAGAGTCCATAAAAAGAAAGAACCAACATAATCTTCAGTAAGTAGATCAAAAATAAAATCTAGAGCTAGTCGTCCACCATGTAAAAGTACCCGTGCATTTCGATAATCTTCAGTGGATAATTCTTTTAACTTAAACATGCGTGTAAAAACTCGTCGAATTTAGATATTAATGATCCAACCACAATCATCAAACATTCGACGATGAGAAGTTAACAATTATGTTTAACTAATTATGGTCTTCACTCCTATTATACAAACTTTTCATTTACGACAACTATATTATAGATGAAAATAGCATGTGTATCCAGTATTCTCATTACAGCTGGTATTTTCTGTTCCAAAATGCCGTTTAATCTCCTATTTCAATAATATAAAAAAAACAATCGTATGAATAATATGTTTTTTTTTAAATGAAGCTCACATTTTTTATGTTTGAACAGTATTTAATACCATATACCAATATAGTTTACATTTGATCAAACATGGAGATATTGTACACAAAATATGGACAAATGTAATTCATACAACAAAAAACCAAGATTTTTGTTTGGCGTAGTTTAGATTATGTTGTTGAATCGCATCTATCACTTTGTGATTTTGTAATTAATGATTTAAACTCTAATAAATCAAAAACGGTCAAACAAATTCAATTTTTTGGATCCGACCAAATCTGCCCCAAATTAGAATGTAACATATTGTGATTCGTACAAAAAACCCGCTTAATTTCAAATTAAGAACAAAAAAATGTACCCAAATGGCCAAATTATTCAGTAAATAATTATGCAAATAGAAGAAAAAACCAGGAGTCAAACGTAATTCAGTACCTTATCAGGGGCAAGATTGATAATTAATAATTGCAAATCCATACTTACCTCTTTAATTATCACGTAATCCAGCCCACCCCACCCCCCACCCCCGTTTAGTATATAATTGGTTATGTTGTAGGTTCAAAGTAGGAACTGTGAAATTAACCCTCACAAAAATCTATTAAATCACTCACAGCATTTTCTCTCTCTAGATTCTGGGATTGTTTTGGGTGTTACATGGCGCAGAATGGTTATGATGGACTCGAACATGAAGTACTGCAGTGGCTTGAGGATGAGCAAACAAAGGTATGTATATCACTGTTCTAAATATTCCCGCGTAGTCCCGATTAGTCTTTGTCTAGGTGTTGTACAATTTTTTTCTGATTAGACCACGACTAATTCCGCCCAGTCGCTAGGCCTTAATTTATCGTCCGACTAGCGTCAAACGCTTTTTAGAGCACTGGTTTCTTACGCTTTGGTTCATGTTCCTTATGCATTCTTGTTTGTACATGATTCAAGAAAAAAAAAAGAAGTGGTGTTTTGTAACGTACAAGTATTTAATGCGTGTGTTTGTTCTTGCAGGAGCAGTTTGGAGTTGGCCGGGTGCAGGTAGCACGTCGACATGGGATGAAATCTCCGTCGTCTGCAGAAATGAACTCTCCGTTGATGGTATTTAATTAATAATACTTATGTTTATGATCACTTTATCGTTTTTTTTATTTTTTTTTTAATTTTGTTGGCTGCGGGTGGCGGGGGACGGTGGCGGAGAGGCGGAGAGGCGGTGGTGGAAATATATGGAGGGATTAGTTGCACGTCATCTTGATTTTGATTTTCTTAAGGACGAAGTATTTAATTTTTTTTTCTTTAAAAAAAAAGAGTATTAATTTGTTGTCTTTATTCTGAAAAATTCACATGGAATAAAAAATTAAAGGGTGAGTATCAATCACCATTTTCATTTCTTTTATTGATTTTTTTACGATTTATCAAAAAAGAAAATTAAAGTGTGAATCAACTTAGGAACGCATTAGATTTTGATGTGGTGGGAGTTGGAAGGTATTAAATTCAGATAATATATATATAAAAATTATTAAACAACAAAACTCACTTGAGATTTATGTTTATATGCCAAATATTAATGTAATTTAAGAAATTCAATAGATTCTGTTCCACGGGCTAGGTTCAATGAGGTTAAACAAGTTTCAATACCCAACCTTAGATATACGAATTTGATATGGCGACTTCGAACTTGATAAGAACGACTATCAGGCTACTTACCTTCATAACTCTCCGAATCTTAAGTCAAATTACGATACAAAGCCGTTTACGGGTATTTATAGGTTTAGATCATGAGACACGTGGGTTTAGTGCAAGTCAACGGGGACGGGATCCCATCCGAATTGAATTCAAGTCATATAGAAGTCTGATTAGAAAAAAACCGTGATTTCTTTAGTAGGTAGATGACCTTTTATTTTACGGCAAAATCATTAGATTTTTTTTCCTAATAAGTACACAACATTATGGACTTTTATTTCAATAATGTTTGAAATTCAATTGTTATGAATTTAATTTTCCTAAAGAAGAAGTAGAATAAATTGTTGCATTTTTTTTTCCTCAAAAAATTGTTACCAATTGGTTCTGTTTATTTACATAGTTTCAACGACAGTGGAAATGTGGCCATAGGCCCCAAAGAACAAGAAATCAGACTAAATGGGCCTCCACTGGGCCTGGGATGCAAGCAGTATTCTTGGGCTCTAATCACAGATCTTGTGGAACTGGAGTTTTTATTCCCCGGACCGAGGGCATTGACCACCAATTCAGCAAAAAGCCTGGTATGCATTTTATTGCATGAACTCCAAATTTATAATATCTTTAGAGAAAGTATTTTATTTTTAAAACCAATACACAAAGACATAGCCAAAAGTAGAACTGGTAAAATCAAACTCGGCCCGCTGCCCGCCCGAAGTTCGAATCGACAGTGCTATATTTTTTTAGGTCTGAAAAAATCAGGCCTATTTGGCTCGTCCCAAATGCCCCGACGAGCCGGGCTAACCCGACTTTGTCGAGCCGGTCTGAATTTATATGTATGGGCTAGGTCGGGCCAGACCCTTTTGCAACCAGACCCCGCCCGAAATTTTGCAAAAGTCCAATGGGCCTGGCCCAACCGAGCCCATTGTCAGCTCTAGCGAAAAGGTAACTTCATGGGATTTATAAAATTGATACAAATTATATATGTCATCCAAAATGTTACTAATATATATAACAGTTTTCAATATATTTCGTTGAATAACATTATATTTATTAAATATATACTCCAAAGTATTTCCCGAAATTACCCATAACGATTCCAACCTTTTCTTAGGTCTCTATTACAAAAAAATGATTTTTACGTACAAATTTAATTTAAAATGTAGTTTGACCTTTCATTATCTACAAAATTTGTTTTGCCGCTCGAGCCATGCATAATAAATACGTTATAAATATATGATATTCTATAAAATACATTTTAAATGTTAAAAAAATCTGTTTTTTGCATTTTATCTCTTATGAATAATTTAGATTAACACGTCAAAAAATTAATATATATTATTTTACTATAATCCGAACAATTTTAAGGGTGGTTTTCCTTAAAGAGAACCAGACTAGAAGAGTCTAATAGCACTTAGCAGCATAATTGATTAGTATTTTAGGATGATTTTTACAAAATTGTATTTTAGACTTTATAGTAAATATTCTCTAATTTTTGTTACCAATGATCCAATTTATAAATCTCTTGTTCTTGATATATTTTGATATGCATATAAGTTAATGTGAGTATTTAATTTAATTTTAGTATATTAATCGAAATCTACGTAAAATTACTTGAAATTTATTTATGTGGCCTTTTCAGCTTTCTCTCCTGTTTTGCTGCCTTCTCGAGTGATTCAGACTCTCAACCTTAACGTGCACGAACTTGGCCGAGAGATTAAGCCCCAATCAGGTTATTTTATATAATTGTATATACAAAATTCACACATATATATATTATATTCTTTATTTCTTTTTTTTTTAGCATTAATAATTAATTGAAAAAAAGGTCTAAAATATTGGAATTTTCATGTGCAGAACAACGCAAAAATATTGTCAATAAAAATGACGAAAAGTTGGAGAAGAAGAAGAAGGCAGACGACGTCGTTTATTTATCTCCGGATATTTATCTACCTAAAGAATGGACTTATTAGCTTTCATAAAGAATTATTGGGGTGCTCTACAAATTTATACCAAAAAATTAACTAAATAAAACATATAGCTTCTGGATTGCAGCTATTTATTTATATATTATTTTAGCATTACATCTATTATTTGCTCGCTGTTGATGATATTTTATCATCTGATGTAATCCAAATAATAATTAATAACAGCAATAATAAAGTCTCCCTTGGTTTTTGTTTTCTTTAGTATTTTATTTATTTCGCAATTTATTTGATAAATTTACCTAATTAAAAGAATGCTGTTAGTTGTCATGAATTTGTTTTTTTATTTTTTCTTCTAAATATTAGTAAATAACTTTCATGTCATTTACTTTGAAGAAGTATTCAATGAAGTGAAATTATTGTGAGGTGTTTGGCATATAATCATAAATTCCCCTATATATATAGCCCGATTTAGGTGCTACACCAAGAAGATTAACGTATTTAGGGTGGCGAAGCGAAGTCATTAAGGCCATTGGCACCTACACATGAGATACATCATAATCTTTTATCCAAATAATATTCTTGAATTAAAATAAGAAGTGAAAATAAATCAATATATATTAATATCAATAAGCAAAAAAATGATAATTCTCTTGAACTGATACACCTATTTGTTGGAATTTTTGGTCTTGAGAAATGGGTGTTGACCCGATTTAGACTAAATAATTAAGTAGTTTTCATTAGTGAAAAATAGAATTAAATTATTTGTAAAAATTCTACCAAGAGAGTAGATGAGAATAACATTTGGAATTTCTCAAAACCGATTCCGGGTGAATGAGAAATTAATGCTAGAAGTTAGCCACTTAATACAAATAAATGTTATGGAAAATGGAAAATGTGGGGAATGAGAGATGCTCCATCCCACATAGGAAAATGAGGATAAGTTTGCACACTTAATATATCTCAAGTTGGACAAAAGGGTTTGGGCCCTTGGGGGCACCCAAGTTTTTAAAGGGGTAATGACCTACTTGCTTGTGTGTTTGGTTCAAAGCACACATGTGCCCTTATTTTTTTCGGACCAAAAACCTTTAAAATTAAATGGATTTAATTAATTTTCATAATTAATTAAATGATTTTCCAACTGGGAACGTTCGGGCGGGAGCACGACCCGTGCGGTCGGGTCGTGCTACCTGCCGAACTTTTGCGTCTACACACGCACGACCCGTCTTGATGGGGTCGTGCGCCCTGCCAGGCTGAACATTGGAGCAATAACAGACGGCGCCCGAGCAGTGCATTTGTCGGTCAAAATGTGTCTTTTCGAACCAAAAGACGCGATCTTTCCATACGAGGCATTAAAAGGCTATAATAATCGACCCTAGTATTTGAAAACAACACACGAAAATAATTAGTAAAACTAAAAAAACGAGCATTGCATTTGCATATTGTCCGATTTCCTTGAAAAGTTTGAAAGTTGAGAAACACTTCTATTATTTGTGATTAGGTTTTGCAAGTCTTTGCTAAACCGGAATCGTAAAGTCGTTGTATCTTAGAGACGAATGTCTGAACCGGGCAGTAAGCACTTTGTATACGGGCGTATTTCGTCTTGCGGAGACTAAATACAATTCAGGTCTCGACTTAGCCTTACCTACAAACTCCATCCATTTTCTTCCTAAACAGAAACCTTTCACTATATTTTTAACCAACACTATTTTGCAGTGTCACTCTTTTATTTTGTTTTATCACAAATTTCTAATTCTCATGTATCCATCGAGATTTGGAGCTGTAAATTGCACTCGATAATTAAGACAATAACCTCCGTAAAACAACCAATTCCAATGGCGTTAGCGCCCGCTTACCCTAACGGCATGATTGGTATGAATGAATGGAATTAGGTTGGAATGGAATAAATTTAGGAATGGAATAACATTAGAAATGGAATGGTGTAGTATTACTATTCTTATGATTGGTATGTACAAGGAATGGAGAAATGAATGGATGACTATTTTTTACTTTATTTAAATATCTTGATTGGTAATTATAAATTAATGATAGTAATTGAGAAAAATAATTTTAAAGTATCAAATCCTTTTAAATAAGATTTTTTAAATAAATTTTATTAAAAATGTTATTCATTTAAGATTATTTTAATGTGTGCTCAATAATATATATATATATATATATATATATATTTATATATATGATATCAAAAATAGTTTATATAATATTTTTTAGGGATGATTATAAAAACACCCTGAGATTTGGGCTAATTACAAAAAAATCCAGAGATATTTTAAAATTACAAAAAACCCTATCAGGTTTGATTATGTGTTAAATTTAAGGGGCAACCATAGTATTTTTATAAATATCAGGGGGATTTTGATATTTTTTGCTTATGAAGGGGAAAAATGTAAGACGTAATCAAACCTCAAGGAGTATTTTGTAATTTTAAAAAAACTCTAGGTTTTTATGTAATTATCCTAAATCTCAGGGGTATTTTCGTAATTACCTCTATTTTTTTATAAGAAAATATAGAAAATCAACAAAATAATTCTATATCAAAATTTTGATTTAACTATTGAATATTGATAGAAATTGACTATGATTTATTAAAATATTAAATATAACTTATATTTATTCTAAATATTTTTTTTATTTATATAACACTACTTTTCGAAAATACAGATTATATCCAATAATTTTAGTCATTTATAGAAAGATAATTTTATTAAAAATAAAATTTGAGTCATTCTTGATGATTGGGTATAACTAAACCCATTGGGGGAGGAGGAATGATCATTCCTTGTTTTTGGGAATAAATTTTAATAGGAATGAGTATTCCTATTACTAAAGATACCAAAATTGCGAATGTGAATGGGAATGAAAGCTTAAGGAATCTCATTCCATTCCCACCTCATTCCCACATACCAATCAGCGCCCGCTTAGTAAATGCGCTAATCGATGATAACTTTGGGCTTTGGCTTTTTAACAGTTTTGACAAATACCTCGAATTTTCTACAATCCAGTTGTGTTGTATTTTTTGAATTCCAACATATTTTTAAATTTCCAGCAAAAATGAGTATCACTCATCCAAAAAAGATATATGAATTTTGTAATTTGTAAAAGATCCGAAATTAATAAAGAAGATTATGTAGGCTTGAGGTCGGCACCTACACTTAATTTTTCAATAGGTTTCATAAATACCCAATAAATATAATTTTGTGTTAGTTACAATATTTTGTTAAATTAGTTAATCATTCAACTAGAACATACTGAACACAACATTGTGTATTAATATTTCGTCCCTGAAAAATGTCGCAAGACAAAATCTCCAAAATTCATGTCATATCAACATCCACCATCAAAATCCCACCTCAACCAGAATCAACGGCTCGGATCAATTTGACGCCATGGGATCTCGAACTCCTATTTCTCGAATACAGTCAAAAGGGCCTTCTCTTTCTCAAGCCCAGCCCACACCAACAAACCCAAATACTCACCAAAACCAGCACCACTTCCTTAATCCATCACCTAAAAGCGTCCTTTGAACAAACGCTTCAATTTTTCCCACCGCTCGCCGGCCGCCTCGCAACCACCAGATCTGACGACGGCACAGCCACTTGCTTCTTCGTCGACTGTAACCACATCGAAGGAGGAGCACTTTTCATTCACGCAACCGTGGAAGACGAAAATATTACTGTTGCCGATGTAATTAACTCGTCAACTAATATTGTTCGCTCTTTTTTTCCGCTCATCGGAGTTCGAAACTACGACGGCGTTTCTCAGCCGCTGATGGCGGTTCAAGTGACCGAGCTGGTGGATGGATTGTTCATAGGCTTTAGCATTAACCATTTATTGGTGGACGGGACTTCGTTCTGGCATTTATTTAACTCCTGGGCAGAAATATCTCGCGGCGAAATTCCGATTGGTAATCCAATTTCTAAAATACCTTTTCTCAATCGAGATCTGATTACTCTCGATTTAATCGGTTCTAACACCATCTACATTTCTCACGAACACCTCAATTTCGACAAAAATCCTCTTCCTCAATTACCATCGCAGCAGCAGTTGAGGGATAGGGTTTTTCATTTCACCAAAGAAAATATTACTAAGCTAAAAGCAAGAGCCAACCAAGAAATGGCGGCCGAAAGTAAAGGCAAAATTATCTCCTCACTCCAAGCAATCATGGCGCATATATGGAGATCCATCATACGGTGTCGTTCCCCTATGAATTCTGGTGCTCATGAAACGACGACGTTTGAGATCTCAATCGGCGCGAGACAGAGATTAAAGCCACCTCTTCCAGAAGAATACTTTGGAAACGCAGTTTTTCCAGGGTTTATAACACTGGAAATAGGGAAACTGCTGGAAAATAATTTGGGCTGGACTGCATGGCAGATAAATAGAGTGGTGGCCTCAAGTGATGGGCCTGACAAAGTGAGAGAATTTTACATGGACTGGATAAAGAAGCCCACGTTTCTGCAGTCCAATGGGTTTCCGAGTAATTATTTTATCCTCATAAATTCTCCGAGATTTAACGTGTACGGAAACGATTTCGGTTGGGGAAAACCGGTGGCGGCCCGAACCGGAGGAGCCAATAGTCATGACGGAAGGATAACGGTTTCGAGCTGGTTGAAAGAAGGGAGTGTGGAGATAGAGGCGTGTTTGTTTGCAGAAACTTTATCTGCTTTAGAAGAGGATGATGAGTTCATGGAGTTTGTGTCATCCTAATTCATAGCTTGCTTAGCTTGGTTGCTTTCAGCTTATTATTCAGCTTATTATTCGACTACTCCTGCAAATAAATCATATCCATCCAGATCCTTGTGTTTTACTTACATTGTGTGGTGTTGTTAATCTCCAGTTCTTTGTTTTTAATCTTCTGTTTTATTTTTGTTATTTCAATCTTATATTATGTTTTAAGGTAACATTCACTTTACACCTTTTTTTTTTTTTCAAAACGATAGAACTTTTATTGATTACTCAAACTCAAGATTACAACCATAGCCAACTGACACTAGAGCCTCCTTGCACTAACAATCGTTAAGAAGGAATGCGAAAGCACTCAAACAAACTTAAACACTCTCACCCGAGGAGACTAAGCCACTTCGGTCCTAAAATGAAGACTAACCAAACTGATAGAAACAACACAAACACCGGACATGAACAACCATCACGCACTGCAAGCTAGATAAACTAATCCGCCTGCGAACTTCGTCCCTCATCCGGCAACAAACCGTCAACAAAGAAACATAGAGAAAACGACATAACCAAACACCTAAAAACCCCAACAAACTACAAAAAAGGAAAACAAAAAGACCAACAAAACAAAAAAATGAACTAGTAAAAAAAAAAAAAAAAACAGAAACAAACATGACAAGAACATACTCTCCCTCTCTGACGAACCCTTGCACCGCCACCCCTCCCCAAGTCAACCACCGTTGCTGCTGTCGTCGCCGCATTCACACCACCCACATCAAAGAAAAGCCCAAAACTCCACATATCAACAAGCAAACTCTCGGATCTGACAAGACGAGAGAAAACCTGAGCATCATCATCTTGAAGGCTTTTAAGATGGAGAAACATGGGTCTTATGCTCAAGAGAGAGAAAAATAAATTCCATACCTGTAGAAAAAACCATGGATAGCGGGGTTTTGGCCAGGCCGAAACGACGCCCGAACCTGGAGGGGAGGGAGGGGAAATTTGGTTCTAAGGAGTGAAGAGGGAGAAAAAGTGGGTTTTCAACCTAAGGGAGAAAAACGATGAGGAGAGAATTTTAGTGAGAAAATTTTTTGTTGTTCTAGTAATATTTTGATACATTCACTTTACACCCTTATGCTGATGGTTTTGTTGGAATTTGGTATAGAAAATTGGGTGTTGATCCAATTTTAACCAAATATTTAAGTAGTTTCCATTAGTAAAAAATTAAATTAAATTATTCGTAAAATTCTAAGTGAGTAGATGAGATTAACATTTGTAATTTCTCAAAACCAATTTTGGGTGAATGAAAAATTAATGCTAGAAGTTAGCCATTTAAAACTAGAAAATGACATGAGAAATGAAAAATATGGGGAAGGAGAAAACTTCCATCTCACATAGAGTAGAAAGCCAAAGTTTGCTCAATTTATAAACCCCAAGTTGGACAATTGGGTTTGGGCCCTCGGGGCACCAAAGTTTTTAAAATGTAATGACCTAACTGCTTGTGGGTTTGGTTCACAACACACGCGATGCCGCCTCGACCCAGGCCCGGGCCTTGGGCTTGGGCTTCAGCCTTCAAGATCCTTATATTTTTTGACCAAATTTATTTAAATTTTTGTTTAAATATTAATTAATTAATTCCAACTAGGTGTACGCGGAGCACACCCGTTGAACAGTAAGCGATATTGATCGTACGCGAACCTCTGAATTGTTGCACCTTTTCGAGTAACCAGGTGCATTTTTTTACTGTAGACATGTATTTTCGATCCAAAAGACATATCATTTCCATCAGACACCTTGATGCCTATAAATACAAGGCTCCTACAGATGAAAACAGACACGAAATTCAGATAATATAATCGAACCATTTGCATCTGCATATTGAATTACTCCCTTCAAAAAGCTTTAAAGGCTCAAACACTATATAGTTCGTTGTAGTTTTGACTTTTGCAAGTGTTGCTAAGTCGAAACAGTAAAGTTGTTGTATCTTAGAGATGATCGTCGAAATCATAAGCACTTTGTATATGAGGCGATTTCGTCTTGCGGAGACTGTATTAAATGCATGCCTCGATTTAGCCTCATTTTCCTAAACACTTAGTCATGCATTGTTTTGTAAACACTAAACCACCCAAATAACATGTTTTGTATTTGTTACCCTTTTTTTTACGATTAACATTCAAATGCCTCAAACAACAAAAAAGATAATGTACATCTACAATTAAATATCGATTGGTTTGATCCGAAAAATTGTTCAACGGTACCATTTCTAAAAATACAATTAATCTTAAATCTAGTTAAACTAAATAATATAACTTTAATGTTATTGACAAGAAGGACAAAGAAATGAATATCTAAAAGATGATTTCTAAGAAAAATATAAATTTATGTGAGATAATACATTTTATAAATGTTAATATGTTTTTATTATTAATAATATATTTATGTATGTATTATTTTGAATTTAATTAAGATTATTAATGTCCATCAATATATCTTTTACTAGATGTTTGAAGGTTTTAATAATAGCACAATGCTACTTTTTTCCATTCAATTAAACTTATTAAGATGGTAATATAAGTTTTATTATGTAGATCGGTGTATATAATTCCAATTAGATAGTATAAAGGGGTTAAATAAATTTTGTCCTATATAAAACCACTATAAGAAAACAATCAAATTCCAATAAAATAATTCCAACGAAATGAAAACTATTGGAATTTTTAAAATTCCAAAGGAAATTCCAATACTACATTATACCATTGGAATATTCCAATGAAAATTCAATGAAAATTTGAACGCTAAATAAAATCGTTGGTATAAAATGTTGGAATTTAAAATTCCAACGGAAATTCCAACACCACAACTAACCATTGAAAAATTTCAACAGTGATTCCAACATTAATAATAAACCATTGGAAATACTATTGAAATTTTAAAAATTCCAACAGATATTCCATTGCTAAAACATACCATTGGAAAATCCAACAAAAATTCCAACGTTAAACTAAATGTTGGAATTAATCGTTGGAATTTTTGTTGGAGTTTTTAAACTTCCAACGGAAATTTCAATGGTACAACATGTTGGAAATTTTCATTGAAAGTTCCAATACCATTGGAAAATTTCAATAGGGTTAAATGATTTGATAATAAAATTCATATCAATAAAATATATATCCTCCTTTGGAGTCAATCATATTGAAACTACATGGTTAAATGTGCTCGATTTGGGATAAATTGATTATGGGTGACCTAATGGGAAGTTAAAGATATTAGATAATGAGATAAATTGATTGAATATTCCAACGGATTTATATCATTGGACTAAATTCCAATAGTATAATTCCATTGGAATAACCGTTGGAGTTTTTTCCAACGATTAAATATATTTCAACGGAATTAGTGTTGGAAAAAATATTGGAGTTCTTTCCAACGGTTATATATTCCAATTGATAAATAACGTTGGAAATTTCGTTGGAATATTTTTCCATTGGAATTTCCATTGGAATTTCGTCATTCCAACGACCATTTTACCAACGATGCATTTTATTTTGGAATTTCAGTTGGAATCGATAATTCCAACGGTAATTGGTCAAATTCCAACATATTTGTTCCGTTGTAATTTTTTTGTTTTCTTGTAATGAACGACGACTCTTAAAAAGAAAAATTGTAAATTCTCCGTAACCAAATATACAAGACCAATTATACTATCAAACCTAAGCAAATTGTCAACTCTCGGTTCTCCTCGTAGGGTAGGAGTTTAGTTTCTCTCTCTTCTGAGACCCGTTCCCAGTGGGCTGTGTTAGGGTTTCTACCCTTATCCGCCGACACCGTTATCCGCCGACACCGTTCACCTCCATCATTCATCCATCATTCTCCCTCATTTGTTTTCCTTTTTCTTCATACTTCATCCCCATCTCTGTCAACCTTTTCTCTAATGGCCCATCTTACCCTTGTCAGAGAATGTTTTGCATAGTGTCACACAAAACCCACATCCTATGTGTCTCACACAACCTCACATGGGCAATTTGTCAAACTATGTCGACTACATTATATTCTTGTTATCTAACCAACACCGCTCACCACCCATCCCATCGACCTCAAAATCACCATTTGCCCGCACGCCCATTCCACCTCTTTCCCCGTGCTAATAACACCTCCGACTGTTTTTTGTGCCTTTTTCGTTTCATGGTGCTTGGTTGCGGGTTTTTGCGGAATTATTATTCAACCGACTACACTTGAATCGATGCGGACTAGTGAATGGAGGACCTCTCGAAGCGAGGGAGACCACCGTGATAGACTAGATGATCCGATACACGTTACGTTGATCGAAATAAAACATCAGAGGGGTTTTGTTTGGCGGGAACACTTAAAACACACAAAGCCTTCAACTCCTACTACTTACTCGAGGTTATGAAGAAAGCGTGGAAATCGCGTAAGGGCTACGCCGCTAGAGATTGGGGCAAAAACCTATTCTTATTCCGCTTTGACGACCCAAAAGAAAGAGAATGGGTTATCTCGAACCAACCGTGACATTTCGAAGGGTGCATGTTCGCCCTTAAGGCAATCGAAGGAGCGGAACAACCATCCACCATTTCCATCACGGAGATACCTTTCTGGACCCGTTTCTATGACCTACCTATCACGTGCATGAATGAGAAAGCCTTATCTATAATGGCTAAACAGATTGGTAATTTCGTTGCTTGGGACTCAGATGGAGACAACCTATTCGGTAAGTCGGCTAGAATAAAAATCGCAGTTGACATCTCTAAACCATTCTTGGGGAATTACAATAAAAGTTAAAGGAGAATCAAAGTGGATCCCCTCAAATATGAATCCCTACCAGTTCTTTTTTGCTGCGGAATTATCGGTCACCATTTCCGAGCTTGTAACGACTATGACAACAATGCAGCCCAAACCCCCTCCGAAGCCAAGTACGGACCATGGTTAAAAGCATCTCCCTACAAATGGCCTCGCTCGAACGCTCATACCCCTCCCACACCTCCCACAAACTCCAAAACATCCAAATAACTTATCTACCAAACTGAACTAAAACACTCACCCACACCCAAAACCCCCGAAGACCCATCAATCGCCCACCCTCACAGAAACGACACTCCCCAATCATCCCATTATACATCAGCAACACTTCCTAACTTTGACTCCCTCAACCTCTCCTTTCAAACTATCATCCCTAAACCGCCTTAGAACCTTAACCCATCCTCACGCATCCCAGAAACAAACCTCACTGATGTCCCTACCCAAATCCAAACAAACATGAACTCTCCATGCATGCCCACCATCTTAACCCCTTTGGAGATAACTAACACGTTCCCACATCCCCACACACCAACTACTCTATCATCTGTTGTTGACACCCTTATGCCAAATTCCCAAACAACTTACACAAAACCCCCAACCCAACCACAAAGTACCGATCCCAAGAAACCTAGTACCTGGACCCGACTCCTTCAATTTAAACCTTTCCCCTCTACGAACCCTGTCACCATACCTCCAAAACAAAGAAAAAACAAAAAGCCCCACACATATATGGACCTTTCCCAACCCACTCCTCCAACCAAAAAGCACAAACATGAGACTGGAAATCCGGAAAAAATGGACGAGTCTTATACGAATAATAACGGCGGAGGCGCAAAAGAAAGCGATCCGCCGAACACAATGAGTTGTCTCGGTTGGAACTGCCGAGGGCTTGGGAACCTCGCGAGTTCAAGTGCTTACACGAGACATCAAACGAAAAGATCCCACCATTGTGTTCCTTATGGAAACAAAGTTACTAAATTCAGAAATTGACAAGTTATGCGATAAACTAGGTTTCTCCAATTTTTTTGCGGTTGATTGTGACATGCGGAGCGGGGGTCGGAGAAGTGGATTATGCTTCATGTGGAAAGAATCGATCGATTGACGATCAAGTACCACTCTCTACATACTATAGACACTTTGATAGACGGGCGGTGGCGATTAACAGGGATATATGGATGGCCGGAAGAACATTTGAAATCAAACACGTGGCAACTTCTCAAATCCTTGCATGCAAACGATAACTCCCCGTGGTTGTGCGTTGGTGACTTTAACAAAATTCTTTATCATTCGGAAAAAGTGGGGGGTAGGCCAAAAGACGACATCAAAATCAAAGCTTTCAGAGACACGCTATCTGATCAGAACTTAGACAACCTCGGTTTTGACGGCTTCAAATTCACTTGGACTAATGGACAAGAAGGGGCGAATAATATACAAGAGCGGCTTGATAGATGCGTGGCTAACATCTCTTGGGTGAGTCAGTTTTCTATGTATAAAATCGAACACATGGTCCGCATCTCATCAGACCATTGCCCAATATTATTGCGACATGGAAGGACTCAAAGGGGGCGTGAGATCAAGAGGAAACGGATGTTCCGTTTTGAAAAAATGTAGTTGCAAGACTCTCTCTTGCAAACCTTTTATCCAAAGGCATGGAACTTCCACCCGAGTAATTCTCCAATGAAAACAAAAGACAAAATCCAACAACTTGGAATGGCTCTTTTTAGTTGGGAAGCAACACACTTTGGTATGATTAGAAAGCAACTTGAATGTGCACGTACCCAATTGGCGAAAATTCAGGCCCTACCTTCAGCAAGCAAGCATATCACGGCAGCTAAACAATTAGAAAAAAAGATTATGACTCTTATGCGGCGTGAAGAAACCATGTGGTTCCAACGGTCTCGGGTTAATTGGTTCAAAGACGGGGACAAAAATACGGCGTTCTTCCACAAGGTAGCATGTGGCCGTAAAAAGCAAAATTCTATTGATCATATATTAAACACTGAGGGACAGCGGGTTGACGACCAGAATGATATTGCGGAGGTGCTTAAACAATATTTCGAGAACCTGTTCCCGTCTACTATTGATTCAAATTTCATGAGGGTCCTGAATGCAATAAATCCTGGAATACCGAACGAGCTCCGAACTGAAATAGGTGCACCCTTCACCGAGTCTGAAATCATTGAAGCTCTATCCCAGATGCACCCCACAAAAGCCCCCGGGCCTGACGGTATGTCTGCTCTCTTTTTTCAACATTTTTGGTCTTCTATAAAGAGTGATGTTGTGGCAACTATCCTTAACGTTCTTAATAACCAAGTCGACCCATCCCCTCTCAACCATACCCACATCATTCTGATACCAAAAATAAAAAATCCCTTACTACCTAGTGATTTTTAAAATAATTACAAAAGTCATCGCCAATAGACTCAAGGTCGCCCTTAATCATATGATCCACCCGAGCCAATCAGCCTTCGTTCTCGGGCGTCTCATTACAGATAATGCCCTCATAGCCTTTGAGATTTTCCATGCAATGAAATCCAACACAGCCAAAAAAAGGGGTCATTCGCACTCAAACTTGACATGAGCAAGGCTTATGACAGGGTTGAGTGGGAATTTTTACATCAGGTTATGTTATGCTTAGGAATTCCAAATCATATTGCATCTCTTATTATGCGTTGTGTCTCTACGGTTTCTTATTCAATTCTTACTAATGGCATCCCCGGAAATACTTTTATCCCCACACGAGGTCTTCGCCAAGGCGATCCTCTCTCCTCCTACTTGTTTTTGTTCTGTGCAGAGGCTTTCTCGTCCCTTATCAGAAATTCGGAACAGGCTAGGAACGTACACGGCTTTAAAATCTGCATACGAGCTCCGCCAATCTCTCATTTATTCTTTGCCGATGACAGTATAATTTTTGGACGAGCAAATGGCTACGAAATACATGAAATCAAGAATATCATCACTACGTACGGGGAGGCGTCGGGACAAGTGGTGAATTTTGAAAAATCCAAAATCACTTTTAGCAAAGGGGTCGACCAAATCCGAAATCACTATTTGGGATTGCTAACACATGTGGGCAGATCGAAAAAGAGCATCTTTAATGCACTAATCGACAGAGTTGGTAAGAAACTGAAAAACTGGAAGGCAATTACATTATCGGCAGCAGGAAAATTAACATTTGTTAAAATCAGCGGGCCCAAGCGATACCCACGTACATTATGAGCTGCTTCCAAATCCCATCAGAAATATGCCAGAAAATTAACTCCTTGATGGCAAATTTTTGGTGGGGGCAAAGGGGGGAAGAAAGGAAAATACATTGGTTAAAGTGGCAATTGCTATGCAAGTCGAAGGATGAAGGAGGCCTGGGATTCCGGGAACTATCTATTTTTAACAAAGTCATGCTCGCAAAACAAGGGTGGCGATTGTTACAAAATGATAACTCTTTACTAGCCCAAACGTTAAAAGCTCGATACTACCCAAACGGTGATTTTCTAAATGCTACAATTGGATATAACCTTGATTTTACTGGCGAAGTATTGTGAATGAGGAAGAGATATCATCAAAAAGGGTTCTAGAAAGCTTGTTGGAAATGGAAACTCTATTCGCATATGGAGTGATCCTTGGCTACCATCCACCCATAATTTCTATCCTAGCTTACCAGTAGGCGAAGGTCAGGAAGACATGCTGGTTCGTGATCTGATGTTGGTAGACACCCCGAAATGGAATGATGACTTGATAAGGAATATTTTCACGCATGAGGAAGCCCGATTAATTCGAGTATCCCCGAGAAATTGCGGTGCGAGGGCAGGATGGACATGGCATTTCATGGCTAACTGAGAGACATCGTCAAATCCGGCTATAAGGTAGGGTGGACTTTGGAGACTCACCTCACTAACAGGCCATCGACATCGAGAAGACTCTTTATTTGGAAATGGGTATGGCGCCTTCCTATACCTCCCAAGGTCCAGGTTTTCATATGGAAAATGCTACATAATGCACTACCCGTTCGAGCCGCGTTATCTAAGCGTAAAGCGCGGGTCCCAACCCATATTGTCTACGATGTGGTGAAGAGATCGAGACGGTGGAACATGCTTGTTTGCGACTGAGGCGCCCTGGAGCTCATTTTTTTGGCGCGCGTCACCACTTCGACTCGACCGGATTTAACTATTTCATCGGCGTCTATGGCTGACCTGACACACGAATTGACAAAAAACAAAAATGAAGATCGGGATGCTCTGTTTGCCATGCTTTTGTGGACCATATGGTATGCGAGAAACATGCGTACGTTCCAAGACAAAGAAATCTCCCATAATGAGTGCTTCGCACTAGCCTTGAAGTGCTTACATGAATATCAAGCTGTCCGGGATGATGATAAGGGTGTGCGGGAGAAAGCCAGGGTGCATCAGTGGCAACGTCCTAGGGAAGGGACTGTCAAGATCAACACGGATGCCTCGATCATCAAAGGAGAAGGTTCAAGTATAGGAGTGGCAATACGAACACACAACGGGGAAGTATTAAATGTACTTTCAAAACGGTACGACCATGAATTCGCCATTGATATCATGGAAGCCATTGCATGCCGGGAAGGGTTAAAGATAGCTACGGAGCTACACCTCGAGTGTGTCGAGGTGGAAACGGACTGCCTACTACTAGCCCATGCATACCATCAACGGCAAACGAACCTCACATACCTTGGAAGGGTGATCGATGACATACGAGAGCTCAGTGCACACTTCACTTGTTGTACCTTGCGCTACATTCCAAGAATAGCCAATAGGATGGCACACCACTTAGCTAAATTTGCATTTTCTCTTTCTGGTTGTAATTTGTATTATGGTGCATTTCCATCTGAACTGACTCATCTTATTCCTGTGGATGAGACTCTGTTAAGTTTTAATATATTCACATGTTTCCCTCAAAAAAAAAATATACAAGACCAATTTGACATTTCCCCACAAAAATAATAGAATTTGGACAATTTTAATATAATAATAATAATTATTATAATAATAATAATTATTATAATAATAATAATTACCTGGATACCTATATTGTTGAATATATAGTTTGTAATATTATATTATAGGTCTTACATCAAGAAATAATTTCTTGGACTAATCTGCCATGCTAAAGCATTAAGCACAACACACGTGTTCCAAGAATTTGGAAAAGTCACAACTCTTCAATTGGAAGCCTCTTCAATTGGCAGCCTCGTTGATCAGTCGCACCGTATGCAACCATTAGTGATTGGTATTGAAACTTAACAACTGATATTTAAAGAGTTACTTTTAGAGATGTCAATAAGGGCCGGGCTTTGAGGGTTGACTCTAACCCGACTTTAAAAATTTAAAGACGGGCCTATATTTTATAGGTCTTTATAACATGAAGGCTTTTTAATCCTGTTCTAATTGGCCCTAGGGCCGTCTAGGGCTAGAGTAGGGTTGGTCCTTAGGTCTTTTCTCTGATAAATTTATTGTATTTTATATATTTATATTTAAAATTTATGCTTGTAATATTACTAATCTATTATTTGATCTCATTTGCCAATTACCATTTATCTTAACAAATTATCAAATTTGATCTTTGATCTCATTTATAATTTAGTCTTACTAAATAACTTAATATGGAGATCCATCATACGGTGTCATTTTGCTACGAATTTGGGTTCTAAAGAAACGACGACATTTGAGATACCAATGGGCGCGAGACAAAGATTGAAACCCCCTCTTCCCGAAGAATACTCTGGAAATGCAGTTTTTCCAAGGACTGTAACACTTGAAACTGGGAAAATGCTGAGAAATGGTTTGGGCTGGACCGCATGGCAAATAAATAGAATGGTGGGTTCAAGTGGCGGGCCTGATAAAGTGAAAGAATTTTACTTGGGCTGGATAAAGAAGCCAAATTTTCTTAAATTTGATGGGCTTCCTAGTAATCACTTTATCCTCATAAATTCTCCAAGATTTAACGTTTACGGTAACGATTTAGGGTGGGGAAAATCGGTGGGGGTAAGAACTGGTAGAGCTAACAGTTTTAACGGAAGGATAACGGTTTCTGGAGGGTTGGAGGAAGGGAGTTTGGAGATTGAGGCGTGTTTGTTTGCTGAAACTTTATCTGTATTGGCAGATGATGTAGAGTTCATGGAGTTTGTGACATCCTAGCTTCTTTCATCAGTTGGTATATTTGAGTGCTCCTATAAATAGTAGAAATAATGGTATTTCATCGTTTGTGTTTTATATTTTATATTCTGTCGTTGATGTGCTATTTTTTTAGGTTTGTAAACTTGTGGAAATGTAGTTATGTTTCCATATGGTGTGTTTTAAATATTTGGTGTTCCATAATGAATTTTAAGGATGTATTGGTTTTTCTGTAAAAATTGAGAACGTATTTCGAGGAATAAATAAAAGTAAAAATAATGTTTGTGTTGATTTAATTGAAAATCTTTTAGATATATTGATTGTTGGTGGAATTTTCTCGAAAAATAATATTGTAAAGTATAAGTCCAAAAAATTGAATAAAAAAATTGACCTAAAAAATAAGCAATATAGATCTCATTTTATACTTTTTGGTAGAGCTGTCAAAATTAGCCCGACTTGGTATTAGGGTTGGACCAGATTATGATATTGTAAGTAGAGCTGTCAAAACCATTGGGCCGGACGTACTAGGCTTTTGAAAAAAATTGGTTCGGGCCAAACAGTAATCTGACTACTAATTTTGGGAGTCCAGCCTGGCCAACCAATGAAAAAGTAGACTAAAAGTGCTAAGACGATGGGTCGGGGTTTTGAGGCACTATATTTTTGGGTTTGGGATATCAAAGCCCAGCCTAGTAAAAATATCGGACTGGTCGGGTCGGCCCACTAGGCCGGGACAAAATTGACATCTCTAATTGTAAGCTCGAAAAGAGACGTGCCTATTTGGTCTAGCCCATTACGTCCGAAATTCCAGGCCGACCCGACTGATCCATATTTTCATGTGTATTTTCATGGTTTTGGACCTCCAAAATGGTGGTGTGATAGAATTTTGGTTGGGTCCAATTTTTGGCGGGCTAGCATCGGGCCGACCGCCGAATATTCCCTTATAAACTCAAACAAATTAGAATATTTCTCTCTCTAAACCAGAAAATTCTAACACAAAAAAAATCGATTATTGGTCTCCCTCTCTCTACTGATGTTCACCATCCCTTCCCCCCCGCCCCTTGACCCCCTCCCCCATCCCCATGATCTTGTTGTCCAGATCTGGTTTGGGGTGTATCTGTTTGCCCCAAATCTTCGATTTTTCCTGTATTTCCATGAATGTCGGTGATGGTGGAGCTTTGTAAGATCGAGTTTCAGATATATGGTAGTGTGTCCTTGTTTTGGGGTGTAGTTGTGGCAGTCGTGTGGTGTTCGACGAGGTCGGCTGATGATGGTGGACGGTTGCGATGTAGGAGAGGGAGAGGCTGACTTTCTAGTGGGCTTATGTATTTTATTTTATCATTTATTTTTTCTCAGTGTTTTAGTTTTTCTTTGTTTCTAGATAGTTTTGATAGTTGTGTTTTTTGGTTTTTTTTTCTTCTTCTTGTTGTGGTTTGAGTGATCCGGTTGAAGGGCGAAACTCGTAGGTGGGGCGGTTGTTGTCCTCTAATGCGTGGTGATTGCTTGTGCCTGGTGTCTTGTGGTTTGTAGTCTCCATTAGGAGTGCTGAAGTCTCGTGAAGTAGATTTGAACTGGTCCTGTCAATTTTCCGCTTGGCTTTTCTTTAGTCATGTCGGCCCTTAGCCAATTGGCTACGTTTGTAGTTGTAATTCTAGTTTTTGAGTTGTTCTAATAGAATTACTGTCGTTCGGAAAAAGAAAAAAATATCGGGCCGATCCAGTCCATTTGACAACTCTACTTTTTGTTATCAAAATTAATAAGAAAATTAATAAAAATGGTGATTGATTAAAGAAAATACCCAAATTCTTTATATAAATAGGAAGGGGAGAAAACTAAATAGTAAATTAAATACTCACAAATGTGAAATAGAAAGACAAAAATAAGGTAATTTGAAAAAAAAAAAAAATTTCCACGAACATTAATAAATTCTTTCCAAATTTGGAAAATCTTTTTCAGCCTAAATATGTTAGTTTTATGAGATTCCCGAGGACCAATATGAGTGGCATCCTTGCAGTGGATAATGGATATTTGGCATTTTCGCTTTATCAAACTGCCACTTCTTTTTTTACAACCAAACTGCCACTTTTTATGTATAGTGAGTTTTACGTTACATAGACAAGCTAAATATTTATTTAAATGAAATAAAATAGTAATATAAGAAACGAAAATCTAATCAATCATTCAACTATATATAGAATTATACGACATACCCTATCACCCTGAATACAAATACACAAAATTGTGTATCAATTTTTAATTCGGCCCTGAAAAATGTCGCAAGATAACGTCTCCAAAATCCATGTAATATCAACATCAACGATCAAAATACCACCTCAACCAAAATCAACGGCTCGGATCAATTTAACACCATGGGATCTCGAACTCCTATTTCTCGAATACAGTCAAAAGAGCCTCCTCTTTTGACCTAAAAGCGCCTTTTCAACGCACGCTTCATTTTCTCCCGCCGATCTGGCAATGGCGCAGCCACATGCTTTTTCGTCAATTGCAACCACATCGAAGGAGGAGCACTTTTCATTCACGCAACCGCGGAAGACGAAAATATTACTGTCGACGATATAATTAACTCGTCAACTAATATTGTTCGTCGTTTTTTCTGTTCACCGGAGTTCGAAACTACGACGACGTATCTCAACCGCTGACGGCGGTTCAAGTCACCGAGCTGCTGGTCGATGGATTGTTCATAGGCTTCAGCATTAATCACTTATTAGTGGACGGGTCTTCGATCTGGCATTTATTTAACTCCTGGGCGGAAATATCTCGCGGTGAAATTTCGATTGGTAATCCAATTTCTAAACCACATTTTCTCAATCGAGATCTGATTACTCTCGATTTAATTGGATCTAACAGAATCTACGTTTCTCATGAATACCTCAATTTCGACAAAAATCCTATTCCTCAATTACCATCGCAATAGCAGTTGAGGGATAGGGTTTTCATTTCACAAAAGAAAATATAGCCAAGCTAAAAGCAAGAGCCAACCAAGAAATAGCAGCTGAAAGTAAAGGCAAAATCATATCCTCACTCCAAGCAATCATGGCGCTGCATTGGCGCATATATGGCGATCCATCATACGGTGTCGATCTGCCGTGGCTCATGAAACGACGACGTTTGAGATATCCATCGGGGTGAGACAGAGATTAAAGCCACCTCTTCCAGAAGAATACTTTGGAAACGCGGTTTTTCCAGGGTTTATAACACTGGAAACAGGGAAACTGCCAGAAAATAATTTAGGTTGGGCTGCATGGCAGATAAATAGAGTAGTGGCTCCAAGTGATGGGCCTGACAAAGTGAGAAAATTTTACATGGACTAGATAAAGAAGCCCACATTTTTGCAGTCCAATGGGTTTCCAAGTAATTATTTTGTCCTCATAAATTCTCCGAGATTTAACGTGTACGAAAATAATTTCGGGTGGGGAAAACCGGTGGCGGCCCGAACCAGAGGAGCCAATAGTCATGATGGAAGGATAACGGTTTCGAGCTGGTTAGAAGAAGGGAGTGTGGAGATAGAGGCGTGTTTGTTTGCAGAAACCTTTTCTGCTTTAGATGAGGATACTGAGTTCATGGAGTTTGTGTCATCCTAGTTTACTTGCTTGCTTTCTGGTTATTATTTGATTTGTACTCCTACAAATAAATTATCTTCATCATTGTGTTTTCAGATAATTAAGTTTCCGTTGAGCTTTTGAGCAATAAGTAGTTTGATGATAATTTGTTGTGTTGTTAACGCGTCTCCAGTAATTTGCACCATTTTTTGGATAGATTCTGCGCTATTTTAGGGCAGGTCTGCACTAAATCTCCACTAGTTTACGCTAAATTATGCACTAAAAAGAAACTAATACTTTTTAAGGGACAATTAATACTTTAAGGAGAAAAATTAATACTTTTTTAGGGGAAAATATTTTTTGTAGATGAATTATTAATATTTTTTAGTTTAATATGTAATACTTTTTATTTACACGTATAATAATTTCAGTTAAAATAGTAATATTTTTCAATTCAACGTGTAAATACTTTTCGTGAAAAACTAATACTTTTTAATTAGTATCACACCTACTTGTTAGCCTAGTATTTACGAAAATGCACCGATCTTTTGGGTTGAGTCGCGGGTGTCAAAATTCGTCTCACAAAATGCGACCCCTGAGGTGGTTTTATATGAGTTTTGCCATATATATGTCTATATAAATGACCACGAGTTTTTAGCTTTTAAAAATGTATTTTTATTTTCTAAAATTTTATTTCTTTTATCAGTTAACTCAGTTCCTACATTGTTAATTTTACTTATAAATTTAAGAAATTCCATATTTCAAGTCACAAAAACAAATTTCAATGCCAATTCAGTAATTATATTTCTGAAAGTCACACTAAAATTACAAAACTCTTAAAGTAGTATATATAAAAGATGACCCATGAAAACAAAGAATGTAGGCTCTATGTAACTAAAGTAGAGAGGACCAAATTGACAATTTTCCCTAAAATAATTGGAGACTGCACATGTAGTATCATATTTACGTGGATGCATATATTATTTGTGTTCAGTGTTCCAATTGAAGAATACTTTTGTATACTCTTTTTTTTTTCAAATGATAAACTTATATTAACGAAACTCAACTAAACTTTCTAAAGTACAACGGAGCCAATTAGAGCTGAGAATCACATTGACTACACAAAGAGTTAAGCAGGGAATTGGCTAGACCAAATCAAATCTACATCAACATTCAAAACTCTCAAGGCAAAAAGCTACAACAATAGGGAAAACATACCAAAAAGAAAATAGACATGAATGAAAAAAGAAGAACAAAGAGATGATTTGATACAATTAGTGACAAAAACTAAAACTCCGTAAAATGGCTAGCAGTTTCAATCTTATGACAATCTCTTCGTCTTTTCTTCATCATGCCCGGATCCAACTCCATTATGTACTTTGATAGTAAGGCGTGAGACAGGGGCGTAGCCAGGATACCAGACTACCCCTAGCCCGACCAAAAATTCAGAAACCCCTTTATATAATTATATTAACAAGAAAAAAAAAGAACACACCATCAAGCACATTACGATAAAAATGTTCAACAATCCAAAATCCAGTACAAAGCTAAAATGTAAGTTGAACCCTACGATTTTTTACTTTAGCAAATTCATCAATAAGAGAATCTATATCTATTTTTCTAACAAGCTCTCTTTCAATATAAATTGTCAAACTATCACCAAGAAACTCATCATCCATTTTGTTGCGAATTGCAGTCTTCACATATTTCATTGCTGAAAATGACCTCTCGGTTGTAGCCGTCGACACAGGTAAAGTTAACACAAGGCGAATCAATCTAGTTATCATTTTGTAGTCGTCTCACCTTCTTGTTTCCACTAGCTTCTCACACAATTTTGCAAGGGTAAGCACTTGAAATTCAGGATTTAGAACCACGTGAACTTTATAATATTGCAATTCACTCGTCAAAGCATGTCTTTCTTGTTGATCAAAATCATCAGGATAAAACTCCACAGCAAGCTTGTAGATATCATCAACCTTAAATGCTTCGAAAGAATTTTTGGATCCAACGCCATACTAAGCTCGAGCAATTTAAATGATTTCTCATTAAACCTCGAGTTCAACTCGCGATTGAAAATCTATGCACTCATTAAAAACTTCAAAATGGTAATGATGCTCAAGAGTTATTTGCCTCTTACCACGACCAAGATTGTTGTTTAGGTCAGGTACATGGATTTTATGCTTTGTGCAAAAATCTTTTACTTCCTGAATTAGTTTATCCCATCCTTGTTCTCGTAACTCTTGAAGAAGTGTTTTTCCGGTGGAAACATATCCAAGTGCAGCCAAAATGTCAATAGATTCCTTTTGAAATGCTTGACAAAGAAAATCGGTTATCCGCATAATTGCCCTCATTAAGTGCAAGCCAAACACAAAACCAAATGTTTCAATATTAGTGTAAGCACCACGAATTTCTGCTCGAGCTTTGGCATTGGAAGTATTTGATATGAGATCCTCAAGCACCTTAGAAGTTGCAGCATACATATCTATCATACTCTGAACAGATTCATAATGAGAACTCCAACGAGTAGAACCCGAACGTTGTAAAGATGTCATCTGATTAGCACCTCGTCCAGATTCACGCTCTCCACTTGCCAACATATTCTCAATATTTGTTTTATGAGCAACTTGCAACTCTGTATGGCGTTTTGGAGAAGATTTGACAATGTTAATGACATTATCAAATATCGAAAGAAGTCCCAAATCGGATCATCTTTGTTTTTCGCAAAGAACAACGTTAATTGCAACTTTATGGGCAAAACAATGGACATAGTATGCATATGGACAATCTCTAAGAAACAACGCCGTAGTGCTCCCCATTGGCCGCGCATGTTACTAGCACCATCATACCCTTGACCTCTCAATTTATGAACTTGAAGATTGTATTGAGAAAGAACTTCAGGAATCACACCTTTAAGAGTTTATGAACAAGTATTAGATACACCCCTAATTGCAAAGAATCGCTCAGTCAAGATTCTAGAGAGTTTACGAATCTTAAGATAATGGCCATTTGCTCGATTTGATTCATCTTGTGCTTCATCAACAAGAAGAGAGAAACAAGACTCTCAATTTCCTCTCGAATCATCTGACGGACTTTGTTGGCCATGATTGCCAAAATCTCTTTTGTTATTTCTGGAGAAGTGTATTTAGCATTCTTAGGTGCATTGGTTAATACAACATCTTTTATATTTTCATTCATCTCTCCAGCCCAATGAATCAGTTCTATTACATTTCCCCGGTTCAAAGAATTTTCAGATTCATTGTGACCTCTAAAAGCACAACCTTGTAATGTTAGGTACAGAACACTCTTGATCGTTGTCTTTAACCGCAACCGATTTTTCTCAACTTCCTCTTTGTTGATTCTATTAATCATTTTATCAATATGTTCAGATGGTTTCATCAAAGAATGAATACATGCCACACATTTATTATGAGGCGATGAAGCCGATGAACCAACATGACTAAGAAATGCACAATTCTTACCTTGGTGTACTCTTCTCCAATTATCAAATCCTTCCGTCACTAAAGTCGAAGTTGCAGATGCATGATAGTTTTCTCCAAAAAGAAAGCATGGAAAACAGTAAGCCTTATGTGTAGTAGGAGAATACTCTAACCAATTGAACTCATTAAACCAATTATATTGGAAGTGGCGACGCTTATTGTCATTATATTCACGACCTTTATACTTTTGAAGTTTGGGTTGATAAGGCCCAACATTCAAATATGCCCGTCTAACTTCATCCTTTTTAGCAAGAGGCCCATCACATATTCTCTTTCTTTTTCCTGGATCCCGTTCAAATTGGTTATTTTCATCTGGAGAAGATTCTTGATTTTCAGTTGGAGGAGAAGATTGTTGATTTTCAGTTGGAGTGAATTCTTGATTTTCAGTTGGAGGAGTAGATTCTTGATTCTCAATTGGAGAGACGTGTTGTTGATCACAGAATGGTCTGAAGAAAGAATACAAAGTTGTTTTGCCTTTTTTGCTAGATGGTTGTTGTGAACCTATAAGAAAATCTATACCACCATTGAAACAAAACACTACCATTAATTTGCTAAAAACTACAAACTATATAATCAAGCATTAACAATTATAATCAATCTATAAAATATGTATTAACCAGTATTAAATCAATTTTTGCCTAACTATTAATTAATTAAACTTTAGTGATTAATTAGACTTTAGTTTTTACGTAATTATTAGATCAATTTTTTTAAGAATCATTAACTTTTTTGCCTAACTATTAAATTGCCTAACTATTAAATAAAAAATTATGATTTCAATCAACCCATTCATTCAATATAAATAATCAACCAATTATCAATCAACCCTTCAATCAAGTCAAGAATCTCACAAACTGACAATGGTTATACTATTCTAGCAATGAATCAGAAAAATTGCACTCTGCAGTCTGCACAACTGCACAAGAATCAATCATTCAAGTTTCAACCCGGCCCTTTCTCTGTTTCTAGCAACGAATCAAAAAATCGCACAAGCGCAAGAATCAACCATTCATGTTTCAACCCCTTCAATCAACACAAGAATAGCACAAACTGTTCTACAATCTTAAGTATTTTTTTTGCAAAAATAAGAAACAATAATTTTTTTTTTTAAAAAATGAATCAGATTATCAGAATGAAAAGGGATAAGGGATTACTTGCAAAAATCAATCGGTGCTACACTGCTACTACCCGGTATTTCTCTTGTCTGTGCGCTGCCAAAGTTTGTGCGACCTGCCCGAGTTTGCGCCGGCTGAAGGTCTTTACCGGCCGAAGATATTTCAATTTTGATGGATGGATTTTTATTAGGGTTTGGTTCAAGAATTTTACAATTTCTCAGTCTCGGTCGTCTCTGGCCAGAAAGCAAGAAAGGCAAATATTATTTTTTTTTTAAGTTTTGGAGTGGGCTTACTATTTGGACCTTGAATATTTTACCCCTAGCCCAAATCTTCATTTCCCCTAGCCCAAAGCCTAAACATATAACAAAAAAAAATAAATCCTCCTTCAAGCCCAAAGTTGGGGTGTGCTTGGGACCAGGGGAGCCCCACCCCCCCCCACCTACGCCCCTGGCGTGAGAAATCGTCCCTTGCAACCGATCAACCATAAAAATGGCTAGACCTGAAACAAAAAAAGTCTAATCTGGAAAAAGGAGAAAAAGAAAAAAAAAATCTCACAAAGGAAAACTAACCACTCCCAGGAGATTAAAGTCCCACTATGGGAAAAATTATTCCCATAAAAGAAACTAAAAAGAAATATTAAAAAAATTAAATTAAGTGATTTCCCATGCCCCATCCTCTCTAAAAGAGGAATGAGGTAAAGAGAAAAGATTTTTTTAAAGAGAAAAGTTTTTTTTTTTTTAGAGAAAATGAAGGAAAGAGAGTTAGACCATCTTCAGCACTCCGCACTACTTTGGTGCAGAGTCTGCACTACTTTGGCGCAAAATCTATCTTTCATCTCCAGTAGTCTGCATTATTTTCTACACTAAAAAAGAATATTCCATAAAATTCTTTCTTTTATTTTGATTTTTATTACTTTATAATTTATAAAAATATTATATAAGTAATTTTACTTATTATAAAATTTATTAAATTTTTATTATAAAAATATTTTTTAATAATATTTATTGTTGTTGTAATTTTATGTTTCAGTATTTTGTAATGTATTTTATGTAAGATTTATAATTTTGTGTGTAGTATTTTAAATCGTATGGTATTGTCCAATTACACACCATATTATTTAAAAAATTATCATGTGTAATTGAATTAATTTTAATATTATTTTCTACTAATTTCTAATTAATAAAACACCTTTTAAGGGAAATTAAAATTAATCAAAAAACAAAAAAAAATGGTGCAATTAATTTTAATATTATTTTCTACTGATTTATAATTAATAAAAATACCTTTTAAAGGAAATTAAAATTAATCAAAAAACAAAAAAAAATAAGATGGTGCAAAAACAGTGTAGCGCCATTTGTTTCATTTGATTTGTGCAAAACACCAAAATAGAGCGAGAGGATGATTTGTGTTGGAGGCCATTTAAAAGCACTAGTCTTTGTGTTGGAGAAGCTCTTAGAAAAGAAAAAAAAAAACATACTTTTGTTAGTTTTTTTTTTTTATTATGATGGTGGAATTTGGGGAGGAAACACACGCACTCGTATGAGATCGAATTCGTGTCATTCACCCTTACAACACATGTCTCAACCACTAAAGCACAAGTTTGATCCCACATACTTTTGTTAGTTTGTATACTCTTTCCTAATTATATTCCCTGGCCACCACAAGCAATTGTGGGATAGAGGTCAGGGGTTCAAATCTCTGCTCCATCAAATTGTTTGTGGGGTGGAGGTCAGGGGTTCATATCCCTTCTCCATCAAATTGCTCCCCGGGGCATATGCGAGCTGGTGAAGATTTGGTGGGAACTCATACTGAATAGCATCCGTGTGGGTTCGATTCGGGAGAGATCGTTATTAGTAGATTGGGGGTCGAACATAATTGTTCTCTTTACCAGGAGGATCGGTTTACTGACAATGAGACCCGTCAGAACAACAGCCGATCATGCGTGCACATCCCGCGGTTTACCTTGGCGGCAAGAGAATGAGGGCCGGAGTTGTTGTCGTGGCATAGTCGGCGAAGCGTCAAAGGCGAGCTTATAAAAAAAAAAAAAAAAAAACAACCATTTTAAGATAATTTCCAAGACATCTCTCTTTACGTGGAGTTTTCTGCAGTGGGTACGTGGTATTCTCTCTTTACACGTCGTTGTCTTATTTATTTATTTATTTTTGGGGCCGAAAATTCAAAGCCATTCTTATTATATTGCCACTGTTATTATATTACATTACACAAACAAGTTAAATATTAATTTAAATATAAAATATTAAACGTTTACACGTGGTTGCCTTCCACTTTTTTCTGCTTTTGCAGAGAATCTCAAAAGTTCTTATTATATTACATTAATTTTAACGAGTTAAACATGTATTAAGGGCTTCTCCAACCGAGACGCCAAATGCCAAAATGAAGACAAGATTGAGCTCCAACCAAGCGCTATCAATTGCGCTAAAATAGTGAGATGAACAGTCTTTGCGCTATCAATGGCGCAAAGATGTAGATATAGCGTGGGCTTTTCTATTTTTTTTTTTTTTGCATTTTTTTTTTTTTTGTTTAGTTTTAATATATTACAATATGTTGTAAAATGTATTTTTAGTTATATACTATTAATTATCATTTGTATGTATGATTTATTATTAATAAAAAATATTAATATTACTAAATTTAAATTTACTTGTTTAAATTCTTTATTTAATATATTTTTATAGATTAGTTATAATAAACAAATATATTTTAATTACTAAATATGAATTTATAATATTATGTTAAAAATAGTTGGTTTTAATAAAATAGTTTTTGTATTAAAATAATAAAGAATATTCAAGGATATTCCTTTTAATGCAAAATTTGAAGTAAATGGGTTGGAGATGAATTTTAAGTTTGGTGCAGAAATTGCACTATTTTAGTGCAAAAGCTGCACTAAAATAGAATTTTGGGTTGGAGATGGCCTGAACGAAATAAAATAGTAAAAAACGAAAAGTAAATCAGCCATTCAACTATATATAAGAGACCCGGAGGCCGAAACAAAACATTACGAATCAATTATCCGGCGCTGAAAAAATGTGCTCCAAAATTCATGTCATATCAACATCAACGATCAAAATCCCACCTCAACGATCAACGATCAAAATCCCACCTCAACCACAATCAACGGCTCGGATCAATTTGACACCATGGGATCTCGAACTCCTATTTCTCGAATACAGTCAAAAGGGCCTTCTATTTCTCAAGCCCAGCCCACACCAACAAACCCAAATACTCACCAAAACTAACACCACTTCCTTAATCCATCACCTAAAAGCGTCCTTTGAACAAACGCTTCATTTCTTCCCGCCGCTCGCCGGCCGCCTCGCAACCGCCAGATCTGAAGACGGTGCAGCCACTTGCTTCTTCATCGACTGTAACCATACGGAAGGAGGAGCACTTTTCATTCACGCTACTGTGAAAGACGAAAATCTTACTGTTGCAGATGTATTAAACTCGTCAACTAATTATGTACCTGAGATTGTTCGCTCTTTTTTCCCGCTCACTGCGGTTCGCAACTACGACGACATTTCTCAGCCGCTGTTGGCGGTTCAAGTGACCGAGCTGGTGGATGGATTGTTCATAGGCCTCAGCATTAATCATTTATTAGTGGACGGGACTTCGTTCTGGCATTTATTTAACTCCTGGGCGGAGGTATCTCGCGGCGAGATTCCGATTGGTAATCCAATTTCGAAACTACCTTTTCTCAATCGAGATCGGATTACTCTTGATTTAACCAGATCTAATAGCATATATATTTCTAATGAACATCTCGTGTTCGACAAAAGTCCTCAACGATCGCGCCTGATGAGGGATAGGGTTTTTCATTTTACCAAAGAAAATGTAGCTAAGCTAAAAGCAAGAGCCAACCAAGAAATTGCGGCTGAAAGTAAAGGCAAAATCTCCTCGCTCCAAGCAATTGTAGCACATATATGGCGATCCATCATACGATGTCGTTTTGCTACGAATTTGGGTACTCAAGAAACGACGACGTTTGAGATACCAATGGGCGCGAGACAGAGAATGAATCCACCTCTTCCTGAAGAATACTTTGGAAATGCAGTTTTTCCAGGGTTGGCAACACTGGAAACTGGGGAACTGCTGGAAAATAGTTTGGGCTGGACTGCATGGCAAATAAATAAAATGATTGCTTCTAGTGACGGGCCTGAAATAGTGAAAGAGTTTTACATGGGCTGGATAAATAAGCCCACGTTTCTGCAATCTGTTGGGCTTCCCAGTAATTATTTTATCCTTATAAATTCTCCAAGATTCAACGTGTATGGGAACGATTTCGGGTGGGGAAAACCGGTGGCGGTCCGAAGCGGAGGAGCTAATAGTTCTGATGGAAGGATAACAGTTTCGAGTGGGTTAAAAGAAGGGAGTTTGGAGATTGAGGCATGTTTGTTTGCAGAAACTTTGTCTGCATTAGTGGAGGATAAGGAATTCATGGAGTTTGTGTCATCCTAACATGTTTGCTTTTAGTTTATTATTCGATTAGTTACAAATAAATGATCTTTGTCATTGTACGGATTCCTCATAATCATTAGCTATGAGAGTTATGTCGATAGCTGCCATTGAGTCTTGAACAAAGCTCTGGGGTCACCAAGAAGAAGTTATTCATGCACACACACGCTCTGAGCCATAGGACATAGGACAATATTCGCAAGTCATCTAGAGCAGACGTCCACATTTTTTGGTTCTCCGTCTAAAATGCGTA
This sequence comes from Rehmannia glutinosa, assembly GCA_016081115.2. Taxonomy (NCBI): domain Eukaryota; kingdom Viridiplantae; phylum Streptophyta; class Magnoliopsida; order Lamiales; family Orobanchaceae; genus Rehmannia; species Rehmannia glutinosa. The sequence continues at coordinate 278,775 of JABTTQ020000147.1, forward strand.
TTTAAGCTTTTTTTTGTTGTTGTATTTTGCTTTTTTTAGGGCATTTTATTTAATGTTTGTTTTTCTTTTTTATTTTTTATTTCAATAAATTGTTGAGGATTTTTGTTCATTAAAAAAAAAATCAAAATCTTCATCGTTGTGTTGCTTCAAGTTGTCGTCAAGCTTTTGAGCAATAAGCACCGTCATATTAATAATTTGTGTTGTGCTCATGTGCTGTTAGGCTGTTAATGTCCAGTTCTATATGTTTCAAAATCTTCTGTTTTTATTTTTCTTATTTTCTTATACTTATTTTATTCCTTGGCATTCGAAATATTTAGCATCATATCTTTAAAGATTTCAACCAGATCATTCGGTGTTTTCTTTACTATTATTGCTGAAACGAAGCGATTCCCCACATTTAATATTAAAGTGATAATATCTTTTTTTTTTGTTTTACATGCAAGAAGTGATAATATTTTTTATTTTGTCATGATATTAACTTTGACTAATTTAATAATGACAAATAAGTGTGTGAAAGTTATTGTTGAGATCAATGACAAAATTACCCTGAAAATTTGTTTATTTTGACAAAGAACATTATCACATTAATTATATCACTTGTGTCATTCAATTATCACTATACATATTACTAAAAAAAAAATGGACCCTACTACCTCGCCTCTAGAATTTCGTAAAAAAAATGGACCCTACTACCTCGCCTCTAGAATTTCGTAGAGCAATGTTTTGAAACTCGAAGCGGCTTCAATCGGTTTAACCGCGAAACGGTCACATATCCGGCCCGATCCTATACCCAGAAATCGATGACCCGATTAACTTGGTTCAAATTTTTAACTAAAATTTTCTTTGTTTTTTACAAAAAGTGAACAAAAGGTATACATTTGGTAAATTTACATAAAATTTCCTTATATTCGATTTATACATATATTCGGATATTATAATTTATTATTTTTTTATTTTTATTTGTATTTATTATTTTTTTACATTTGTATTTATCTTTTACATTTATACATATATATATATATATATGTGTGTGTGTGTGTGTGTGTGTGTTTATGTATATGGTTCAACCTGGCTTTATAGAACGGCCTAACTGATTGAATCAGTAACCCAATGACCCACTTATTAATCTGATTCGATGTTCAGTCTGTGTTTAAAAACATTGTCATAGAGGAGGCGCGGGATATGCATTAACAAGTCAGGATTCTGAGATGTTTTAGACTGAGTTATCACTTACCACACAAGAAATCTACCTCCAACCCAGTGGCGGATCCAGAAATTAGTAGTAGGGTGGGCTAAGAAGTAAAAATTTAACTACAATAATAATAATAATAATAATAAGTATTTTTTAACATTCAATGAACTTGTGCCATGTAAAACTTCAAAACATAAAATACATCAATAATAGGATCTACGTCTATATTGCTAACAAACTCTCGTTTAATATAAAACATCCAACAATCTTCAAAAGAGTCATCATTAAAGACAATTGTTATTTCTTATTTTTAGTATTTAATAATTCATTATTATGTCAACAAACAAATCATATATAATGACAACAAAATATTAATAAAAGGAAGAATTCAAAAATTTATATCATTTTCAATTGAGGAAAACTATATTCATTAAAGAAAATATATATATTTTTTATCCTACACAACAAGTAGATAATGATAATAAATTTAATTTATGCAAGAAATAATTACAAGAATAAAGAAGATCTAATACTTGAGTCCTGAAAGTAGGAGCAAGCACTCCACAAGCTTTTCACTTTTTAGCTTTTGCTTTTGCAACCTTACGTTAGTTTTTCTGAAAATGGGAATTGGGGAAGTGTTTTTTTCTTAATATTTTACTTAGTTAAATGACCTCTTTTTGAAACAAGTAATAGTTTGGGTTGAGGACTTTAAGTTTGATTCGGTGGGCTGGCAGTCTGGTCCATGAATATGATCATAAATTAAAACAGACGGTAGAATGAATGGGCTAAAATCTAAAAAAACAATGAACACACACATATATAAGGGCTTCTAGGTGATTGGCATTGGGCTTCAGCCCAGTGCTGGCATCACATAAATCTGTCCCTGCTCCAACCTATTACTAGATGGATTCGAACCTTCACGTTACAGATGCCAACGAAACGTGCATCACATTACCCAGGTCATTTGCACCATTGAGCTATGCCTCGAAGGTATCATTATTCATATTAGTGATTGTAAGTAATATATATGTTTCACTAACATGTAACAATAATATGGTTTCCGGGAAAAAAACAACTCATGTAACAGTAATAAATTCATAAATAATTTTTACCCTGATTGATTATCCACTACAAGAAAACTTCAGCCCAGTGCTGACCTCACATAAATCCGCCCCTGCTCCAACCTATTAATAGGCGGATTCGAACCTCCACGTTGCAGATGTCAGCGAAATGTACATCACCTCACTCAGGTTCTTTGCACCATTGAGCTATGCCTTGAAGGTATCACTATTCATATTACTGATTATACGTAATATATTTTTTTTTTTTTTGATGGGAATTATACGTAATATATATGTTTCACTAACATGTAACAATAATATGGTTTCCGGGAAAAAAACAACTCATGTAACAGTAATAAATTCATAAATAATTTTGGCCCGAAAATCTAAAAGGCATTCTTATTATATTGCCACTTTTATGTACAATGAGTCTTACATTACATAAACAAGTTAAATATTTATTTAAATGAAATAAAATATTAAAAATTTACACGTTGTTGCCTTTTTTTTCTTTTTCTGCAGAGAATCTAAAAAGTAGTTATTATTATATGTGCCACTTTAATGTATAGTGTGATTCACTTTATAATTTTAAATAAACAAGTTAAACATTTATTAAACGAAATAAAATAATAAAAAAACGAAAATTTAATCAATCATTCAACTATATATAAGAGACAACTATATATAAGAGACCCGAGGCCGAAACAAAACATTATGAATCAATTATCCAGCGCTGAAAAAATGTGCTCCAAAATTCATGTAATATCAACATCAACGATCAAAATCCCACCTCAACCAGAATCAACGGCTCGGATCAATTTAACACCATGGGATCTCGAACTCCTATTTCTCGAATACAGTCAAAAGGGCCTTCTATTTCTCAAGCCCAGCCCACACCAACAAACCCAAATACTCACCAAAACTAACACCACTTCCTTAATCCATCACCTAAAAGCGTCCTTTGAACAAACGCTTCATTTCTTCCCGCCGCTCGCCGGCCGCCTCGCAACCGCCAGATCTGAAGACGGTGCAGCCACTTGCTTCTTCATCGACTGTAACCATACGGAAGGAGGAGCACTTTTCATTCACGCTACTGTGAAAGACGAAAATCTTACTGTTGCAGATGTATTAAACTCGTCAACTAATTATGTACCTGAGATTGTTCGCTCTTTTTTCCCGCTCACTGCGGTTCGCAACTACGACGACATTTCTCAGCCGCTGTTGGCGGTTCAAGTGACCGAGCTGGTGGATGGATTGTTCATAGGCCTCAGCATTAATCATTTATTAGTGGACGGGACTTCGTTCTGGCATTTATTTAACTCCTGGGCGGAGGTATCTCGCGGCGAGATTCCGATTGGTAATCCAATTTCTAAACTGCCTTTTCTCAATCGAGATCTGATTACTCTCGATTTAATCGGATCTAACAACATCTACATTTCTCACAAACTCCTCAATTTTGACAAAAATCCTCTTCCTCAATTATCATCGCAGCAGCAGTTGAGGGATAGGGTTTTTCATTTCACAAAAGAAAATATAACTAAGCTAAAAGCAAGAGCCAACCAAGAAATGGCGGCCGAAAGTAACGGCAATATCATCTCCTCGCTTCAAGCCGCCATAGCACATATATGGAGATCCATCATACGGTGTCGTTTTGCTACGAATTTGGGTTCTAAAGAAACGACGACATTTGAGATACCAATGGGCGCGAGACAAAGATTGAAACCCCCTCTTCCCGAAGAATACTTTGGAAATGCAGTTTTTCCAGGGACTGTAACACTTGAAACTGGGAAAATGCTGAGAAATGGTTTGGGCTGGACCGCATGGCAAATAAATAGAATGGTGGGTTCAAGTGGCGGGCCTGATAAAGTGAAAGAATTTTACTTGGGCTGGATAAAGAAGCCCAATTTTCTTAAATTTGATGGGCTTCCTAGTAATCACTTTATCCTCATAAATTCTCCAAGATTTAACGTTTACGGTAACGATTTAGGGTGGGGAAAACCGGTGGCGGTAAGAACCGGTAGAGCTAACAGTTTTAACGGAAGGATAACGGTTTCCGGAGGGTTGGAAGAAGGGAGTTTGGAGATTGAGGCATGTTTGTTTGCTGAAACTTTGTATGCTTTAGCGGAGGATAAGGAGTTCATGGAGTTTGTGTCATCCTAGCCCGGGGCGGAACCAGGATTCGGCAACGAGGGATGCCAAAAAATAGAAGATCGAATATTTATTTTTTATATAATAACATTCAAAATATATTATATATTTGCATTAAATACAATGTCAATACTCATTATTAAGCATCCCAAAATACATAAATTGCAATCCAAAATTAACATAAATTTTCTTTCATAAAAAAAATGAGGGGCATTCGATTAGTTACGAATAAATAATCTTCATCGTTGTACGAATCATTAGTTATGAAAGTTATGTTGATAGTTGTCACTCAGTCTTGAACGGAGCTCCTGGACCAACATGAAGTTATTAATGCACACTCAAGCTCTAAACCACAAGACAATATTCGCAAGTATTCTAAGACCAGACGTCCTTTGTCTAAAATGCGTATTTAAGCTTTTATTGTAGTTCTCTTTTTTTGGTCATCCGTCTAAAATGTATTTAAGCTTTTTTTTATTGTTGTATTTTTGCTTTTCGTAGGGCATTTTATTTAACTTTTGTTTTTCTCTTTGTTATTTTAATAATTAAATTGGTGAGGGATTTTCTGTTCTTAAAAAAAAAAAAAATCTTCATCGTTGTGTTTTGTTCAAGCCTTTGAGCAATAATCAGTGTGATGTTAATTTATGTTATGCTCATATGCTGTTAATGTCCAGCTCTATATGTTTCAAATCTTCTGTTTTTATTTTTCTTATTTCAATCTTATATTATATTTTATCCCTCGGCAGTCGAAATATAAATCAAATATTCACCATCATATCTTTAAAGATTTCAACCAGATCATCTCGGTATTTTCATTAATATTATTGCTGATATGAACCGATTCCCCACATTTAATATTAAAGTGATAATAATTTTTATTTTGTCATGATATTAACTTTGACTAATTTAACAATGACAACTAACCATCATATCTTTAAAGATTTCAACCAGATCATCTCGGTGTTTTCTTTAATATTATTGCTGATATGAACCGATTCCCCACATTTAATATTAAAGTGATAATAATTTTTATTTTGTCATGATATTAACTTTGACTAATTTAATAATGACACAAAAGTGTGTGAAAGTTGTCATTGTTGAGATCAATGATTAAATTACATTAATCATATCACTTGTGGTCTGTGGACTATACATATTATTAAAGGATGAACCCATTCCCTGAGAGCCCTCACTGCCCTTGCCCTAGAGCTTCGTAGAGGATGTGAAGCGCGAATTATGCGGTTATGCCTCAACTAGTCAGGTCCTTGGGCTGCCGAAGACTGAGTCACCACACAAGAAGTTCTCCTCCACCCTGTAAATCGTTACCAGAGGGATTCGAACAACCACACTGTGAGTGCCAGCAAGCAGACATCACGTCACCCAAGTCCTTTACCAGTTGAGCTATGCCCCGGGGGCACTATATACATATTATTATATTACTAAAAAGGATGAACCTTGAGGGCCCCACTGCCTCGCCCCTAGAGTTTTGTGGAAGAGGTGAATCGTGGAATATGGCTCAACGAGCCAGAGTCTTACTCTGCTTTAGACTAAGTTATCACACAAGAAGTCGTCCTCCGAAATGTTACCAGGTGGATTCGAACTTCAATGCTGCGGATGCTAGCAAAACGGACATCACATCACCCATGTCTTTTGCACCGTTGAGCTATGTCTCGGGGGTAGCACTATACATATTACTGATTATAAGTAATATATATGTTTCACTAACATGTAACAATAATATGATTTTCGTGAAAAAAAGAAAAAACTCATGTAGCAGTAATAAATTCGTAAATAAATTTTGTGGCTATTATATAATAATTGATAAGAACGGAATGACAATTTTGCCATGGTTGATTATCAAAATAGCAAAGATGATCAAGTATCTACGTCTTTTTTTATGCGGGTTCCGACCCAAGCCTAATTAAGGGTTCTGGTTGTTAGAAAAATGTTTTTATCAAGATTTTGATGATTTTGTTTAAATGAGTTTTTACACCAAAACAATATTTTTAAAAGTTGTCCAAATACTCCCAATTGAATTAAAATGTTTACTAATTTTTGGAGTATTTCTTAAAGTTTATTTTTTACAAAAATTGGACAACACTTCTGTTTTGAGGTTGACCGGTCGAACAAGAGGTCGGTATCTGAAGAACGCAAAAATGAAAACAGAGAGTCGGACTTTAAAAATATTGGGAGGGGGACCGGTCCCTATGGGGGCCGACCGGTCGACCCCTAGGGAGACCGGTCGGACACCCCCCAAATCTGGTACCAGCATCTTCAGATTTACTTTACAACGTTTGAATTTTCTACATGGTGACCGGTCGCCTTATGTTATTTTTGACAGCAAATTCAAACCGTTGGAAATCCATTTCAGCAATATTTACTTTATCAATTTTGTACAATATTTCTACATCTTGTGATCTTTTTTTTGTAGACAAAAGTGAAGAAGGAGGAGCCTATGTTCTTGAAGACTCTCCTATAAATAGAGGAAGATTTGAAGCAAACAACTATAACAACACAAGCAAAAACACAACAAGAAAATCTGCAAATTTCTAAGCTTTCATATTCAACACTCTTGTTGTATTTATAGCCTAAGTATTTCACTTTCACATTTTGAGGTATAGGCTTATTTCTTGATTACACTTGCACTCAAAATTGTATTATTCATTATCGAGTTGTAATCTTGAATTTTTGGGTTCATCATTCAACACAAGTGATAAGGGTCTTTTTATGCATGTTTTATGTGTATATTTAAGTATGATTTGAGTTATTTTATTGTTAGTTTCATAAATTTTTGATTGTACATGGTTCACATTACTCTGAGGTGCTTTTATTGGTGTAGATTGATGATTTGGAGCTGTTTTTGGTGAATTTTGGGCCATGGTTTCATGTCAAAATATACCCGGGGTTTCTCGGATGCAAAAACACTCAAAATCCCAAGCTAAACGCAGCGTCATTTCGGGGCCACCGGTCAAACACGGGGGGTGTGTTTTTAAGCACGGCCGTGCTTTTAGAAGTTAGAAACGAGCAATTTTTCGACCCCGACGTACCAAACACGGCCGATTTCGGGAAATTCCAAAAACACTACCGCTGCCGTGCTTTTAAAGCACGGGCGTGCTTTTCGTCCCAGACGGTTTTTCTTTGGCGGAAATTATGGAGACTTTCCTTCTCGCTTTTTGACAACCTTTGAGCAACTTTTACACCTCATTTTCTTTGGATGATTTTGTAAGTTGGGTTTCAAATCGCAGATCGTTGTAGCTCTATCTACAATCAAGCAGAATACATGGCGGCTACACAAGCTTGCAAAGAAGCAGTTTGGATTCAAAGGTTATTGGAGGAGCTCGGGTACAAACAAGAAAATATTGTTCTGTTTTTGTGACAGTCAGAGTGCTTTGCATATTGCAAAGAATCCAGCCTTACATTCAAGGACAAAGCACATAGGAGTGCAATATCACTTTGTTCGAGAAGTAGTGGAAAATGGAAGTGTGGATATGCAAAAGATCCATACCAATAAGAACCTAGCAGATTGTATGACTAAACCAATCAACACTGGCAAGTTTGAATGGTGTAGATCCTCGTGTGGCCTAGCAAAAACGTAAGCAGCATGAGTGGCAAGTGTAGAGAATGATGAAAGGATTACAAAATTGACTTTAAGTGGGAGAATGTAAAATGTAAAGTCCAATTTTATGGGCTTGGTAGGTGAGTCAAAGGTTGGCACCAAATAGCAGCAAATGTTGAACATTCAACAAACATATCATCTGGAGGATTTTATCAAATGTTGATGAAGACTTTTTGCATGAAATCACACCATTATTCTTCTTTGGCAGCCGACTAATTGAAGATGATGGTTGAAGGCTTGTCTATAAATAGCATCCAAATATCATGAAAATGTATTAGAAGCAAATCTATCATATCTCAAGAAAGAGTGATAGAATTTGGTATTCTTGTTCTGAGTGTTTCCTCATTTAGAGAGTATTAGTTTCTTCTATTTCAAGAGAGAAAGAGTGATATAGTTTCTCCTTGTATTTAGAGAGAAAGTGTTGTAATCCCTATTTTTATAGTGAATTGCTCCTACACTTGCCCGTGGTTTTTACTTCGAATTTATTTGGGGTTTTCCACGTAAAAATATTCGTGTCATTTTACCTTTATTTTTCTCATATCACTATTGTCATGGATTTGTTCCGGTCCGTAATTTCCTAACACTTATTTCTTGTAGAAATAATCCAACAAATTTGTTATTGATTATTTCATTTTGTCTATTGTATCGTAGAAGTAATTTGTCATAACTCGGTTAGCAAGTATAGTGGGGGTAAATAACACTTTGAAAAGTGTTATACACGCCTTAGACATTGTAAATTCCCTTTAAGTTATAATACAAAAAATCTCGTATATTTCGCTTTCTTCCAATTTTCTATATAGTATTTTGTTCATATCTGGTTTATACATTCAACATATATTAATCTGATTCGAGCTGCTAGCATGCTCAAATAAATTTTGCCCCTGATTTGATGGCTTTTCACTCGGTCTATTTTCATTTTTAAGTGAATAATGATAAAAGAAAATATTATTTTTGAAAAGTTGTGCATTTTTTTAAAGTGTGATTTGATACGGGATAAAAATAATGATGCTAATTGATGTAATATTTCTTTAATAAAATAGTGATTGGATGTAATTAACAATTTTAAAAATAAGAGATATTAAATAATGTATTTCTGATATGATTGTATAATGATAGTAGTGATATTGATAATTTTTTTAATAAATTAATAATTTGTTGTGAATGATAATTAAAAAAAGTGAAAAAACGTTAAAAGTGTATTTTTTTTAATTATTATACTTTTATATACTCTCTGGTAATTTGATTCGGTCTGGTTTGGGAGACCTTTCACTTGGCAAAGAAGGGTTAATTTAGTATGGGAAGACCTGCTTCCATGGTAAGCACTGGCCCCAGGGGTAAGACCTGCTTTCTATGGGAAGATCTGCCTCAAGGTAAGACCTGCCTCTATGGGAAGATCTGCCCCAAGGTAAGACCTGCTTTTATGAGAAGACCGATCTATATGGTTAGACCTCCCTGTGGGAAGACTGCATTCGCTATGGGGAAGACCTACCTCCCAGGGTAGACATGATTTTATGAGAAGACATGTCTCCTTGTGGGAAGACCGACCTACGAGGATTAGACCTACCTCTATGATTTGGCCTACCTCTACGAGAAGACCTGACATTCATTAAATATGAATGACACATTGATGTAACATAAAGCATAAAAGTATGGTAGAGCTGACATGCATTAAATGTGAAAGACACCTTGATGTAACATAAAGCATAAAGGTATGATAGAGCTGACATGCATTAAATGTGAAAGACACTTTGATGTAACATAAAACATAAAGGTATGGTAGAGCTGCAGAGAAGTAAATGCTAAGGAGGTTCACCTACCAAAGAGTAACTATGAGACATTATAAAAGGGAGTAAACTATCATCATTTCATCCATCTTTTTTTTACATTCATCTTTTTCATATTTTTAAACACTCATTTTTTCCCTTTGAAACTAACTTGATCGTCGGAGTGCTAACGCTGGAGTTATTTTCGGTAGTCTCCTGCAGGCTAGCTGAAGATCAGGTTGGGATCTTGAGAAGGTCTCCCCCAAGAGGCCTTTTCATAATTATATTTTAGTTTTTGACAACCATATCATATAATATAAAAATTTGTGTTTATGGAAATTGTGTGAATTTTTAGTGGTAAAGGTGTAGGCATTCTCTCTTTACAGTTGTTGCATTTTGTTTTTTTGGCCCGAAATCGAAAAGACATTTTTATTATATTGCCACTTTTGTGTACAATGAGTTTCACATTACACAAACAAGTTAAATATTTATTTAAATGAAATAAAATAATAAAAGTTTACACGCTGTTGCCTTTTTTTTCTTTTTTTTTTTCTGCAGAGAATCTAAAAAGTAGTTATTATTGTATGTGCCACTTTTATGTATAGTGAGATTTACTTTATAAGGCTAAATTGCAAAATATGCCCTATAATTATTGGGTAGTGGCAAAATAGGACAATAACTTATTCAATTTGCAATCTAGGACAATAATTTTTAAAAAATAATAGATTGAGGACTAAATTGGCCGTCGATTTAAAAAGTTCCCCGGAATCGATTCTCAATTTGGATATTTCATTTATTTCGGTCCTAATTGCTAACTAGACACATGACATGACAAATTCACGATGACTTGGATGAAGACAAAGGAAACATAACTAAAATTACCCACCTCCTCGGCAAAATCGAGCCCCAAATAAGTTGGAGAAAACCCAAAAAATTGAATCTCTGGTTCTTCTTTTTCATCAAAGTCATCGTGAATTTACTAGGTTATATGTCCAGTTAGCTATTAGGACTGAAAAAAATGAAATCCCCAAATTGATAATCGATTCCAGGAGAAATTTGAAATCGGCGGCCAATTTAGTCCTCAATCTGCCATATTTTAAAAATTATTGTCTTAATTGCAAGTTGAATAAGTTATTGTCCTATTTTGCTACCACCCAATAGTTGGAGGTCATATTTTGCAATTTAGCCTACTTTATAATTTTACATAAACAAGTTAAACATTTATTAAACGAAATAAAATAGTTAGAAAAAAACACGAAAATTTAAGCAATCATTCAACTATATATAAGAGACCCGAGGCCGAAACAAAACATTATGAATCAATTATCCGGCGATGAAAAAATGTGTCAAGACAAAATCTCCAAAATTCATGTCATATCAACATCAACGATCAAAATCCCACCTCAACCAGAATCAACGGCTCGGATCAATTTGACACCATGGGATCTCGAACTCCTATTTCTCGAATACAGTCAAAAGGGCCTTCTCTTTCTCAAGCCCAGCCCACACCAACAAGCCCAAATACTCACCAAAACCAACACCACTTCCTTAATCCATCACCTAAAAGCGTCCTTTGAACGCACGCTTATTTCTTCCCGCCGCTCGCCGGCCGCCTCGCAACCGCCAGATCTGACGACGGCGCATCCACTTGCTTCTTCGTCGATTGTAACCATGCCGAAGGAGGAGCACTTTTCATTCACGCAACTCCGAAAGACGAAAATCTTACCGTTGAAGATATACTAAACTCGTCAACTAATTATGTACCTGAAATCGTTCGCTCTTTTTTCCCGCTCACCGGAGTTCACAACTACGACGGCGTTTCTCAGCCGCTGCTGGCGGTTCAAGTGACTGAGTTGGTCGATGGATTGTTCGTAGGATTTAGCATTAATCATTTATTGGTGGACGGGACTTCGTTCTGGCATTTATTCAATTCCTGGGCGGAGATATCTCGTGGCGAAATTCCGATTGGTAATCCAATTTCGAAACTACCTTTTCTCAGTCGAGATCGGATTACTCTCGATTTAACCAGATCTAATAGCATATATATTTCTAATGAACATCTCGTGTTCGACAAAAGTCCTCAACGATCGCGCCTGCTGAGGCATAGGGTTTTTCATTTTACGAAAGAAAATGTAGCTAAGCTAAAAGCAAGAGCCAACCAAGAAATGGCGGCTGAAAGTGACGGCAAAATCATCTCATCACTCCAAGCAATCGTAGCACATATATGGCGATCCATAATACGCTGTCGTCTTGCTATGAATTTGGGTACTCAAGAAACGACGACGTTTGAGATACCAATGGGCGCGAGACAGAGAATGAATCCACCTCTTCCTGAAGAATACTTTGGAAATGCAGTTTTTCCAGGGTTGGCAACACTGGAAACTAGGAAACTTCTAGAAAATCGTTTGGGCTGGATTGCATGGCAAATAAATAAAATGATTGCTTCTAGTGACGGGCCTGAAATAGTGAAAGAGTTTTACATGGGCTGGATAAAGAAGCCCACGTTTCTGCAATCTGTTGGGCTTCCTAGTAATTATTTTATCCTTATAAATTCTCCAAGATTTAACGTGTACGGGAACGATTTCGGGTGGGGAAAACCGGTGGCGGCCCGAACCGGAGGAGCCAATAGTTCTGATGGAAGGATAACGGTTTCGAGTGGGTTGAAAGAAGGGAGTTTGGAGATTGAGGCGTGTTTGTTTGCAGAAACTTTGTCTGCATTAGCGGAGGATAAAGAGTTTATGGAATTTGTGTCATCTTAGCATGTTTTTTTTAGTTTATTATTATTGGATTAGTTACAAATGAATAATCTTAGTCGTTGTACTTGTACGGATTCCTCACAATCATAAGCTATGAGAGTTGTGTCGATAGTTGCCATTCAGTCTTAGACGGAGCTCCCAGGTAAGCAAGAAGAAATTATTCATGAACGCACAAGCTTTGAGCCACAAAATAATATTCGCAAGTCGTCTAGGACCAGACGTCCTTCGTCTAAAATGCCTATTTAAGCTTTTTTATTGTTGTATTTTTGCTTTTCGTAGGGCATTTTATTTGATGTTTATTTTTCTTTTTATTTGAATAAATTGGTGAGGGATTTCAATACAAAAAAAAAAAAAAAAAAAAACTCCATCGTTGTGTTAATTTGTGTTGTGCTCATGTGCTGTTGCCTGTTAATGTCCAGTTCTTGTTACAAATCTTCTGTTTTTATTTTTCTTATTTCAATCTTATATTATAGTATTTTATTCCTCGGCTGTCGAAATATTCAGCATCGTATCTTTAAAGATTCCAACCAGATCGTCTCGGTGTTTTCTCTAGTATTATTGCTGAAATGAACCGATTCCCCACATTTAATATTAAAGTGATAATATTTTTTATTTTGTCATGATATTAATTTTGACTTATTTAATAATTAACGACAAAAAAGTGTGTGAAAGTTGTCATTGTTGAGATCAATGACAAAATTAACCTTAAAAATTGTTTATTTTGACAAAGAACATTATCACATTAATTTTTTTTTTTTTTTTTATAACTCAGAACTTCCAGCGCTTACGCCCGACTATGCCTGAGGACAACGATTCGCTCCTCATTGCGCGTCAAGGTAAACCACGGGATGTGCACGATGGCGGCGGTGTTACGGCGACGGTCTGGCGACGTACAACCGAGATCCTCCCAGGGTAAAGAGAACAATTATGTTCGACCCCCAATCTACTAATAACGATCTCTCCCGAATCGAACCCACGGACGGATGCTATTCAAGATGAGTTCCCACCAAATCTTCACTTCGCATATATGGGGAGCAATTTGATGGAGAAGGGATATGAACCCCGACCTCCACCCCACAAACAATTTGATGGGGCGGGGATTTGAACCCTCGACTCCATCCCACAATCTTTGTGGTGGCGGGAGTGGGCTAAACCACCTGGTTAACATTATCACATTAATCATATCACTTGTGGACTATACATATTGGGGAATTGTAAAAAATGGCCTAGTCAAGGTATTAAAAACTTTTTGAGGACCAACTTACTCAAAAATACCTTTTGAGGTCTCTTTTAACGTAAAATGTCCAAAATATCCTTTTACATATTCAGTTGCTGATTTGAAATTGGCGTTTAAACGACTATAGTCTTGTAAAACGACCATAGTCGTTTTTAAACGACTGCAGTCATTTTATTTGAAAACTTATCATATAAACTATTACATTCAATTTTCCTTATTAATTAACTATTTGCCAACTTTCTAAAATCTTATTCGTTTAATACAAATTTGAACTCAACAATATGTACTGCTATATTTTATTTTGGAGATTTTATTAATGATGATTAAATAAAATAGATATAGAAACAAAGTCGGAGTGATGAAATATTACGTGAAATTCCAATATTCTCATACACTTCATATCATAATCTATATCCTAAATTGCTAAACCACGAGATGTGCACGCATTAACCAGTGTTATGGTAAGGTCTACTGATGTACAATCAGATCCTCCTACGTAAAGAGAACAAGTATGTTCGACCCCCCGAATCTAACAATAGTTGATATTTTCTCAAATCGAACTCACACAAATGTTATTCAGTATGAGTTCCCACCAAATTTTCATCAGCTCGCATATGGCCTGACCTCCACCCACAAGAGGCTTTAAGTCTCTTGTGGCGGTCAGGTGGGCTAAGCCCCTGGTTTGTGTAAATCCTTATGATCAAAGTTCTAGTTGAGTATCCATAAGAAGAAGATAATGTGAATTTGCATCTTTATTTGTATTGTATGTTTTTTTAAATATATTTTTGGACAAAATAGTTTGAAATTGAGCCAAACACGACGTAAAATGTTATAGTTATGATTTAGTTTATTCAAACCAATCAATTGGATACTTAGTAATGGAACTCTCTCCTCTTCTAACTCATGTATTATTATAAGTTTATTTCTCAACTTTTACATTGTAAGTCAGTATTTAGAATCTAAAATACATTATATATTGTAAGTCAATATTTAGAATCTAAAATGCAATCAACTTGGATATTATTAGTGGAGTACGATGAATTGTATATAATGATTTTAATCATCTTATTCATTTTAAAGTTAGAGTTACATTCTCCACATTATTGGGAGTCCCATACTCATAATATAAAACATAGTATATTATTTTTATAGTTAATATTAGTCGTTCAGATAATAATGCAAATAAATTTGAATTTGTTACAATTTAAACGACTATAGTCTTGTAAAATAACTATAGTCGTTTTGACAGAATGACTATAGCCTTTTCAAAAAGACTATAGTCGTTTTGACATAACAACTATAGTCTTTTCAAAAAGACTCA
The DNA here is from genome assembly GCA_016081115.2 of Rehmannia glutinosa. Taxonomy (NCBI): domain Eukaryota; kingdom Viridiplantae; phylum Streptophyta; class Magnoliopsida; order Lamiales; family Orobanchaceae; genus Rehmannia; species Rehmannia glutinosa. The sequence goes on from JABTTQ020000147.1 coordinate 293,866, forward strand.
AAATATTTTACAAAAATGACTATAGTATTGTAAAACAACTCTAGTTGTTTTTGTAAATTTATATTTTTTTTGTATTATTATTTTTTCTATACATTTTTGGATGAAATAGTTTTAAATCAAGTCAGACATGACTTAAAACGTTATAATTATGATTTAGTTCTATATATATAATGTTAGAAGTTTTATTGTCGGACATTATTGTTAGTCGAATATTTAGAATCTAAAATACAAATACACTTGGATATTGTTAGTAGAGTATGGTAAATTGTATAAAATGTTGTTCATCATCTTATTCATTGTAATGTTAGAGTTAGATTCTCCACATTATTGTAAGTCACATACTTAGAATGCAAAACATAGTATATACTGTTTTTATAGTTAATATTATGTCGTTATGATAATAATGCAAATTAATTTGGATTTATTACAATTTATGAAAACGACCACAGTCTTGTAAAACGACTATAGTCGTTTTGATAGAATGACTACAATCTTTTCAAAAAGGCTCAAGTCATTTTTTTAAAATGGTTATAGTCTTGTAAAACAACTCCAGTTGTTTTGGTAAATTGTGTACAATGATGTTCACTCATTGTAATGTAAAATACGGTATATTGTTTTTATAATTAATAGTATGTCGTTCAGATAACAATGCAAATTGAATTGTCATGTTCATTCTTTTATTCATTGTAATGTTAGAGTTTGATTCTCAACACATTATTGTAAATCACATACTTATAATGTGAAATACGGTATATTATTTTTATAGTTGATAGTATGTCGTTCAGATAATAATGCAAATTAATTTGAACTAATTACATTATGAAAACGATTACAGTCTTGTAAAACGACTCTAGTCGTTTCGAAAGAATTACTATAATATTTTCAAAATGACTCTAGTTGTTTTACAAAAACGACCACAGTCTTGTAAAACAACTCTATAAGATAATTATATCCTATAGGTCAAAACAAATTTTAAAAAAATGACTAGAGTCATTTTTACAAGATTGTAGTCATTTTTTTTTTAAAACAACTGGTCAAAGGGTTGAATTTAAAGGGTACAATTGGAAAATAGAAAATAAAAGCTTTTTTTTTTTTTTTAAAGACATAAGTTGGTCAAATGACAAAAAAAAGCTTTGGCTTGGGTCAAGAGTCTAAAACCCACCATTGCCACACATCATATTATATATTATATTATTACTAAAAAGGATGAATCCACATCCACACTGTCTCGCCCCTAGAGTTTTGTGGAGGAGGTGAATCGTGGGATATGTCTCCACGAGCCATGTTTTTAGCTGTTTTAGACTGAGTCACCACACAAAAAGTCTTCCTCCAATCTGTTACCAGACGGATTGAACTTCCACGCTGCGAATGCTAGCGAAAAGGACATCACATCACCCATGTCCTTTGCACCGTTGAGCTATGTCTCGGTAGTAGCACTATACATATTAGTGATTATATGTAATATATATGTTTCTATGTTTCACTAACATGTGACAATATAATAATATGGTTTTCGGGAAAAATAAAAACAACTCATGTAACAATAATAAATTCATAAATAATTTTTGTGGCTATTATATAATAAGTGATAAGGACGGAATGACAATTTTGCCGTGGTTGATTATTAAAATAACAAAAATGTTCAAGTATCTGCGTCTTTTTTTTATTTGGGTTCTGAGTCTTCTGACCCAACCCAAAGTAAGGGTTATGGTCACGCACGACCTCCTCATTGCTGATTAGGATGCTTGATGGGATAACATGGTCCATATGATCCTCCCCACATGGAAGTAGTTCATATAATTTGAGTACAATCGTTTAAATTCGTGATATTTATGTAATTATTGAAAGTACCTTGTATTTATAGGAATATAGTGTTGATAGTGTCACCCTACTTTAAAATCCGAAAAAGTAAAAAAGAAGGCTATATCTCACTTTACCTCCCTAACATTCTCATCGAGTATTATTTACCTCACTGCACACTCTCAATTGTGTCACTTTACCTCTTTATACTCTCAATTAATATTATGTTACCTCTTTATACTATTAGAACATTATTTTATACTCATAAACTCAAAAAATGACCATATGCCCTCACCTACTAGTTTTAGGAAAATAACAATTTTTTTTTACAATATTCATTGTTATTAAATTTGTACTTTTTAAATTACCTCTCACAATTTGAATAATTAACGCTTAATTAATATTTAAATTTATTATATTTTACATGTAGTTGCTAATTATTTAACTTCAATTTAGTTCTATAAGCTAATACAACTATACTTTTAATTTCTTATTAATCACAAACTTAAAATTATATAATATATATCAAATATATTTTTATTAGAGTTGTGAAATATTATTAGTAATTTTTTTTAATTATTTTGGAAAATAAAAACTCTGTTAGATAGAAAAATACTCATTTTAGTGGTTAATATTTGAATACTAAAATAAATATTCGTGAATTTAACATAATTTATATTAAATAATATATATATGTATATATTAAATTATATTATTATAATTCATTAATGATATGAAACTTAATACTAATAGTTTACTCATTTAATTATTTTACAATATAACACACAAATTTAGATTTATGATGAAAAAAAAATGAATATATTAGTTATAATATAGTTATTTCTTAGGAACTATATTAAATTTATTATATAGCAAATAATATCTTCAAAAAATTAAACTTATATGAATTGAATGTCATTATATTAATTTAAGAATTAATAATATGAATAATTAGGTCATTTAATAAAGGAATATAAAGATAAATTGATTCTAATAGTATAAGAGGGTAAAATGATACAAATTAAGAATACAATATAGTAAGGTAATATAAATAAAAGTATAAGGAGACAAAGTGATATTTAACTAGAGTATAAGGGTTTAAACGAGATTTACCCAAACAAGAGAAAAGAAGGGAATTCAGCCCCGCCTTGAGAATTTTGAAAAACAGCATAAGAAAAAACCAATTCTTCTTCTTCGATCAATCGAAGTTCTTGCTCTGATAAATTTGCAGCGATGATGGACGAAGGCGAAGGAAGCTCGGAGATGGAGTTCATGAATATCGATTCCGCCGCCGACTCACTCGATAGCTCCGCCATTTTCCACGTCGTCAACGACGTCCTAGGCTTTATTCTGTTCATGCACCAGCAAATCCCCTCGTAATTCCGTATAAAATGTCAAATTGCTTCCACGAAATTCAACAAAATCCCTTCAATTCTTATATTATTTGATGGATCTCGTTATTTTTGGCAGAGTACTCCAGGACATCACCCAGGAATTCGACGATTTGCGCACCGAGTTCAAAGAATTGGTAAACTAATTTAACCCTTGATATTCCCCCATTCCTCAATTTCACGAAAGCTTTTAAGATTTGCTACTGAATAGGAAGTTGAGCTCGCGAAAAGTGAAGGGAAGGCGATATCGACAAGGAGAAAGCAAGCTTCGAGAAAAAGAGAGGTGAAATTGGGGATCAGAAAGTTGGAAAAATTGATGGATTGTATTTCTAATCTTAAATCTGCACTTCAGTTGGTGATTACTGAAGTTCCGAATGTTGAGAAAATATCTCTGGTTCTTGGACCTAGTCCTCTAAGGCCTTTGCATATTTATGAACTGAGTTTTTCACTAGGGACGGGTGTTTCGTGTGATTTTAGTCGAAGTAAAGTTGCAGAAACTCTTTCCAGAAAGGTTGTATGTCGATTTTGGTGGTTGCATTTTCATTTTGTGTGATATTTGAAGCATTTGATGGTTTGCTGTTGTTTCTATTTTTCGATAGGCGATTCGCATGCTGATATCAAGGGGTGCTGGATCAGATTCATATGCATGTAACTATCAGTAGTATTCATTGTTTCTTGAAGTGATTTATTGTGGTTTTGTGCCTGATTTTGGTTAATGAAATGTTTTTAAGGTCCTACAAAGTTGTTTCTCATGGTGAAAGCTCCTTCTTACCTTAATTTGCCTTTGCACTTTCTTCCCAAGCGCGAGTTTCGGCAAAACAGGAAGGTAACTGGTCCATAGTTGCCATTTTCCTTTTTACTCGGCGATTGTTTTATTGCGATGTGAAAATTGCTCTAGTTATATAGTCTTAATGTTCTGGTAAAATTATTGCAGAACTGATAATAGCAAGTTGCTTCAGATTTCTTTTTCTGTTCTTCTTTAAAAGTTTGAAAATTGATTTGCTTCAATAGCTTATAATGTATTTTGATGGTACGAGTTGAAGGCTAAATGTGAGACTGCAAATGGCCTACGGGATCTTCTAACTCAGTTTGAAGCATATTGTGACTTCTTTGGGAAGCTCATATTATACCCCCATTGGAACTTTGACATAACATTTTTATGTACCTTCTTGATATATATGATAGCTAAATACTTTACTTTTCTGTTACAGAAGGTGCCCTTTAGATTAAGGTTTAGGTGCAGAACCCGGGATCTGGAAATGAATGCTCAACCTAATGATAGTGCTAGCTCCGTTGGATTGCTGGACTCCACATCAAAGGATTTAATCTGGTATTGAATAATTCAAAACATATTATGGTTGTCACTTCCTGTTTATCTACTCTTGATTTGTATTTCAAGTAATTTGGTAATTCAATATCAACGTTTATTTGTCTTTTATTAATTATTTCCCCCTTTAAGATGTTTCGATTATCCGCAGTTAGCTTCTGATCATGTAGAGCAGTGTAATGTAGACTTATATTTATGTTTTTCCAAGTACACTTGGGGAGTGTTTACAAACACTTGTGCTTTTGGAGGAAGTGATATATTGTTGGGGAAACGGAAAGTACTTGAGAATTAGAGTTGGTAGTGTTTGCAAACAGAAGCTGAAAATTGATTAAGTTAATAGAGTGTTTGGTAGAGAAGTTGTAAAAATGCTTTATTTGTGGGTAAAAGTCAAACCAGAAGCTCAATGAGAAATCTAAAGCACCCCATCCCTTGCTTTTCAATCTGATTAAATGATGCAAAATCAGAAGTTTCTAAAGCTGACATTTGCAAACACTAAAATGTGATTTTGTTTCCAGCTATAAGCTGAGAATCAATTTTCTTAGTGTTTGCAAACACTTCCTTGCTAATTGTAGCAACATAGCCTGGAAATATTATGTGCCGTGTATCCTAACGGTTGTTTTTATTCGTAGGCCAGCGTCTAACTCTTCATTCCTTTAAAATTCTTAATCAAATTAGTAATGTTTGAGATTATATCTCTGATTCTTCTGTATTGTTTGCTTCTTGTATTTCACGTTCCTTCTTCCGTTTGTATACCTCTGCTGCGTTTAATTTTGTATTTTGTGACTCTGGGAAAACTAACTATATGAGTCAGAAGATGTCTCTAAATTAGACCACGAGCTTGTAGCTAATGTGGTACCGCTCACTCTTTATAAGGGTGTTAACCAGGGTTTGAATCCTGTATCTTTCAGTTTCTTTGAAATTTATCTTCCCCTTCCAACCAGTACTCCCAACTTATTAGAAAAAAGACGCCTCTAAATTAGACAAGTTCATTTTACTTGGCAGGTTCCAATGTAGGCACACAATAAAGGGCTTGGTTTCTAGGACAACACCTCAAGAAGATTGATTGCTCAGTCTTGCACAAATTTGTAGTATGGATGCTCTTTGCAACCTTAGTTTTATCAAATTTGTAGCATGTTTTGTATTCACCATAATACACTGTTATCTTCTCTGAAATTCAGATTGGAAAGTGTTTGTAAACCAGTTTAGTGCAATAGGATATATCCTCACATTTTTTTCTCATGCTTTCTTTCTCTTCTTTCTTCTTCTTCTTCTTTTTTCTCTCTCTTTTTTTTTTATATATTTATTTGGGTGGTTTGTGTGCTTTTTTGGCTTGATCCCCTGAAAATTATTTTTTATCTTTTGAGTTTAATGAAGATTAACAAGTGTAAAGCTGGGGATACCTATTTAGAGTTGTACTTGTAGCTATCATTTCCTTTTTTTTTAATATTCTTTTTCTTTTTTATTATTGGGCGAGAGAAGCAATCCATTATAAGAATCTTGCATTAAGATACTATAAATTATTATTATTATTATTATTATTATTATTATTATTATTATTATTATTATTATTTAGTACAAATCTTGGGAGGGGAAGGAGTTAGGTGAGAATCGCACGCACGCCTTTAATACAAGGCTACCAAATGATTCCGATGGGCAAATTGCAATGTTAGTTCCTGTACTTATAGGGTATTGGCAATACTAGTCCTGCAAGAATTATGATTTGTAAAAAAATCTTGTAATTTTTGTAAAATTTTTGATTTCACTTTTCAGTCCTTTGATCGCCAGAAATTGAAAATTTGCCGAAAAATTCAGCTGTGCACATTGCCGGCCACATTCATTGATGTGAAAACCAATTTTGCTTATGTGGACATCCTCCAAATGAATTTTTCCCCCCTAAATTTTTGTCCAAATCAACATATATGCCAACTCACTTGTACGACGCTCACTTAAGCAAAATTGGCTTCAACATTAGACGGTATGAGCAGAAATGTGGACACGTGAAATTCTCTGTCCAATTTTCCAATTTTCAGCGACCAAATAACTGAAATCGAGAGTTTTTTTAAAGTTACATGACTGTTTTGCAAATCATGGTTATTGTAGGACTATTATTGTTAAACTTTTACAATTACAAAACTAAAATTGCAATTTACCCGATTCCCGATATTATAAAATATTTGAAAACAAATCAACATGTTTTTTTTATAAATCCTAAGAGGATAAGGAGCTAGGCGAGGATCAAATGCAATACAAACCTAATTTTGCAAATGTCTTACTACTAAAAAAATTCAACAATATATTACAGAAACATTGATGTAATTAGTTTAAATTTGATTATTGTTGATCCAATCTTAAAATTTGTCATTCGGTGTCGTTAGCATTCGATACAATATAGGAACAATTTGGTGAGATTTTGCTTTTATAAAAGAATTGGGCATTTTATTTTGAGAAAATATTGATAATGCATTAGTAATTTGCTCAAATAGTATTCTAAAAAAAAAAATTGCTCAAATAGTGGTTAAAAAAAAACCACACACCCAAATAATATATTTTTTGGAAATTATTAAAGGTTAATTAATTATTAAGAGAAATAAAAATCTTTATTAGGTCTTTAAAGTCTAAACGACGCCGCCTCTCTGAAAAAAAATTGCTAACTTCATTATAACCGGCGATCACTTCTTAGTTCTTAACAGTTCTTCTGCTCCCACTTCTAAACCTCGCTGTGAACCATCGGCGCCGCCGTGAAAAATGAAGTTCCAAATCGAAGACGTAACTGTATACTTCCCATACGACAACATCTACCCCGAGCAATACTCCTACATGGTTGAGCTCAAACGCGCCCTCGACGCCAAAGGTCACTGCCTCCTGGAAATGCCGACCGGCACCGGAAAAACCATAGCTCTTCTCTCCCTAATCACAAGTTACGCTCTGTCGAAACCCTCCAATCCGGTGAAACTCCTCTACTGCACTCGCACCGTACACGAAATGGAGAAAACCCTAGCGGAATTAAGGTTTTTGCACAATTATCAGGTCAAGCATTTGGGACCCTCCGCGAGGATTCTCGCGTTGGGGCTTTCGTCGAGGAAGAACTTGTGCGTGAATCCGCGTGTTGTGTCGGCGGAGAATCGGGATTCGGTCGATGCTGCTTGTAGGAAGCTTACCGCGAGCTGGGTGAGGGCATTGGCGGTTGAGAACCCGAATATTCCGACGTGTGAGTTTTTCGAGAATTATGAGAAGGCTGCTTCTGATGCGGTTTTGCCTCCTGGAGTTTATACGTTGCAGGTTTTGCTTTTGTAGAACTTTTGTTTTTGGGATATTCGTTTATAGAAAAACCTATGCAATGTTTAATCTTCCATTTCCTTACAGGTTTTCCTTCTTTCCTTTATAGTATATATCTGTGACAAAATTATTTCTTGTTGAGGCTTCTGGTAAAATGCCTTTGATTTGCGATGATATCATGGAAGTTTTGCTAGACTTTTATGCTGTGCAACTAATGTTCTGTTAACTATTTCGATGGAAATTGGAAAATATATGTTGATTTGTGTTTATTTTTTATGATCATTGAAGGATTTGAGGGCATTTGGGAAAGAAAAAGGGTGGTGCCCGTACTTTTTAGCACGCCATATGGTGCAATTTGCGAATGTGGTGGTATATAGCTATCAGTACCTGCTTGATCCCAAAGTTGCAGGAATCATATCAAAGGAGATGCAGAGAGAGTCTGTTGTTGTTTTTGATGAGGCCCATAATATTGACAATGTGTGCATTGAGGCGCTTAGTGTTAGCGTAAGGATGCAGACACTTGAAGGGGCAACAAGGAATCTGAATCGGATGAATCAGGAGATTGAGAGGTCTGTTATTTTATTTGTTTGTCTAAATACTCCATTATAGTTTACTTTGAGTCTGTTATTATATGCATCAGGTGTATGCCTCTAGAACCTTTCGCAAATGTACATAATTGTGCTAGACAAATTTTTTCTTTCACGGAAAGGATTGTTTTTGTTCAGGTTTTGTTGTTATGTCCTAAAAATGTTCTCCATTTGTTCCTGCTTTTTCTGTACAGTTGCCAGCACTGGATTCATGATAGATTTTCGTCATATTAGTTAAACTATCTGGTTGTTGCTAAACACAATGTCCTTCTTTTGCTGTATAGTTTGAAGCTCATGATGTTGTTTTGATTGGGGGGTACTTTAAAGGATTTTTCCATTTCAGTTAAATTTTTGGAGAGCAAGTTTGCGTCAAGGAAGTAGAATGAAAAGAATACATACTATTTGTGTTGGCTCATACAGAATGACTGAAGATTTTGTAGAGTATTAGATGTTTGGTTCAAAATTGTAAGCATATGCGGTTATTTAATGTTAAAATAAGGTTCTTGAAGGAAAAGGCGTTGGCGTATGCAAGAAAAGTGTTTTCCAAATTGAATTTAATTTTATACTCTTTTATTCTCGAGTCTCATTAGCTATATAAGATACCATAGGAACTGTCCTTAAATTTTACACTTGCTTCTGAATTATTTAAAATTCCCAAGATCACTTATTTTTACTCTGGTGAAACCTAAATTTGATGAATTACTTTATAAAAATGTTGTGAAGGGGTATATATATTCATGGTTTATGCGTAATTGTTGTTGTAATTACTAATTATTCATCCTACAAGTGTGTAATTATTCTTTTTCTTAAAAATGGATGAAATTAGGCATTGCATATTTCATTTATCTGAACTTATTTAACATGGTAGGAAGGTTAAAGGCCACTGATGCTGGTCGATTGCGTGCAGAATACAACCGGCTTGTTGAGGGGTTGGCACAAAGGGGGAATCTTCCTAGTATGTCAAATCAAATTTATGAATTACTTGAATTGAACATGCAACTCTCACCATAATCTGATTCTCACAAAGAAGATATATTTTTTCTCCTTGTAGTTGGTGACACCTGGTTTGCAAATCCTACCTTGCCTGAGGATATATTAAAGGAATCAGTGCCTGGAAATATAAGACGTGCAGAGCATTTCTTGTCTGTCTTGCGCAGATTGGTCCAGTACTTCAAAGGCCGGTTGCAAACTGAAAATGTTGAAAAAGAGGGCCCTGTTACGTTTGTTGCTTCCATTAATGCCCAAGTTGGAATTGACCAGAAAATGTTAAGGTTTTGTTATGACCGGCTTCACTCCCTAATGTTGACGTTGGAGATAACAGACACAGATGAATTTTTACACATCCAAACAATTTGCGATCTGGCAACTCTTGTGGGGACTTACACTCGAGGATTTTCTATTATTATTGAACCTTTTGATGAAAGAATGCCACATATACCTGACCCTGTACTCCAGGTACTTCACTTTTAATTTAGTAGTGGGGCAAAACAAATTTTGCTGATAATTTAATTGCCTGTCCTTCGTGGATTGGTAAGTTACTCGAATTGACTTTTGGGAGACAGCTTTTGAATTTTATTTGGTTGTACAACTCTTTAACTGCATAGATCTACTGCCAGTTAGTTATTGGTGATTCGAAATTTTAAACCAGATGATATCTTTTCTTCTCCTGCATTTGGTTATTGAATATTTTCCCGGTTATCCAATTATCTTTATTGTTCTTCCCATCAACCTGTCTGGTATTTGCAACCTAGTTTCTTATGAAATGATTATGTTGGTGTGCAGCTTTGTTGTCATGATGCTTCTCTTGCCATAAAGCCGGTGTTTGAACGGTTCCAGTCTGTTGTTATTACTTCTGGGACACTTAGCCCCATTGATCTCTACCCTCGTCTTCTTAACTTTAATCCCGTGGTTAGTCGAAGCTTTACGATGTCCTTAACAAGGGATTGCATATGCCCAATGGTTCTCACTCGTGGAAGGTGAGTGTTCTAGTGCTTATGTTCTCATCTGCTTATACAAACTCTATTTATCATTATAATCTCATTTACTTCCAGTAGAAAAATGTGCACTGACTCTATCTGTGTGCCTTCTTTTATTTAGTGACCAGCTTCCTGTGAGCACGAAGTATGACCTGAGAAGTGACCCTGGTGTGGAGAAAAATTATGGCAAACTCTTGCTCGAAATGGTGTCGGTTGTTCCAGATGGAATTGTGTGCTTCTTCGTCAGTTATTCTTACATGGATGGAATTGTTAATAGTTGGCATGAATCGGGAATTCTGAAGGTAAACATTCTTAAAACATTTTCCTGGGAACTGAAGTTTTGGTTTATAAGTTAATTAAATTCATCTAGTGTTTGCCTTTAGTTTGCATCGGTCTCATTTTGAATGTGTTGCAGGAGATAATGCAACATAAACTTGTCTTCATAGAGACCCAGGATGTTGTTGAAACTACACTGGCATTAGACAATTATCGCAGGGCTTGTGATTGTGGAAGAGGTGCTGTTTTTTTCTCGGTTGCCAGGTAGTTTTGCTATATAACGCCCTGTAGTTCAGTTATAGGACCTGCATATGGAGTGGTTTTTCATATAGTTAAATGTTCTCCAAGTTCTCTTTTTCTTTTTGTGTTTTTTTATTTGAAGTAGAATTCCAATACCCCACATAGTGGGATTAAGGCTTAGTTTGCTTGTTGTTGTTGTTGTTGTTGTTGAAGTAGAATTCCAATAGAGGGTTGTAGGACAATAAGTGATTATGTACATGAAAGCATGAATCAACATCAATTGCAGAAAAACCTCTACTTGATTTCTGTTACATTACTGATAAAGGTAAATTGCTTTCTCCTTGTTATACCATAAATGAGAGAGGTATATGCTTCTGTAGGATTAATAGAACCAAACTATATTAGTAGATTTGCATAGCTACGTAGACCATCTGATAGCCATCAAACTGAACATCATTGCATTAACAATGAAATTCAAACCGTAGTAAATTGGTCACATCGAGACCTGACTTTCGTGCTTGCTTACAGTCATCACTTTCACATGCTATGTAGATTTTTTGTTTATTTCTCGTTAATGTGCATTGCAGGGGTAAAGTGGCGGAAGGCATAGACTTTGATAGGCATTATGGCAGACTTGTGATCATGTTTGGTGTTCCTTTTCAATACACGTTGAGCAGGTTAGCCGCTATGACTTTTCTGATGACATATATGATTTTTTTTAAAATTTTTAAATTTAATTTTATTATATTATTATTATTTTTTCTTTTTTTCTGTTATATTTATTTGTTTTAATTTATTTTATTTTATTTTTTCGTCCGCACTCCTTGAGTTATTTTTTGAGTATTGTTTATTGTATATTGTATAATATATCAATATATCATCACTCGACTGCTTATTAGTTTTTTAACCAACTTGAATGAGTTCATTCTAGAAGAGACTACACATGCACACTCGTCTTTTAATGTCATTTAGTTTGCATACTGAGACTCTGTCCATATGCTAAGACTATGTAAGGACATGATTCTAACTACTCAAGTTGTCTCTAAATGTCGCATTTGAGCCTGACCGATTTATCTGTCTTCTAAAGCTTACAATCTTTTCATATCTGATAATTATACAGAATTGCTTAACAGTGTTGTAATTGCAGAATATTGCTTGCGAGATTGGAATATTTATGGAGACTTTCCAAATAAAAGAGGGCGACTTCTTGACTTTCGATGCTTTGGTACTTTTAGATAAATATTTTCTTAAGAAATCAAATACTGTTTTCGTATGTAGTTTACAAATTACAATATTTTGCATGTTCAGAGACAAGCTGCCCAGTGTGTTGGACGAGTCATCCGATCAAAGGCAGATTATGGGATGATGATTTTTGCCGACAAGAGGTTTGTATCCGCTACATCAATTTGAAAGATTCTTTGGGTCAAAACAACTGTGTACAGTGATCATTAAATAGAATATTTAATGCCAATTTCTTGATGGTTTGTGGTTCAGATATAGTCGCCATGACAAGCGCTCGAAATTGCCTGGTTGGATACTCTCACATTTACGCGATGCACACCTGAACTTGAGTACTGACATGGCTGTGCATATTGCTAGAGAGGTATGTTTAAATATTACTGTCTTATGTTTTCTTGGTGCAATTCTGTATTTATCTCCCAGAAGTAATTTTCCAGATAGTACAAGAAAGAAGCTATATTGGATTCAGTTTCATATATTTTGCTTTACAGATTTGATTAAATAATATATTTATGCATGTGGGAATTATTAAAAATTTGCATAAAGCTTACAATCTTTTTCATATTTTACTTTAACTTTAAAGTTGCATTTAAATAACATCATACTTTTCCTGGTAATTTGAACCTGATGTATCCTTGAGAATTCTATCAACTTCGTTGAAGATTGAGGCTTATAATTGAGATATACTCTCAACGAACCTCGATGTTCGCAAATTATATTTCCGTATCCTTATTTATAGGTGTTCTGAAACATAATTTCAAGGGATAATTACAAAAACACCCCTGAGGTTTGGGTTAATTACAAAAAAACCCAGACATGTTTCAAAATTACAAAAAACCCTTCAGGTTTCGTTTTGTCGGGGGGTAACTGTAATATTTTTGCAAATGTCAGGGTTTTTTTTGAAATGTTTTCGAAAATCACCAGGAAAAATATAAGACGGAATCAAACTTCTAGGTTTTTCTTGTAATTAGCCCAAACCTTAGCGGTGTTTTTGTAATTCCCTAATTTCAAATTCACTATACATGCAGTTCTTGAGGAGGATGGCTCAGCCATATGATAAGAATGGTGCAATGGGTAAAAAAACCCTTCTGTCACAAGAAGACTTGGAGAAGATGGTCAATGGAGTTGGAGATATGTTGTTTTGATGTTTGCAGAAAGTTGCTGCTTTTAACAACAAAGGGCCACAGGTACACATCCTTTTTTTGTTTTTGGATATTTTCTATTGCCAGAGTCGTTTGGTTTGTAGGAAACTAGATAACATTTAGTAGGATTTTTTTTTCAGGATTGTATCTATCAAAATTATTTATTGTATTTATTATATATGAACCCATTCTAAATCTAATTTGGCATTGTTTTTTTTTTTTTTTTTTTTGAAGAGGGAAAATAATTTACAGGATCGTACGACTACTTCATATAATCCAAAAAGACGGATAATCCAGAAATAAGTATAACTATGTTTATTATTATGTGATTATTTATTGGTTTAGTAAGTGGACTAAAATTATATTATTTATCAATAGTGAGGAATTATCTGATTTATCGACCTCTTCACTTCCATAATGCTTGCTTTTCTGCCATTCTCATTCTCTTTCACCTGCAAAAATTCCAAAATAAAATGCAAACATTCAAAATTAAAACCAAATACATATACTATTATAGAAGACATATATGCTAGAAATAATTACAAAAACACCCTTGAGGTTTAGGCTAATTACAAAAAATTTAACAGATGTTTCAAAGTTACAAAAATACCCCTCAAGTTTGATCATGTCTTAAATTTAGGAGGTGATTGTAATACTTTTATAAAAGTCAAGGGGGATTTTTGAATGATTTTTGAATGTGTTTTGCTTATGAAGTAGAAAATGTAAGATGAAATTAAACCTTAAGGTTTTTAATGCTATTATAAAAGATCTTTTTTGTAGTTAGCCCGAACCTGGGCTGGGTTTATCCCTAGGATAATTGCAAAAAGGCCCCTAAGGTTCGGACTAATTACAAAAGAACCTGGAGATTTTTGAAAATTACAAAAACCCCTTGAGGTTTTGATTGTCTTAAATTTAGGGGGTAAATGCAATGTTTTGATAAAAGTAAGGAGAGATTTTGAAATATCTTTTGCATATGTAAGACGGATCAAACCTAAATGGAGTTTTCGTAATTTCCAAAAATATCTGGGTTTCTTTGTAATTACCCCAAACTTCAGGGGATTTTCTGTAATTATTCCTACATACTATTGAAAAATGAGAAGCAAATCTAATTACCTTAGCTCTCAACTCAGCAGAAAAAAACCCATTACTGATTGAAGATTGAACCGTCGTCACTTCAATCCCAAGCTCCCCAAGCACTTTCATCACATTCAATAACAATCCATCTCTGTGCACACATTGAATCTCGACCAGCGCATCACTCTCTATAATCGACACCTCCACCTCTGTCGCCGTGGCCGCCCGCGGCCGAGATTCCACTACCTTCCCCTGCCCTTTGCCGCCGCCGCCATCCCCAGAAACCCTAACTATCCTCTTCTCCCTCCCGAAATGGGTCCCGCTGGCGATTCCAGTTCCCGTATTCTCTTCTTCAGCTGCTTAAGGTACTCGATGGTGTCGCCGAGAATCGAAGCTTTATCCATTTTCGTGACGAATGGCACGAGGGATCTTAGAATGAAGAACCGTTCGTTGAGTTTCTCCCGGCGGCGCCGCTCGGCGAGGACGTGGCTGGCGCTGATGAGCTCGTCCCCTGATCGGAATGATGATTTGGTGTGGAGGAGTGGGACGGTGAAGAGAATGTGTTTGAGGGCCCACTGGGAGGTGCCGTCGAGGAGGAGGTTGCGGCGGTGGCGGTGGCCGGAAGAAGGGGAGGGGGATGTGGACCATTTGGAGAAGGCGGAGCTGGCGTCGGAGGACATGGTGGTGGAGGAGGAGTATTTCGACCACCGTGTCGATTGGCTTTCGAGGATGGTTGAGACTGTTTGAGAATAGTGGGTGTCCTCTTGTGCTAATTCATCAAATGCTGGAAAACCTGCATGAGAAACATGTGCTTTTGTATGAGTAGCTTTAATGTAAGAGATAATTACAATAAAATCCCCAGGTTTGGACTAATTATAAAAAGCCAATAAAAATCACAAAAAAAGCTTTCAAAGTTTGATTGATTTTGTGTTAAATTTAAGGAGGTTAGCGGTAATATTTCTATAAAAGTTAAGGAGTTTTTGAATTTGTTTTTGCTTATGAACGAGGAAAATGTAAAACACAATCAAACCTCTGACAGTTTTTTTTTTTTTTATTTCAATTATCCATTAATATAATGGATAATTACAAAATATCTTTAAGGTTCGGGTTGATTACCAAAAAATCTAGAAGTTACTTAAAATTGCAAATTGTAAAAACCCATAAAGTTTGATTCCGTTTTACATTATTACTCTTCATAAGGAAAAAACATTACAAAAACCTCCTGACATTTATACAAATATGATAATTACCCCATTCAATTACTATATATAAGGCAAAATGAGGGTGTTTTTTTGTAATTTTAAAACATATTTGGATTTTTTTTTATAATTAGCCCAAACCTCATGTTTGTTTTTGAAATTATCCCTTAATATAATTAAGAACTAACATGCAAAATTTCAAATGTTGTAAATTTCAGTTAAACGATCAATGTTTTAAAAACTAGATAGGTGAGCAAATCGGTCTTGCTAGTGGTTCGCGGTTTAACCTCTCGAAACGATTCAACCATCGATCCAACCAATTTAATGAAAAATAATTAATATAAAATAATAATACAATACATTAATTATTGTGCAGTAGATGAAATATACATAAATGTCCAACTCAAAAAAACATCTAACATAGCTCAAATTTTAATATTCACATAAATGTTAAAAAATGACCAAATTTAAAATTTAATTTTTTATAAAAAAAATTTTGAAATTTAAAAAAGCCGGTTCTTCGTTGATCCAACCGGCCAGTCCGATCCGATTTTTAAACCAATGCTTCAATTTTAAGTCTTGAAATAAAGACTGAACTAGATTAATATTACCCAATGTTGTGAAAAGCAGCGCTAAAGGCCACGCGATGGGACCTCGCCTCATCGCCAGATGGGGGCGTAATCGGAAAAAAACCTATACGGAGAAGGAGAACCTAACGTCTAGACGGAGACTAAACGGGACTATACGAGAATTTTTACAACAAAGATATTACCTGACTGTGGTGGTTGGAGACTGCTACTCATCGGATCTTTCAGCGGCCACATTTCCATCGATTCCGCCCTAGCAAACCCACCGTCGCCGTGGTGGTCCTCCGGCGAGTGTCCATGCCGACTCACGGCGAGGAGGTGGAAATCCGAGTTCAAATTATTCGACCCATCATCTGGCGACCCGAGCCCAATATCCTTACACACATCAAGCTGCATGGGCTCAGTTAGAGTGTTTTGGGCCTCGGCATCAGAGTCCGACTCTACTTCTTCTTCTTGATCATATGCCACGTGGCTGTTATACAACGGCGGATATGTGGGTGCACGAGTGGGCTGCGTTGCAGGAGATAAGTTGAAACGGGGCTCCGATGAGGCTGGCGGGTTGGAAGTGGAGTGCTCCGAGAGAACTGGCCTTGGAGGGTTAGGATTTTGAGAGTCATAAATGAAGAAGCTTT
Source organism: Rehmannia glutinosa (assembly GCA_016081115.2). Classification (NCBI taxonomy): domain Eukaryota; kingdom Viridiplantae; phylum Streptophyta; class Magnoliopsida; order Lamiales; family Orobanchaceae; genus Rehmannia; species Rehmannia glutinosa. Next base: position 310,612 of record JABTTQ020000147.1, read on the forward strand.
TTACACGTTGGATTAGTCCAATGTCTTCTTGAACCTATAATAACAAACCAAACTTAATTGGCCCTTGTAATATACTTTTATTTAATGGGATATTACAAAAAAACCACTGAGATTCGGACTAATTACACAAAAACCGAGAAATTGTTGAAAATTGCAAAAAAAAAAAAAACTTGAGATTTGACCTGTCTTACATTTTCTCTTCATAAGAAAAATCATTTCAGAAATCCCCCTAATAGTTATAAAAATATTACAATTACCGCTTAAATTTAAATAGATACAAAAAAACCAATGTCTTCTTGAACCTATAATAACAACCCAAACTTTTGCGTAATTGGCCCTCGTAATCTACTATTATCTAATGGGATAATTATAAAAAAATCACTGAGGTTCGGACTAATTACACAAAAACCGTGAGGTTTAGAAAATTGCAAAAATTCTCATCGAGATTTGATTTTGTCTTACATCTTTCCCTTTATAAGCAAAAATCAAATCTCCCTTATATTTATGAATATATTACAATTACCCCCTTACATTTAAAATAAAATCAAACTTGAGTTTTTTTTTTTAATTAATTATGAAACATCTATGTTTTTTCCCCCTAATTAGTCCAATCCGTAGGGGTGTTTTTGTAATTATCCCTTATTTAATAGGGAAATTTGTGACTATTTTGGAATAACTACGAAAAAACCCATAAGGTTTTGACTAATTAAAAAAAACCCTTGAAACTTGAACTTTTTTTTAAATTTAAGTGGATAATTGTATTATTCTATAAAAGTCAGTGGAGTTTTTGAAACATTCTTTGCTTATTAATGGAGAAAATATAAGATGGAATCAAACATTATTTTTTTTTGTAATTTTCAAAAACTTCTAGGTTTTTTTAGTAATTATCCGTAATATTATATCATCAGAATTAGTGAAAGGTGTTTAGCAATAATATTACCCTTCGTGTTGTTCCAAGTTCAACAACCCCATCCAGCAGTGGAATGCATACCACAGTCTGTACCAGTACAAAAAAATGTTCGATTTTTTTGAGTAATTATATATCGACATAAAAAAAATGTAATTTCACGAATTTAAAATGAAAAGAAAGGGAGAAGGTTAAGAATAATTACCTGTATTCTTGCGCTCTTATAACAGCAGTTGAGTGGAAAAGGAAAAGAAAAGGGAACACAATATATTAGTTTTGAGTATTCAAAATACTATATACTAATTCTTTCAAAATTTGATAGTTGAAAGTCATGTAGCTAATTAATTATCAGAAAATACTAAAAAATTTACTCGATTTTCATGAGGTATATATATCGTCAGGGGCGGAGCCCGGATTTGTTGCAGAGGAACTGATAGTCAAAGTCGCACGATTAAATATTTGTTATATATAATGATATAATTTAATTAAATTATTGTACTTGCGTTGAAACTCTTTAATTTAGAACATCTCTTTCACAAAAAAATCGATTGATAGGTGAAGAGTTCAAATCTTCTTAGCAATTTGCTTTACGATATGTAATAAGAAGCCAGTTAGAAAATGGTGAGGGGAGAGCAACAAATTAATGCGTGATATCTCATATAAAATGATAAAATGTCTTGGCCCAAAATTTATAATAAAATTTAAATAGTAAGCCGAGATCATGAAAACAAATACATAAATAATTTGCAGAATGATTTCTACTATTCAACAATGGCGTAACCAACCCACAAAAATGGAGTGGGTTGACACACAAAAACGCATGGGATAGGCTGAATGAAAAACTAAAAAAAATCAAATAAAACTATACCATAAACATTTTACTTTTTTATTTCTTAATAAAATTAAATAAGAAAAAAACAAGGAGAGTCGGGGCCTAGGTTGAACCCCCTTTTCTCCGCCATTGCCATTCAAAATAGAGTTGACTGATGATCTCTAAAATATATACCAGCATTGGAAACTATTATATGCACGTTGAACTATGCAATTTATTCCATCCTACACAGTACTTCAGGTGCGTAATGACGGTAGATTTACTATGAATTTGTCAACAATCACATAATCCGGCATATATTGTATATATATATATATATATTCGATAAATATCACCCTAATGTATTCCTCCAAGACCAAGAGTAAACATCTACATATCTGTAATGACAGCTGGCTTTGCTTTCAAAATAATATTGGATTCCATTTTGGTTGAGCTCTCATACTATATATGACTCGGCCGCTATTTATTTTTTTCTAATAAAAATATCAATATATTTGTTAAGGGAAATAAAAGTAATGATACCTTAGCAAGAATTGCTCTGGAGAATACTTTGCTGTCAACCTCATTTGCTCTTGTAAGCCATACATGCTGCCGTTTTACATATGCTTTTCCAGGTACACTTCACATCAGGACCATAAATTTATTACTAAATTTTCATACATCTTAGGGATAATTACGAAAACACCCCGAAATTCGGGCTAGTTACAAAAAAAAACTCAATGTTTGCTCTGTTTTACGTTTCCACCCATCATACAGAAAAAAAAAAGTTCAAAAACCTTCCTGACGTTTATAAAAATATTACCTACAACTATCTCCCCAGATTTAGAATATAATCAAACTTGAGTTTTTATATTTTTTTATTTTTTTTGTAATTTTGAAAGGTCTCTAGGGTTTTTGTAATCATCCCTATATCTTATATTGTAAGATCTATTGCATTTTTCATTGTATTTTATTTGGTATACGCTATATGCGAGATTTTATTTAGAAAATATATACTTATAATTAGAGGAAGGCAATAAATTTTGCATTTAAAATTCTATCCAACTTATCATCATGTGGTTTATTGACTTTTGACACAACCACCCACTACACACTTTGAAACACACAACTTTCAATTTCATCCACCCTAAATTAGGATTTATCTCTAGCCCTAATCAATATCTTACTATCCTTAAATAGTATACCCAATTTATGTAACATATATATCAGGCATTCAATACAAAAATTGCAGGCCTTGTATGGATGTATTTCCAAGTCCGATTTCCAATTTCCAGTATTAGAAAATATTGAATTTTCATCTTTATTGATTTTCATGTGAGAACTGAGAATATGTGTGATTTGTCGTCTGAATTTCTGTTTAGAAATGAAATATGTTTCGTTATAATTTGTTGTATGTATTTTTGACATAAATTTATGTGATTGTAGTTTATTTTAACATGGATGCATGATTGTGGTTGAAATTTGTTTGGTTGTGTTATCAAAATAATATTTTCATAAAAAAGTGAAAACCAAAAATTACTTCATTTCTATTGAGAATTTCCTAAACAAACATAAACCAATTTTCTGGAATAGTTGGAAAGTGTAAATCAATTTTGAAAACACAACAATACTTGACCTAAAGTGTAAGGGTCACTACAAGAAAAAACCAGTTTACCTACAGAAAAACCCGTAGGTAAGTATTAAGAAAATTGTAAAGTGTAGGTAAAACTGTTGTAGGTAAAATCATTGTAGGTAAAATATTTACCTCAGCTGCAATTTAAAAGCTGTTGGTAAATACCTACGTAAAAATCTTCGGTAAATAGAAAAACATCGTGTAATCTGTCGGTATAATTTGGGAGAAAATAATATTATTTATTCTCGTAGGTATTCTCAGAGGTAAATCGTCAATTTAGTAACAAAATCATTTTTGTAGAAAACTAGAATTTTCTTGTAGTGGGTGGTAAATCATGTCATCATATCGTGTTCGTGTCTCACTATGGTGTTTCTATCTTATTTGGTCTTTAAATATAACAATAATTGTAATATAACTTAATTTTCAATTTTGTGTTCGTGTCATATCATGTCATGATTAATCGTGACATACTGACATGTCTCTGTAATTTCACCAAATCAAACAGTAAATAAATATTAATTCTTACCCGACTCCTGGAGCAAAAGAGAAAGAAACACACATTAAATAGAACCATTCGGATTCAGTCAAGTCCTCCGGCGATAACGCCGCCGAGGGCCGCCGTGTCTGTTGGCCTGTCTCGCCGGCGGAGAGAGATTCATATAATTCTCTAAGCTGTTGGCTTCTTTGGAGTGTGGCCTCCTCCGTGGTGACTTCAATTGGTTGCACTGTTTTTCTTGTTTTTATTGCTCCATTGTAATATCCATCACTCCAAACTAGAATTCTTCAAAATTACAAAAATTACCCTGAGGTTTGGTCTATTTACAGAAAACTCCAGTTATGTTTCAAAATTACAAACAGTAAGCCAATAACGTAACCACTTGAAATTTGTATTTACCTGACAAATGTCACACTGTTGAGGTGCAAGTTGTAAAATAGAAACGATTGTTGATGAGTATTTGTAATTTTAAAAGATATCTGAGTGGTTTTTGTAATTTTCCCTATATTTAAACAACGAACGCACATGTTGGGATATGCATAGAACTATATGGTTTCAATAGAATTTTATATGTAATATTCAAAATCAAAATATACTACGAGTCCGGAAATTGTTTAGCCATCTGACCCAAGCCAATATCAATTGTCCATTTTGCTTTCTCAAAACAAAGGTTTAAAAAACGAAAATAATATACATTTTCTCGGGCTCAAGAAATATTTCTTGGCAATCATTTCTTTGATCAAAATAGCAAAAAAAAACATGTTTTTGAAAAACACGGCTAAAAGAGTATCTACTCGGGCCAAATGGCTAAACAGTAATTATACATGAAATTCACACAAACACACACAAAACACTTACCCTTGTTGAGGGCAAAGTTGCCAGAAAAGGCTGTAAGTCCACTGAACCGATTGAACCGCCGCCTGTAACATGCTTTGCAACCGGCTCTTGGGCGGCTCAGCCATTTCATTCATATAAACAAAACTTAATTTAAATATCAATCTCAATTTCTTTTGATGATCTTTAAAATTGAGAAAACATCTTTCTTTGTCACATGAAAAAAAATACAAGACTAAGGGATGATCATGACAATATATGAAATCAATTTTTTTTTTAAAAAAAAATAAAAACTCTCCAATCAACGAAAAAACTGATTTATATATAAGACAAGAAATAGTGATAAACAAGAAGAAAAGGAGTGGGAGATTTGACTGGTTGGTGATTATTTACCTAAATTAAATGTGATATTTTCTTTCTTTCTACTCCAATATTGTAGTAAATTAAAAGAGATGTATATATATATCAAAGCCATTATATATTATGGATATTGGGAAAAATGGGAGGGGCAACAATATATTAGGTGGCGACGTTTGACTGGGTGTTAGTCAACGACTAAACTGTCTGCTGAAAATTTTTGTCGTCTTCTTACTTCAACTGAATTTCAACGCACAACTAATTCTATGTATCATGTATATGTATGTCAATTTTGAATTTTCACGAATTTTGGTGAATTAGTCTAGTGGCCGGTTATTATCCTTGATGACGAGGCGAGGTTCAGCCGTAGATCTGTAATGATGGAGTGGATTTTCTTAAAAAGAAAAAAAAACTTTGAATTGGGTGAAATTAATTTATTGAGTTCTTTTTATTTTGTATCTTCTATTTTAATTTAATGTTTTTTGAGGAATGTTTTAATTTAATATCATATTGTAGGAAAATTAAATTTGCACCAATGAAATAACGACGACACATTTGAAATTCAATATTAATTAATTTTCTATTTTCTATTTATATTTGGAAATTTAATCAAGTTTAAATCATAAATAAAATAGTTAGTTAATTTATATTCTAATATATATTTTGTTAACCAATTAAAGATTGACAAATGTCTAATCTTTGGAGATCAAGATTTATCTTGGTAAATTATGAAAAAATTAAAAATTATTATCATTTTTAATAATTATCACATCTTCTGATTAGTAAGATAATACTAAATCTTGCAGGACCAATCAAATCAAAGTATTTCACCATATGATTATCCGAGAACTCTATCCTACGAGTATATATATGGGTCTTTCTTAAAGAATTAAGAGGGTGTTTGGCTAAGCTTATTTAAAATAGCTTATAAGCTCCTACATCTGATAATTAGTTGTTTTATGAGCTTATAAGATGTTAGATCTTGTTTTAAAAATAAGTTGTCAGAATTTTATATCTTATAAAATTATTAAGTATATTTTTATCTTTTGAATGTTTAAAATAAGGAGCTTATAAGCTCTTTTAAAAAAAAGTTGGGGTGGAGATACTCTTTTTTTAGGAGCTTATAAGCTCTCTAACAACTTTTTTTAGAGCTTATAAGCTCTTTTGGAAAAAAATTACCAAACACATTTAAGAGCTTATAAGCTCAGTCAAACACCCTCTAAATCTCAATTTGTAGATAATAAATCTAAACAAAAAAGATGGTGGAACAAATTCTCTCAATTTAAAAAGAACAAATCCAAGAAAATCCACGGGCCTGAAAAATACAATTAACAAATACTATAAAGTTGATTCTTGCGCATTTTCATTAAAACTAGTTCTTGCGTCTTCTTGGTGAATTAATGCCCAAAAATACAATTAACAATTGATTGATTCGGCTTACTGATTTAGGGAAAACTGTCATTAGTACTCCCTAGTTTAGGCCCATCGACCCAAACTAGGAGAGTAAGGGGAATAGTTGGTTCGGCTTGGTTTAGAGAAACCTGATATTCGGCCTAGATCTCCCTGGGGCAGACCTACTATCCTGGTCCGAGTTGACAACAGACCAAAGCACCTTAACCCAAGTCGAATGAGCGAACCAAATGAACACTTGGCGGGAAATAGAAGGTCAACCTGCCAAAGAGTAGCTCGTGACAGGGTCGTCCTAACAAACATTGAATGAAGATGGGAGTAAATCAAAGGATATCAAGGATCGAGGCAGCCGACCTGACAAAGAGTAACTAAAAGCATATCCGACCTGACAAGCATTTAATGAGTATATAAGTAAAGCAAGCAAAACCAGATATCGAGGTAGGTCGACCTGGCAAGAGATACTAGATGTCAGGTTCGACCTGCTCGCATTAATTATCCTTTGAGGTAGACCTGAGAAGGAGTAGTTAGATGTCAGGTCCGACCTGCTCACATTAATTATTCTTTAAGGAAGACCTGACAAGCATTTAATGTCTTAGGAAGCAGATTCGACAGGAAGTAACTATTGTCAGAGCCAAGTTGACAGAAGTGACTAGTTTCATAGGTCGACCTGGTCCAGGTCTACAACCAATTCAGCCACCAATCAGAATTAGCCACATGGACAACAAAGACTAGGCAATTAAAGTATAAAAAGAGGAGGTACGTGGGTAAAACACTCTTATCGTGTATTTGAACACTAATATTCATTCTTTTCATATTTTTATACACTCTTTTTTCCTTGAACTGACTTGATTGTCAGCCGCTAATTTTGAGTTCTTTTCCGATAGTCTTTTCAATGGCGTGAAGGTTGAGTCAGAACTTTAGGAAAATCTCGGAAACGAGCCTTTTCAGTTTTCACATATATAAAGATGGTACATTGAATTTTTTGCCGTGCAAAATCGGCTCTATTTTCCAACTTATTCAAGTCGTTGCTGGATTTGTCCACGCTTCTTCAATGTGCGACACGACTTCTGCATTATGGTTTATAACTCACAATTTATTCAAGCATGGATGGACCAGTGGTCCACATTTTCTAAATAGGGCACAAACTGTGGGAGGGGACCAACTAAAAATTGATCATTACAAATTTATTTGAGTTTGATTTTTATATAAATTAAACACAATTAAGTATTTTATTAGTTCAACAAAACTTGAAATTTAGTCCAAACCCAACTATATATAAAATATTAATTTATTTGATTTGAATCACGCCTTAAAAATTAAGTAAATTCATAAAATATTTGAGAAATTTTACAAATGAGATACACACAAATGTTCTTATATATGTGCCATTGGTGTGTTAATATTCATTTTGTTTGATTATTATTCTTAAAGTACATTAGATTACAAAGGATGAAATATGATTCATTTGCATTGTAATTATCGATACGGCCAAAATAACATATACGGTGTAACAAATTGGATCGAGTACACATGAACATGATCGCAATATCGAAAACAATTAAATTAAATCTCATACTAGTCCTGGAAAATCCTTTTTTTTTTTTTTTTTGGAATGATGGAAATCAGTTAGGGAAGCGATTATTCTTAATTGGGCATGTGTTATTATGGGCTTTTTAAAAGTTGGGTTCTTTTTCAAAGGATGCCTTCTTTCACTATAGAGTACATTAGTACAAGTGAGTGTTCAACGACCATAAGTCTTGTTCCAAGTTAAACTACATCATTAATTGCAAAACCAGCGGCCCAAACATCTCTTGTAAGTTTTTCTATGTCAGGTTTTGTAAAATCAAGACCCCACCTAGCACGTCCCGTTTGGGCCGCTCCACTCTGTGACTCGTTGTGGGTGGGACGAATCCAGGTATCAGCTTGTCGCGTGGGTATAGTTGTCAAATGGGTGGTTTGGGCCGGTACTAGATTGCTGGGCCAAATAGAAAATTGGACTGGGCTAGACCAAAATTTCATCGTGTCATGATGGCTCAAAAGCTACCTTTAAAACCGTAGGCAAGTGCACCTATCGTTTTATAGTATAGATTATTGAGTACCGAAAGTGTCATTCCCACGAGGATTGTAATCTAATAATTCTTTGTCTTTTTGTTATTTAATCTAACAATTTTGAGTTTTTTTTGTTTGATGAAAAGGAAAACAAATTATAAATTGCAAAAATAAAGGAAGATTTGTAAAATAAGAAATCAAGAGATAGAAATGTGTTTGAATGTAAATCCTCTAGAATGTTTTTGTGATTTGACAAGTTAAAAATACAACCGTAAGCCCTTAATCAAAAACCAACCTCTTTTAATAAAATCTCATGTCTTGTGCATCGTAGAAATTCCCAATTTAAGTTAAACCCTTTCTCAAGGCGAAAAACTTCTAATCTCAAGTTGATTAATCGAAATCTCTTTCTAGTTAAAACCCCAAGACAAAGATTATAACGATTTGTGAATTCTCATATTAGGTTTGACCCTAATCCGGAAGATTTATGTCGTCCATATCTAGGATTGCATGCAACTCTTTTCACTTATATATGTTCTATTTCACCATGAATCTCTCGATTTCCGGATGAAAAATAAACTTCAAATCAATATTGCGCATATATCAATTCGAATGAATGAAGCATAATATAAGTGAATCACACAAAATATGAAGATTTTATTAAAAACATACACACCTTAATCACAAATCCATTCTAGAGTTCATTACATTCAAACACTAGGAGTTTTGCTACACATGATTTTGACCAAAGAATAAATTACACAAGAAGATTTAAGTATTGTAGACATGGTGTACTTATCTTTCTCAAAATCTCAATTGACTTTCTTTCTTGATTGATGATGTTGCTCCAAGCCTTCTTCTCCAATATTGCCCCAAGCTTTCTCCTCCAAGACCCCTTGATCCCAATTCTACTTAATGAAATGAATACAATGAATATTTTCTGAGTATCTAATGAATTGAATCTGAATAATGAATGGAATATCCTTCCCAACTCAAACTCTTGTCTTTTATAGACATCATTTTTGTGAAAGAACACATCAATAATGCTATCTTTTGTTAAACAATTGCCTCCACTTTCATTGTTGGTTGGTAAATTCTTGTACTCAATTGATGATTGAGGGAATATGGGGACATGTTGTAGCAAAATTGGGTGTTAAAAGTGTATAAAAGTGGTCAACAAGCTTGGTAGGTGAGTTTTCCATAATTTTCGCATGGAAAAGTTGCAGAAAAGTGCCCCGGACACGCCCGTGTCGCCCAGAACGGCCGGGCCGTGCTGTTTTATCACACAGGGAATCAGGGAAACATGGCCGTGCTTCCCAACATGGCCAGGCCGTGTCTCCGGACACGATCGTGTTGGGGAACACGGTCTGGCCGTGTCGGAGGCTGTTTTGTGCAAAAAAATCGAGTTTTTAGCTCCCGGCGGAACACGACCGTGTTGCCCGACACCCCCTGCCCGTGTTGGACCAAAAAGGCCCCAAAATGACGCGTTTGGCTTGCAATTTTGAGCGTTTTTGCATTCTTAAACTCCCCGGTATGTTTTGACGTGAATCCATGGTCCGAAATTCACCAAAATTAGCCCCGAATGGTCAATCTACATCAATAAAAGCACCTCGGAGTAATATGAACTATGTACAATCAAAAATTTACAAAACTAACAATAAAATAACTCGAATTCTACTCAAATATACTAATAAAACATGCATAAAAAGACCCTTATCATGTCACCCCAACCCAGGAAAATGCACATGAAAAGTATTGTTTTTTACACATAAAAATATTTTTTCCCCTTCAAACGGTGTGACCATCTTACACAAGTTTTTGTCTCTTTGGTGCCCCTTATAAAAATTTATGGATCTGTCCCTGCGCCTCGCCCTATCCCGTGGGGTGGACGATGTTGGCATAGGTCTTCAAGTACCCACCCCCGCCCTATTATCATCCCTAGAAATAAGGCATCATAGAATAATTGATTAAATATAATTTTAGCTTAATAAAATTTAATTTATTAAGTTGGACTGGGTATAATACTTATCTACTTAACGTGAAATTTATATGGTCAGTCCTAGAATCTCCATTGTCCAATAAAACCACGCTCCGATGTGCGATTGACCTGAGACCTGCAAAACCACCGTTAGAAGGGGGACCGGAAAGGTTTTCCGGCGTACTCTACTCCGACGTTCAAGTCAGGATCGCTCTAGAGAGATAATATATGAAAATCGCACAGTATATTAAAAATGTATTGAAAGTCTAACTAGCAGCGTACCTCGTTTGTGCCCTATTTATAGGTTTACCTTTTAGGGTTGTGTATACATCAAGCCACACTAAAACCATAATTAACACATAGGCCTAGGTTAATCATCTATATTGGGCCGCACACCTCTCAGGCCCAATAGATCGGTAGGCCTTTAAGTTGATCCATTTAGGAGCCCAACCCAATAGGTCGGTAGGCCCTTAAGTTGTTCCCTTTAGGAGCCTAGCCCAACAGGTCGGTAGGCCCTTAAATTGGTCCATGATTGGGGCCCAATCCATTTACGGCGGCCTATGGGACCCAAAGTTTAGGTTTTGCTCAATCGTCAACTTCAGCCCAATATATCCTAGGCCTAAGGCACAACCCTTACCTCCAAAGGTCGGCCTAGTCCTCAGAGGTCGGGATCAAAGACGGGCCTTACCAGCTTGGGCTTTCCTTATTAGCCCAAGTTCTTCATTGAACCCATGTACACAGGTCGGCCCAAATGGGACCCTATCAATCAGTCCCTCCAATTATGTCCTGAAGTAGTTCATCCACTTTAGACATAATCGTCTTGTTATGACCTCGACCGACCTCTGAGCTTCTTACTTGTTCAGTGAATCTCGAGCTATATCAATCTCATCAACTTTTCATCTCCACTGAGGTCTCTTCTTATTATGCAAACAATTGTCATCCCGACCTAAAGCTAGGTCTTGAAAGCCTTCAAAATTTAACTTGGCCGATCTAATTTAGGGTTTGTAAACCCCAATTTATTTCCCGCCCATTTCAGTCATAAGGACGTCCTTTCAACTGACAATACGTCCCTTCATCTTCTCGAGGCCCCTTTTAGATCGTCGGATGAGTTTCAAATCAAGGGCCCCAACCATCTCCTCATTTCACCTCTTCTTATAAAAGGCAAACCATAATGGGGGACCATTGCACTTTTTCCCATAATCTCTCCCTCCTCCTCAAGGCGATTTCCGACTTCTCAAGGTGAGTTTCCGGCGACACTCCGTCTACCTCATCCTCTTCCATTTGCTTATCCTCTAGGTACATCTTTTTATCCTTATCTTTTTTCCTGTCTCTTCATCGACCTACTCTGATCCACACTTGGCCGACCTAGTTAGGTGGTCAGAAGAATTAGATGTTGCTCACCTTAGGGAGACTCATCCTGAACTGCCTGACCCCGAGGCCACTGAATCGGATTCTTCTTCCGATAGGTGCCTCTCCCCCATAGAATTCAGGAATCCTAACCCACGAGCCCCTCCCGAGGTAGATCATGGGTTTTTGAACTCAGCAGTAACAGCGCAATCTCTTTACAACATTCGTATGAATGCTAGGGTTCCTCCTCTTTTTTAAATTAATACTCCCGAGCTATACAGATAGACCCTACCGGCCTCCCCCTCAAGGTCTTACCTTTTTCGTAGGTCAATTAGATGGGGGACTTAGATTTGCTATCCATTCCTTTTTTGCCGATGTATCTACTATGTACAAAATTTCTCTCAAGCAATTTACCCCAAATTCTTTTAGGATTATCGCTGGTTTTTTAATAATCACCAAATTTTTGTCCATAACTCCTTCGACCGACCTGTTCTTTGCTCAATCGTCAACTTCAGCCCAATCCTAGGCCTAAGGCACAATCCTTACCTCTAGAGGTCGGCCTAGTCCTTGGAGGTCGGGATCAAAGACGGATCTTACGAGCTTGGGCTTTCCTTATTAGCCCAAGTTCTTCACTGAACTCATGTACACATGTCGGCCCAAATGGGATCCTATCATTATAATTAAAACACTGTCTATGATACACTTACTTTGACTTCACCACTTATTTGTTGAATATAGTTTTTGAGCTAAAAATGATTTCTAAGTACCTAACTCGATTAGGTCACAACTACGATTTTCCATCGCAAACCAAAATAAAAAATGCAAAATAATTAGATAATAATAAAATGATGCTATATGACCCAATTACTAGAAGTCCAATATACTTAGAGATACTCGTCTTAGCAGCCCAACCTTACGGGCCCAGACGGGTTGTATGGTTCATTCACAATATAATACCCAAAAAAAAAACCTTTTTCGTAGCTCTATAAATATCCCCGTGGGAATTTTCGGTCCATTGCACTCTATTTCTCTCTGAAAATAATTTTATCATCAAACAATTTTTGCGCACAGATAATAGACCACGTTGCAGGAGATTTCCAAATTTGAAATTTAGTATTTGAGGTGATACCACATAGATGTTGATATACCATGTCACAAATAAATCAATTTATGTTTTATTTAAGGATAAATAATAATTTTATTCATCCACTATTTTAGTGTCAAATTGGTCCTCAAACTCATAATTATTACTCATAACTATGTGAAAATAAGACAAAAATGTAAATCTACAACCTTCAATTCATGAAAAAGAGCAAAAAATATAATGGTGCTGGCCTATAGACAAAAACCTAACAAGATTACATGAATTAACCAATAGTATGAATGTATAATGGGTTTGTGTCTTAATTCAACAGATTTAACTTTGTCCACTAGTTTTCACTCATGTTTCCTTATCCTTGTAAATCACTTCTGCTTAGTCCAATCACTTACATTATCTTCATGTAATTCCATTTATTCCTTTTCAATAGCCTTTTTCAAGCCTTGAGTTTTCTTTTCCCACCCTTCTATTTTTGTAATATTATCAACTTTTATTTGAATGCCATCATATTTATAGTACTAAAAATAACTTGCATATTCATGAACTAGATTCATTTTTTTTTTCTTAACAATAATAATGATATACCAAAAACATAATTTTACCATCTTGCCCTCAAGAGATAATGCTAAGTTTGACCCCAAAGAGGACTCGCCACTTTTGCGCAGGGTCGGGCCCAACTGGACTCGACAAATTTGACTATGACCCACTTTTATTTGTTGATTCTATGACAACAAGTCTCATCAGATCACGCCACATGATCTAATATGTACGTACATAATTATTACTATAAAAGTCGGGCACAACTATCAAGAAGATTAAGTTTTTATTGTTAACTTTAATTACTCAATTATCTTTTTTCATTATATCTCACAACCCAAATTGACTTAATTATAAGAAGGTCTTAGCTGGGAGTTATTTCACGTACTTTTCATATCACAACGTGTTTTAAAGCCGTGGGCATGAAACGTAGCTCCATTGTCTAGGTTATTATAGTTAGAGAACTTTTTTTGCCATCATCAATCCTGATAAAATAGTATTTAGAGCGCGCCTGGGGCACTGCCGAGTGATAAAGAGGGGTTGATAATCCGCGCAATCCTTTCAGGCGTGTGGGTTCGATTTCCTACTGAAACTACCTCATTTGCTTCCGTCCAGAGTCAATTTGGCAGGGGCACTGCAGTTGGAACCCAATTCAACCCTGACCACTCGGGCATATCCAGCGATTTACATCATGTTGGGTCAATGGACATCTGGTTATAACAGGTTCAGGATTAGTCAGACATAAGTTTGTAATCTCTTTACAAAGGAAAAAAAGTATTTATAATATATATATATATATATACATATATATGTAACATAAATATTAAATTCAAAGAGAATATTCACAAAGTATAATAAGTGGTTGTCCAAAAGTAACGAATGAGGCACTAGAACTCAAGTGCTAGTGAAATAAATTCGTAAAATATGGAAAGTGGGAGTTCATAGGTTAATTAGGTTTACAAATCCGTGCTACGGATAAAGTATTCGTACAATTTTGCCCCCCATACCATTGGAAGTTCGGTGTCATCTCCCAAAATCACCACTTATTTATGTCCACCAAAGTGTTTATCCCACTAATATATATTATGATTTTAATAGTTACTCAACTAAAAAAAGATTAACTTTTTAATTATGGAAAAATTAAAAGTTCAAAGCGCCTTTTTTCAGTTAATGATAATAAACTTCTATAGTTATTATTCACGCCCATCTTATTAGAACTAGTTATAAATTTCGAGAGCTTAAAACAATTAGAAATTCAATATATTATATCTTTAACACCCAAGAAAATTTCAGTTTACCGATAAAATTTTACGGACGTAACTAAATTTTATAGTTATCTGTAAAATAAAAATATTATTTTTTCTCCAAATTATACCAACAGATCACCAACAATTTTTTAATTTACGACATAAATATTATATGTATTTACTAATAGTTTTAGATTTTGTAGATAAATATTTACCTACAACGATTTTAAAAACTGGATGGATATATATTCACTAATGAGAAATTTGATCTTTAATTTCGGATTCAATGAGAATGTTAATTTTTGATATTTTAATATCATTAATTATGTATTGGTCAGATTTTTAAAATATACAAATTATTTATGTCAATTCAATCTAGAAAGGCATATCAGTGGCGCACACTACACATACATTCGTATTGCACGGCCACGGTTCTATCCTAGATAAGATTTCTAGAAGTGTTTTAAGTATTTTTTGGAAGGTTTAAGATAGAAAGAGAGAGAACCTTATAGATGTATTTTTTCGGGTGTATCACTCTAAGTGTCACTCGAAGTTGAGATTTTTAAATAAGATAACTTCTTCTTTCACTCAAAGTTGGAAGTCTTCGTGGTGAGAATTTGTCTGCAACACCAACAAACGTTACGCGAATCCTGAGATTGTCACAGGAAAGTCTCTTAAATGCTCAAGATAGCACAATAAACGTGAGAAAATATAATGCAGTAAAGAGAATACTGAATACATATTATGCGAATTAACTTACAAATGAGATGAATGGACCTTTATACTCCTGGATAACTGGCCTCATGGGTCGCATAAAATTTAATTATGGCCGAACTTAACATGAATGAACATTTGTTCTATCATTCTGTGATTAGTTTTCACTATAAACAAAAACAATTAATTTTGAAAATAAATAATATTACACTTGTCATGAAATATTCTAACCAGTCAAATTTTAATTGGAAGTTTCCTATTCATACACTCAATTCCACAAATTAATCCAAAGTTTGAGGTTTCTAATGGAATATGTGTCATAACGTTAGTTCAAGAACCTAGATACATACATACACACGTATATGCACACAACATGTATATAGGGAAATTGCAAAATTGGTCCCGTAAATCAAAAATGTGCCAAAATTGACCATGCTCGTTTTAAAATTTTTTATTTGGTCCTATAAATTTTCAAATTGCTCAATTTAAGTCATGTTATCGCTAAAATATTATTGCAAAACCATTAGAAATTGATACGTGATCTCCAGAAATTTGGAATTTCGTTGATTTTCGGCTATTTTTGGGTGACATAACAAACATTAATTCACATTAATCATATAATTATAATTGTTGATGATGTAGATTAATATGTTTGCCATGACAACCAAAAATGACTGGAAGTAAAAAAAAACTCCCCATTTTTAGAGGATCACATGTGTGTCACGTGTCAAATTCAAGTGCTTTGCAACAATTCTGTAACTATAAGGCTATAAGGCACAATTTTAAAATTTACAGGACTAAATTAACAATTTTAAAATTATCATCCCATTAGATTATCGGACCAATTTTGCAATTTTGCCCATGTATATATAAGTGTGTGTGTATAATTTGAGAGACAAGAGGTTTCCATCAAAATCAAGAAGGTACAAAGCCTCCACTAATTTCATCAAATCATATAGCGGATTAGTAAAAAGCACTTGCATCACAAAAAGGAAAGCACTAGTGGCCAACAACTTATTACATCAAATATTTTTTTCTTTGGTATATTTAGTGTTGGTCATTTTATTTTGTATTTTTTATTGAGCACCCCGTGTCAATAACGTGTCCGCTTCATTTATTTGCTTTTTGACTAAATCTCCAATTAAAATTAATCTCTAATCACAAAATTGTTGATTCTCATTCAATGACATCTCAATTAGATAACCCTAAAAAAATTCGGTCATCTTTTTGCCCTCTTCGTCCCTCATTTTCCCTCGATGAGATGAGAAGGTAAGTGGAGATTTCTCGTTTCACTTTTATTATTTTCTTATTCAATATTTTGTTATTATTTGTTGTGTTTTCTGTTTCATGCTAATAATTGGTAGTTTTCGTTTCCATAATAGTGGTGGTTCGTGCTTTTTATTATTTATTTTTTCGTTTAGCAAATAAATTGGCTCCGCAGTGGGTGTTTTGTGCAAAAGATTCAAGTGGCTCATTTCAGAAAGATTAGGGACACATATAAGTCTGTGATTCCAGCAGTACTGCGGTTATGTGATACTACTAGATCAATTAGTTTAAGATATAAGTTTTAAAACATATATAAGTTTATGATATGTTTATGTTTTACATTTGTATTAATTTAATTATTATTTTGTAGGTATTGTGATTTTGATATTTGTAATCATTTATTAAAAAAAAAATGCCGAGTGAAATTCATTCATTCCAAGGAAGAAAAAGAACTCCAATCACTATATAAGTTGACTTGTCTTTTCGGTGAGAAGTACGGATTTTGTTGTAGTGAATGTTGAGTCATCCAATAAAATCTATAATATATTAAATATTTTTACTATATTATAAAAATAACTGTAGTAACATTGATAAAATAATCTTACGAAGCAATTTCATCACGTCTACTAACGTACAGTTGACAAAGAAAGAAGTCACGATCTCATTAGGTAAGGATAATATTCATACATAATTCTTAGTGATTTTCTTTTGATCTTTTTACATGGTACAAGACATCGTACAACTAAATTGTATTTTTGTGGCATCACATGATAGTTTACATTTAGAACAATAAATAATAATTTAGGGGGTGAAATTGATTTTTATTTCATTAAACCTTAACCTTTTAGATAAAGGGGTCATTTTTAGACTTCCATAAATTTATATTTAAATTTTTTAATAAATATGAAATCCGCCATTACAATTTGGTGCCCGAAATAGTTTGCAAACCACGTCAGCCAGTTAAATTGCACTAGGCAAGTCTAGAGCGATAAATTCGGTTAAGTGGTGCATGAATTTGATTTTCGAGCTCTAAATCAATTATTTTGGGCTAAGGAGTGTGTAACAATTTATCTGCCGAATCAACTAGTCCCAAAAATAAATAGCGCTGAAGCGCGCAATCTATATCGGGCCGTCGGGGCAAGAGTCATCGACCACATGGAGATTTTCTGTTCCCTTTATATTAAGGGGACAATTTTATGTGACCTTAATCCCCTATTTCACATTGGGTTCATGCAAAAAAAAAAAAAATCGAATCAATCAAATTTTATAATTTTATAATGAATTAAGTGTATTGCAATTTTGTACCAAAAAAAGTGTATTGCAATTTTAACAGAAACATGTCTACTAATATGATAAAACAACTCAACCATTCTCTTAATTTGATTGCTTCCTTGACTTATACGCCATTCTTTCCGCCCTTTAAATAAACAATTTTATTGAACTCGATTTACAAGTGGTATGGGCTTTAATTATAAAGTCTAAAGATTAGTGGCAAATTGAGTACCAAATTTTGTCCTTTTTCTCACAAAGTTAGGAACAAATTTGATTGTAGTGCGCCACAGAACACGCGTAAATTCTCAAAGTACATTTTGTCCACATTTCTCCGAAGGTTCACAATTTTCATTTTTATTGATCAAAATTTTGAGCCCAACGAACCATGTTTGAACACATTTTTATATTCAACAAAATGTAATGTTGATTCGTGCTTTCATTTGCAGTAAAAAAATAGCATAATATGTATGGGAAATATCAAGTTACTTGAAATCGATTCATGTTTGATTCAGCTAAAGCTCGTTCAAATTTGATTCGGTTAATAATCAAAACAGATTCAAACACAATTTTTGAAGTTCGATACTAATTCGAACAAGAACAGTATTGTATTCGGCTCTATTCAATTCATTTACACCCTACACATTACCAAAACTCTAGATAGGAATATTTGGTTAACATTTGGTTTTGGGGAAAATATATGGAAGTTTTGATGTGATGTGTTAAGAAATGTCGCGTATTAATAAATCTTGTGTTGAAAAATGTAATATGTTGTATTTTTTTTAATGAGAGAGAAACTTTGATATGAGGTTTATTTTGGGGAAAGAAAAGCAACCATAGCCAATAAATTTACTAGAACCCGATTCGTGTTTGACTCGACGATTATTTTGTATTTTAAAATTAATCTTGGCCCAATTATCTCTTGGGTTTAGTGGCCCAATTTGTTAAAGTTGGTATTGCCCAACTTTAAATTGGCAACCATGCCCTAGACTATTTGACTAATTTCTATCTCAAATTTTCCGGCCGCATATTTATTAATTCCTCCTAAGTGATAGGCTTCATTTTGGATTCGATTTAGGAAATGATCTAAAGATTTTGTTGGAAGCTATAAAAATAAGATTTTACCATGTGTATTGTGTGAATAATATTTAATATTGATTAGTGATTGTATAGTTTATATATTTGAGTTGATGTATTGATTTGAATATGATTTTTTTTTTTAAAGTTAAATAAAATTTGGTGTACGTGGTGGGTTAGAAATAAAAGAACTGATAATTTACTGATGATCAATACGCCTAGTGATATCGCCTCTCTCCTTAGACTATCTTCAACCCATTGCACCAAATTTGGTGTAAAAACTTCATCAAATTTGATGTTTTAGTGTACTTTTTTGAAAACCATCTCCAACCTATTACACCAAATCTTACACAAAATGAATATTTTATTCTTTCTTTTTTATTTTCTAGTAACCAAATTTATTTATTATACAATTATTTCATTTAATTATAGTTTATTATTGTTAATGCAAATAACTAAAAACTTATATCTAATTAATATTACATTAATTAATTATATTACAAAAATAAATATTTAAATTAATATTAGTATCTCTTTTAATGTAATTATAATTATTTGTTATTTATTATTATTTATAGCAAATGTTAACTAATTATTAAAATCAAGTTATATAAATTAATTATATATAAAATAATGATACAATTGGAATTTAATTTTTTTTTAGTGGAATTGGAATTTAAAATTGAAGTAGAAGAGAATTGGAGCGCAAATAGAAGATATTACATTACACCAAATTTGGTGTAAGATTTAGAGTTGGGTTGGAGGAATTTTTTTGCATATTTGGTGTGATAGTGTGAGATTTGAAGTTGAGTAGGAGATGCCCTAAGACCATCTCCAACCCACAACACCAAATTTGGCGTTTTGGTGTTATTTTGTCAAAACCATCTCCAACCCATTACACCAAATCTCACACCAAATGAATATTTTATTCTTTCTTTTTCATTTTATAGTAATCAAATTTATGTATTTATACAATTATTTCATTTACTTATAGTTTATTACTATTAATGTAATTAACTAAAAACATATATTTAATTAATATTAAATTAATTAATTATATTAAAAACAAATATTACAATTAACAATAGCATCTCTTTTAGTTTAAATTATAATTATTTGTTAATTATTATTATTTATAAAAATATATTAATTAATTATTAGAACCATATTATATAAATTAATTATATATAAAATGAGGATACAATTGGAATTTAAACTTGAAATTGAAGAGAATTGAGGGGCAAATGGGGGATATTGTATTACACCAAATTTGGTGTAAATGAATAGTGTTACACCAAATTTGGTGTAATACTATTCACTACACCAAATTTGGTGCAATGTTTAGAGTTGGGTTGGAGATGCTTTTTTGCATATTTGGTGTTATATTGTGGTATTTGAAGTTGGGTTGGAGATGGGCCAGATGGCCTTAGTGGGGGAGGTCCGGGACTCGATCACCGTGTGTATTTGGGCAAATGTTATAAAAAGAAAAAAGAACTGATAATTTAGAGAAAAGACTAATGAAATGTCTGATTTGCCCATCCTAACTCACCACCAGTGTTGTAAAAATCGGCCTAGGCGGCCGCCTAGGCGCCCCTAGGCCGACCCGATTTCCCCAAAATCGGCCAAAAAAATCGGTCCGTGCAAAAATCGGCCTAGGCGCGAGCTAGGCGGCCAAAAAATCGGCAAAAATCGGGAAAAAAATCGGCCTAGACGGTCTAGTCAGAAAAAATCGGCAAAAATACCAAAAAATGGAAAAAAAAAAAAAAGAAAAACTTAGGTTTTTCTAGGCGCCCGGCTGCCGCCCGACTAGCGCCTAGCGATTTCTGCAACCTTGCTCACCACACGTTTTTTCAATAGGCCTTTTAATGCCTTAAGAATTGAGAAAGCTAGTGCCAATTGGAAACTGCCCTAAAATGGGAAAGCATGTTGAGTTTGCTTTTCTTTCAAACGTATTACTAAAAAAAACTTGTTTTTCTCCTTCTAAAATAGACTAAAAAGAAAATAAAAGGAAAAAGAAAACAAGCACATTTTTATCATTTTAATGGTTTGATATCTCCGAATTTTCTCATACGATCTCTTTTATTTCGGTGTTTCATATGATGTTTTAAAATGTTTAGTACAATTTTAAAATCGAAAGGCAATTTGGTATCTTTATTTTTTGGGTACTCCTATAAAAACAAATTGATAAAAATGTGTACCTATACAGAAAAATTTATACAAAATTGGGGCCCATTCAAAATCTGGACTAGGCCATCGCCCTCTAGACTACCCTCATAGTCGGTCATGTTAATATCAGGTGTATTAAAGCATACGATGAAATAGTAGATCCGAACTCGTATTCTAGTAAGATCTAGTTTTCATAAAATGAATATTTCGTAAAGGAAAATGCAGTTTTAGTAGAAACGAGGAACCCAATTAAATTTTTTTTTTCGGGGGGGACCAAAATAATAACCTAATTTATAGAGTTTAGATATCAATTGACAATTGTGTATATAAAATCAGACTTAACTTAAGTCATAAAATATAATGCCATAAATCTCGATAATTATGAGGTTTTGGATTCGGAAACATAAAATAAATACAAATTTTGGTCTAATTTCCTCACAATGGGGGCTTGTGAAATTAATATCATTTTACTTAATGAAGCAATTGATGTAATGATCAATCAACTAGATCCTTCAACATTAAATTAAAAAAAGTAATTACCAATATTGTCATTAATTATCACCGAGTAAAGATAATCACCAATATCATAGCCCAAGAAATTCTTCAAAATTGGTAAGGCAAGCCTCAATTATAGACCTGGCCAAATGGAACCGAAACCGGGTTCCAAATCGGAATTGGAACCGTGGTCAACGGTTCCTAAACCGTAACCG
The DNA here is from genome assembly GCA_016081115.2 of Rehmannia glutinosa. Taxonomy (NCBI): domain Eukaryota; kingdom Viridiplantae; phylum Streptophyta; class Magnoliopsida; order Lamiales; family Orobanchaceae; genus Rehmannia; species Rehmannia glutinosa. The sequence continues at coordinate 332,516 of JABTTQ020000147.1, forward strand.
TGGTCAACGGTTCCAAAACCGGAACCGGAATCGGAACCGTGTAGATCGGTTCGGTTCGGTTCCTAGGTCTCAAAACCGTGGAACCGGGCGGTTTTAACCGCTTCGGTTAGAACCGTATATGGAACCGTGATGGAACCGTTTTTTAAGGTTAAAACCAACAATCTTGTTTTGGTAAATACATTCTATAAGAAATGTAAAATGTTTATTATGATATTTTTAATATTGCACAATGATTACTTAGGGAAAAAAGTAAACGTCCAAGGGTTCCTCTAGCTCAAATGTAGAGCTTGAGAATTATTTAACTACTTCTTTCGAGTTTAGTGAAATAGATATTGAAGACTTTGATATTTTGAAATGGTGGTCACAAAGAACTCAACCTTATACAATCATCTCAATCATCGCAAAAGAGGTTTTGGCATGCCCGCTTTCAATTTGTTGAAGTAGAGCAAACGTTTATTGTGATGAAAATATTTTAGATGAATCACGCTCGCGTTTTTTTTTTCTTTTTTCTTTTTATTTTAAACTAAATTGCTAAATATTTTATCTAAATAAAATTAAAAACAAAATGTTCCAGTTTAACCGAAGGAGCAGGCGGAATCGGGGCTGGTAACCAGGCGGTTTTGAACCGTGGCAGTGTCTACTCAATTAAGAACCTACCCATAGGGAATTGTTAAAGATCTCTTACTCTATCTTCATGCATGCATTGACCATTTACTTTTTAAAAAATAACTGTTTTTTTTTATAATGAGGCTAAATCCATTCACTAGTCGGCGCGGCAGGCTGGGACCCAGCGCAAAGGCGGAGTTTGGGTGGGGTTAGGCGGGGTCTAATCAGAAAAAAAAATTGTAAGTGGACAAGGGGAGACTAGCCTCTAGGCAAGGATTAATCGGGACTAGACAGGAATTTATATAAAAGTGATTTTTATAATTATCCTATATATTGATCATGTTTATTTACAAAAAGTTAGTTTAATATATTCGAAAATAACAAACTTATATAAATTTCTAAAATGTTCTAGCATCATATAATCTAGAAAACATTTTTAAAATTCTAATGGTCTATATGTTTTTTTTTTCTTCTTTTCTTTTTAAGATTTGTCAAATTCTTAAAGCCACACATATTTATGACCGATCAACATGATAATTTATTATTTGGTTATTACATTCTTTCGTGCTGTTGATGTCACATAGTACATCCAAATTGATTACACATCGATTTTCTATGACTCTATATTCATATATAGTCTCCATTCTTATTTAATAGATTTTGTTTTTCAATTTTTCTTTTCGTGTTAGAAATTTTAAATTTGTAGGCTTCAAGTCGATTTTTTTTATTAATTTAGATGCTATGAGTTTTTTTCTTGTTTCATTTTTAAGATTATTAACAGATTGTTTCTTCTTCTATCGATATATTTCCAGTTGAAATTAAATAATAATTTTTTTTTGGTAAAAACTATATAAAAGAGAATTACAAGTAGCCTACTCACATTTGTTTTTAGCTTATATAAAATTATAAATATACCCACAAGAGGCAGCCATTTGGGGTATTTATTAGGGGCAAAAACTTGTATAAGACCGTCTTACGGATCCATTCCGTAAGACGGATCCCCAACCCGCCTGAACCGACCGCATAAAAAAAATAATAATAAATGCATCTAATATACAAGTACTTGCCACACTGGCCCGCCCGCCCAAGTTCCCGCCCCCCTGGGCCCAACTCCAGCCCAAATTGGGCGCGCCCCCACCCAATGGTTGGATCCTCTTACTCAAAAAATTAAGAAATTTGCACCAGCTGGGAATTGAACCCGGGTCTGTAACCAAAAAAAAGTGATATTCTACCGTTGGACCAATGGTGCTTGTTGTGCATATTTAGTATAACCATGAATATAACCATGGATATAAAGCTTCATTATCATCCCTTCATTTTAGAAATTTAAATTCTCCGAATACCAAGTGAAACTTTATCTGAAAATAGTGATACTTTTGAGTAATAAATATGATACTTTTAAGGTGAACATTGATACTTTAATTTTTACATATTCAAAAAATAAGAATTTTTTATATACGCATTCTAGTTTCATAGCTAATGTTTTTTACATTGAAAAACTGATACTTATGATGGAAATAATGATACATTTGATATTAAATATGATACTTTTATGATGGACAATGACATTTTAAAATTTTAAATTCTCTGAATAAAAAATAATACTTTATCCGAAAATAGTGATACTTTTGAGTAAGAAATATGATACTTTTAAGGTGAACATTGATACTTTAATTTTTACATATCCAAAAATAAGATTTTTGATGTATTCATTCTAGTCTCATAGCTAATGTTTTTACATTGAAAAACCGATACTTATGTTGAAATAGTGATACATTTGATATTAAATATGATACTTTCATGATGGACAATGACATTTTAAAATTTCAAATTCTCTCGGAAAAAAATTGATACTTTATATTAAAATAGTGATACTTTTGATAAGAAATATGACACTTTTAAGGTGAACATTGACACTTTAATTCTTATATATTCAAAAAATAAGATTTTTTATATTAAAATATGTGACCGTATTAAAAAGCATGATACTTTATCTCAAAAATAGATATTTTTACTCATAAAAATGGTACTTTTAATTGTCGTATTTATTTTTCTTTTGTCATCAGATCAATTCATAAAAGTGATACTTTATCTCAAAAAATGGATACTTTTACTCATAAAAGTGGTACTTTTAACTCTGTCATATTTCTTATTACAGTTACAAATTAGGAACAAAAAAAGAGGAAAAATAAAAAATAAATATGATGTAATTAAAGTAACACTTTTATAAGTATCCATTTATTGAGATAATGTATCAAGATTTTTTAATAGACTTGGGTTCAGTTCTTAGCCTTTACATTTATAGGCATTTTTCATTTTTTTTTAATTAACCGGAGTATTTATGAATGGGTTTATATAAATTATTATACTAAAATTGCACAATGATAGTACTAGTGGTGTAGTGGTAGAACACCACCTTAAGTATATTAAGGTTGCGAGTTCAGTTCGTGATTTTGGAGCAATTTTTTTAAAATAAGAGGTGCGGCTGGTGGGCTGGGTGTGGGCGTGTGCGTTGGGCTGGGCTGGGGGTTGGGTGTGGGCGTGTGCGTTGGGCTGGGGGCTGGGCCGCGGGGTGGGGCGTTGGGCTGGGGCGCGGTCAGCGGGTCACGGGTCGAGTTGGGGGATCCGTCTTACGGAATAGGATCCGTAAGACGGTTTTAGAGGAGACCTACTCTATTATATTATGTGTAATCCGCTTCCATGAATACAAATTGTAGTACTTAATTAGTCATAATAACCCCACAAAAATCTTGTTCAAATTGAGGCCTAATTGGAGAAATTCAATCTCCTCTATTTATGTTTCAGGCAGTCGTGCTAGGCAAGCGTGTTCCACTAGAGCCACTACCAATAAATAATTATTATATGTAAAATAAAATTTTCTAATGCAAATTTGTTAGGATATATGATTGTGAGTTGTGACGTATTATATTTTAGAAATATTTAGAAAACCTACTTGAATTCCAAAAAAACGAAATTGCAGAAATGTAAACCGATGCTAGAGTTTGATTATATGCCTTTAAGACGAATTGTCTCGTTATAGTATCCACGGATGAATAGAAAAATGTCTCCTAAAATACAACAGTCTCCTTTTGTTGTAGTAATACTTCGAACAACAAGAGATGACGAACTTCAAATATTTTGTGCTCTTTTTTTACCGATTTTTTTTCGACGGAATTATGCTTGTGTATGTATGCAAAAATTGAATGATAAAATCTTCAGATTTTTAGGTATATTTATAGATTGCTAAATATTTCAAGTGAAACAACATAACACTTAGACACGATCGATCATCTTAAGAATTTTTATGAAGAGTTGCACATTTTGGTCTGTAACTACCTTTGTACTAATGAAAAATAATAGTCTAGATGCATTTTGAACATAAAATTCATCCATAAATTTCATCTAGATTCATTCTCTACAATGGAATACTAAAATTCCAATTGTACCTCAACTTGCCACCTTTAGGCAATAAATTTCATTTACCTGGAAATATTCATTTGAGCTCAAACACAACATAATTAATTTCATATTTACTACATTTTATTTTATTTTTCATGTTAGAGACGACAAAATCACCATGAGAATCATCCCCATTGGTACCCGAATAAAAAGACACGGGGAATCCCCAATTAATTTGAGATGGGACAGAAATGGTGATTCCCCACTTTCTAAGAACTGGAGATGATATTTATATCCATGTCTCATTCTCGTTCCCGTTTAGATAAGACGGGGATACATCATCCCCCGAATATATATATTATTTTATCTATTATTAATATTACTCATATTTATAATATTTTATTTAATTAATTCTAAAAACTAAACTCTTTAAGTATTTATAATATTATTGGTCCTCATTGTTTTTTTATATATGGATTTATGTTATTTTAATAGTTAGTTATGTTAAGTAATTTATTTTATATATTTTTATAAAAAAATACAAAATGATGAATTCGATTACGCAAGGTGTCCCTGTTTCCCGAACAGGGATTCCCCATCCCCACCCAAATAGGCAAAATGGGAATTGCACCTAGATGATATTTGAGATGAGATTCAGGGACGAGGGTATGTTCAATATCATCTTGTCTCTATCCATTGTCATCTCTACATGTATCATTGGCAAAGTAATATAACTGAACCCTCCACCCCCACCCCCCACCCACCCCCCAACTTTAATTGCACTAGTAATTAATCTCATACTATATAACACGTACAAACAAACTCAAATAATGCCCATCGAAACTATAAATTGAATCCTCGATGATCCCTGGTATAACCAAACAAATCAAAACTTGGCAGAAACGTGTTTGTCTCTTTAACGACTTCCAATATGATAGCTGCTCCCAATGGAAAAAACGTTGGACGTTTTTTCTCCTCTCTTAAGGAAATGGGAAGTAAAAGTAGTAGTGATAGGAGGAGAATAATTCACAGCATCAAAGTTGGAATAGCTTTGGTTCTTGTTTCACTATTGTATATGGTTGATCCAATGTTCAAGGAAGTTGGAGAAAATGCCATGTGGGCTATCATGACTGTTGTGGTTATGTTTGAGTTCTATGCAGGTCTCTCTTTCTCTCTCACTCTCTTTTACTCCCGTGCACATACACATTGGCGGAGACAGGGCTGGCCACAGGCCTGTCTCCGACCCCGACAGTGTTAAGAAATTGAAAAAAAGAAAAGGTTCATCAGGTGTACCTTGTGGGGATAGTTACAAAAGAGTTGTCAGACTTTTTGTCACTTCTCCATAGCAAAAATATTTTTTGTAACAATTTTTGAGTTCAATTATCCAATTTGTCATTTTTTTTTAATTTTTGAGGACCGGTCCATTTCTCAGTAAGTAATAACATCAAATTTTTGAAAATGGCAAAGTACCATGCCAAAGAATATAGGAAAAGTATCACTGTCAATTTTTAGTTAAAATGACTAAAAGATATGTTTTTGAAAAACATGACTATTTTTCATTTTCACAAAATGTAAATTGATAATTTGGTCTGTTAATGCACATTACAAAACCTACATCTGAGGTTTGAAGTAATAACACAAAAATGTAGAAAGGTTTCCAATTACAAAAAATCCCTTCAACCTTGATTATGACTTAAATGTAAGGGGATTAACTGTAATACTTTTACAAATGTAAATGGAGTGTTTGAAATTTTTTTACTTATAATGGAGATAAAGTGTGATACAAAATTGAATCTGGTCAAGGGATTTTTCGTAACTTTCAGAAGCCTCTGGGCTTTTCTTCGTAATTCCCCCAAACCTCAAGGGCAGATTTTCGTAGTTATTCCTAGCTTATATGATGTTTTTTAAGTTTCTCATTTCACTCATCTTACGTTTGTGTGTTGGCTCACCTCACCTCAAAATGAGAACTATATAATCATTAAATGAAATTAATTAATTTGATGAAATTAATTATTGGACAGGTGCAACATTAGGCAAAGGCATAAACCGAGGAATTGGGACATTAATTGGTGGGGGATTGGGGTGTTTGGCTGCAGTTTTAGGGGCTGATATTGGTGGGATTGGCAAACCTATCATCATTGCTTCTTCATTGTTTCTTTTTGGTACGTCTTCTAAATTTATTATTATTTTTATTATTTTTCTCAAAACAATCTGTGCTTGTAAAGTTTAATTAATTATTTTTAATTCGCATGAAACATTTGCTGGCGACTGATGAGGATTTCCACTATACCTAAGTATATATGTGCTAGTTTAACAATATAATTAATGAGTATATAATATTGTTTTCTGTTTAATGACAAGAATGCACTATATGTAGTAAACAAATAAATAAAGAAGAACTAGGGCGTATAGTATAAGGGCATCTGGGCATGCATATAAATTCAAATAAATACCTCTAAAATAATATTCAAATAAATAACTAGAATATTAATATAGAGATTTTCATATATTACTATATTCAACCATGTGCAATAATATAGGAAATCTCGAGTTTCAATTTATTAGTGTATGGATTTTTGTTTGCTTTGATTTAGAGAGTTACCGATTAATTACAAAAGAACCCCTGAGGTTTGGTGTATTTACAAAAAGAACAGAGAACTTTTAAAATTACAGAAACCTCCTTAGGTTTGATTTTGTCTATATTTTACCCCATTCATAAGCAAAAACTATTTCGAACACTCTCTTACATTTTTAGAATATATTACAATTACCCCCTTACATTTAAAGCAAAATCAAACTTCAGGAGGTTTTTGTAATTTTAAAAATTATTTGGCTTCTTTTGTAAATACGCCAAACCTCAGGGGGTTTCTTGTAATTATCCCTTTTCTTTTCAAGAAACTTAAAATAAGAACATAATTTGAGTTAATATATTCCAATTAAATTAAGAGATAATTACAAACACACCCCCAAGTTGGGCTAATTACAAAAAATCCAGAGATGTTTCAAAATTACAAAAAACCTCTTCAGGTTTGATTTTATCTTAAATTTAAGGATGTAATTATAATATTTTTATAAATATCATGATGTTTTTTTATATGCTTTTTGCGTATGAAGGTGGGAGATGTCAGCAAAATCAAACTTTGTTTTTTTTTGTGTAATTTTCAAAAATTCTGGGTTTTTTTGTAATTAGCCCAAACTTCAGGTTTTTTTTTTATGTAATTATCCCTTAAATTAATGATCTTAGAGAACAAATTAAAACGATGGATGTGTTTTATATGTGCAGGGGCTGCTGCAACATATTGTAGACTGGTGCCAAAAATCAAGAAGAGATATGACTATGGATTAATGATTTTTATCCTTACCTTCAACCTGGTGGCGGTCTCCGGCGTCCGGGCGGAGAAGGTGTTGGAATTAGGGCGGGACCGCCTCGCCACCATCGGAATGGGTTTCGCCGTTTGCATATTCGTCAGCTTGCTCATATGTCCGATTTGGGCGAGTAATGAACTCCATTACTCCACGGCGTCTAAGTTTGATAAACTCGCTACTAGCATCCAAGGCAAGTTTTTTTTTCTTTATTTTTTTTGCTCGTATTTGTTAGAGCTGTTAAATGAGCCGGGTCAACCCAAAATTAAACTGGATACGATTTTCGAGGCCCACCCCGCCCCGCCCCATGAAAATATAGATAAAATGACCGGACTAGACCTGGCAGGGACGAATCTATTAACAAACATGGGGGTACAGTTGTACCCCCAAATTGAAAAAATCCAATAATATTTTTTAGTAAAAACAAAAATAAATTTTATTTTGACAAAAAGAATTAGAAAACCCAAATAAAACAATATAAATCCCTACAATAAAATTTCCAAAATTAAAAGATTTCTTTAACAACTTGAATAAATAAATTATGGCAAAAGTCAAAACCTACAAAACTAAAAATATCAAAAAAAATATCTAATAATACCAATAATGTTACCAAAATTATGTTTCGTTTCTCTTGTTTTCTTAATTACTCTAATTATTTCTTTTTATATATGTATTAATTTTAATGTATCGTTACATGATCAACTTTTACAAAATTTTAAACAGTGTTTTGTTGTAGGACTTTAAATATTAAACAATATTTTTATGCACATTTTTTTAATATATATCACACCCCCATTTTGAAAATCCCTGGATCCGCCATTAGGACCTGGCCGAGCATCCCGACTTTTCTTTCCAAATGCTTCGGGCCAAATATGTCCGGTCTATTTTGGATCTCCATAATTGTAGTCCAGTTCAGCTTATTCACCGAGTCCCCTCTTGCATCATCGGTGAGCTGAAGTAACTAGCATGAGTTTAGTAAAGAGCTGAGTTTAGGCAGTGGGTTGTGTGAACAAAGCCGTTGGGACTGTGTTGTAAACTTTGTATCTAAAATCAACTGATACTTAGTGGATTCCTCCTTGAGTAGGAGAAGTCAAAAACGGCGATTAGATCACCGTCTTCTCGAAAAGTCGGCTTGCACAAAGCTGTTTTGGGCCCATTTTGACACCTCTAGTGTTCATTTGCAATTAATATTCGAAGTTCAAAAGCAAATTGTGAGGAAAATTCGTGTTGATTTATATATAAATAAAATATTACATAATAAAATATTGAGGACTATAACATGTTTTCTTGTTTTTTTATATAGGATGCTTAGATGAATACTTCAAAATGGCTAGCGAAAAGGAAAATCAAGGGGCAGATGGCAGTGCCTATATTGAAGCTTGCAAGTTTGTTCTCAACTCAAAATCCAATGATGAATCATTGGTTAGTTAATTACCCATTGCTAATTAATTATATTCATTTTAATTCATGGAAATATTCATGTAAAATAATTGAATTTCATTTTTAATAATTTCATAATTTTGGCAGGCAAATCATGCAAAATGGGAACCTTGGCATGGGAAGTTTGGACTATACTATCCATGGGGAAAATACTTGGAGGTTGGAGAGCATTTAAGAGAACTTGCTGCAACAATTCTTTCTTTGAAAGGATGTCTTCAATCCCCAAAACAGGTATCTATTAACAAAAATGGATATTTACAAAAAGCCCCCTGAGGTTTGGGCTAATTACAGAAAAAAAAACGTAAATGTTTTCGAAAAGTATAAAAAAAATAAATCTTGAAGTTTGATTTCGTCTTAAATTTATAGGAGTAAGTGTAATATTTTCATAAATGTCAAGAGGAGTTTGAAATTTTTCTGCCTATGAATGGAGAAAAAATGTAAGGAGAAAATTTAGGGATGACAATTTCAACCCACCCCACCCCATTTGGGTCGTCCTGCCCTATGACCCGCATCGAGGCAGGCGGATTTGGGTATCACTTCCGCCCCCGCCTAGAATTTTTATTTAAAATATATTTAACATATATTTTGCATATACAATATATATTTTGATATAATTTCTACGTGCTCTTATATTATATCTAACATTTATAAATTGATAATAACAACTTTTGTAAATAATATTTTATAAATATATTATAAATATATATTTATTTTTGGTATTTAGTTTAATTTAAAATGGGGCAAAACGGGCCGATCCGCCCTAGTGACCCGCCCCACCCCATTCTAGGCACGTGACAGGTCCGGGTCTTCACCGACCAGCCCCATTGCCATCCCTAGGCGGAGTCAAAACTCAAGAGGGTTTTTGTAATTTTAAAAAATCTCTGGGTGTTTTTGTAATTAGCCCGAACCTGAGGGATTTTATTGTAATTATCCCTTAAAAATATGTCTAATTTAATGAAACTTTGATATGGTCATTAACCATTTTAAACTTTTTAAAAAAAATTGTTAATTAAATGACATTTAAATTTTATTTTTTTCAGCCACCGCCAATGCAAAGACAGACACTAAAGGAACCCTGTGAAAACTTCATGTTATCAATTGGATGGATATTGAAAGAGCTTGGAGAAGGCATTGCAAAAATGGAACTATGTCAAACAAAGGGTCTAATAAATCCAAAATTACAATCCTTGAAATTACAATTGACCCCTCGATTCTCCTCTAATTGCAAGATGGAAGTTCTTGAAACTGATGAAAATCTTGCTATTACCACCTTCAATTTCTTCTTGTTGGAGATTGTGGAAAAGGTTGAAAAATTGGCTCAAAAAGTGGAAGAATTAGGGGAAGCAGCAAATTTCCAAGTGAGGAAAATTGATGTATAGTATATTTATGATAATCCGGATTGTAAATATTTGAGAAAAAATAAATTTAAAAAAAAAGAAAAAAAAAATTCGAGATTATTATCAAATTAAAATTCAGCGGAATAGTGGAATACCCAAATATGCTAGATATATAGAAATATAGGCAATATTTTTCAAGTGATAAATGATGGTTTTTTGATAATTCTTGAGTCAGTTTAGACAAGGCCCAATGGTTTGTAAATTTCTTGATCAATAATACATTGAGATCGACTCTTTTGGGCCCATTTCAAGAGGCTTGTGTATATACTCAGTTTGGATTCATATTCGAGAAATTTCCCCACTATTCTTTTGAGTGTTTGAGTTTGGCTCGTTTATTATCGAGTCTAACTTGAGCCTGAATTAATCAAATATATTGATGACTCACGAACTTTTTCGAGCCTTATCGAGCTTCAACGAGCTTAGTAAATATTAATTAAAATTAAAATATTGTTCAATTTATTACAAAAAAAAAGTATTTATATTTAAAATTCATAATATATTTATTAAAACTTATAATTTTATTCAAAAAAATAATTTTATTGAAATATTTTTATATTATCTTAAGTAAAAATAAGAAAATTAAAATTAAAATTAAATTATTAGTTCAATTTATACGAGTTTACTATCGAGCCTATTCACGAGCTTACTAACTAACGAGTTTGTTCACGAGCTAACGAACCGGATATCTCTAAGTTTGTGTTTGGTTCGTTTAGTTTAACGAGTCTCATTAAACGAACTCGAACGAGCTTTTATCAAATCGAGCTCTGAATAGCTCACGAGCGGCTTGGTTCATTTGCAGCCCTATCTGCCAGCGCATACTCTTCAGGTTCGTTTTGTCTTAAATATAAGGGGGATAACTGTAATATTTTTGTAAATGTCAGGGTTTTTTGAAACATTTTCGAAAATCACCGGGAAAAGTGTAAGATGGAATCAAACCTCAAGGGTTTTTTTTGTAATTTTCAAAGAACTCTGGGTTTTTTTGTAATTAGCCCAAACCTTAGGGGTGTTTTTGTAATTATCCCAAAAAATAACTTAGTTTCCAATCCCCATCCATGGAATGCAGACAAAAAATTCCGGCAAAACCAAACAAATGAGCACAGCCGGCGAAGAATCCAATGATAAACTGATGAATAAAGAAACACATTTACACAAACAAAAACACCCATTTTCTTCTCCACACAAAAAAAACAGGTAAAACCCAGAAATGGCCTTTCCCCCAAAACCAAACACCCAAAATCTCACCATACTATTATTAACATCACTTCTACTCCTCTCGTTTTCCCCAATCGCAAAATGCAAACCAAACACCACCGTCAAAATCGTGCAGTGCAATACTGCGACATACACCAACGGCGACCCATTCACGATTAGTCTATCTTATGTTCTCGCCGAATTGGAGAGTATTACTCCCTTTTACCATGGGTATGATTTTCGTAACATATCTCCTTACCCAAACGCGTTCGCGTTTGGCCACGCGGGTTGTAACCGAACTCTGACGAGCTCGGATTGCGCCGCCTGTCTTGCCGCGGCCAAGACCGCCTTGATCGGCGCCTGCGATGGCCGGATTGGGGCGCGATCGGTGCTGGTTGATTGTGCTATTAGATATGAGCAGTACCCTTTTGATGATTAATTTATTGGTTTTTTTTTTTGGAATTTATATATCGTGTATTTTTGTGTATTGGGTTTTCTGGATTTTGTATGTTATGTACTGAATTGTTGGTGGAAATGAAATCAAAGTATGAAATTAGACTTATTTTCACTTTTACATTGAGCTTTCAAATGGGTTGGGTCGGTCAAGCAGAAGAATCAGGCCATGTCGAGCTAGCCTCAAAATCTATCGGGCTCCCATTTCATTAAAACTGTGTCGGGCGATCCGGCCTTTCTGGCCAAATAGGCCTAATTTCTTTCGGATTTCTAAAATTGCAGCTAACACGACCCTATCATTGTGCTGATCGAGCCAAATAGGTTTTGACAGCTCTAGAATTTTAATATATAGCTGCTAAAACCAGTTTGGACTAGAGGCCGGTCTAGGCTGCAATTTCATAGGCCCAAAAAGAGATCGGAGCTATTTGATCCAAACAGTCAAGCCCAATCATTTTGTGTATTTTGGAATCATGGGCATGGTCAGACTCCAAAAATAGTGGCCCAGTGGGATTGCAGCAAGCCCGGCCAGATATTCCTCTTTGACCCGACCCATTTAATAGATCTACTTTATGCCAGCCAAGTGAGTGCATTATGGATTTATGGTAAATCATTGGGAAAATAGTAATTTGAATGCTCTAAGCCTCTTAACAACCTCGAATTACCATAATACATTCCTTCTCCAATAATATCGTTTCTAAGTTCAATTTTTCTTGCTATATACTACTATACTAGTATCAAACAAGTTTGAACAATATTGTATTTGGCTCGACTCGACTCATATACACCCATATATACTAGTCTAACACGCAAAATGCAAGAGCTGCAAAACTAGCTTCATATATACAATCCTCACCCACCATTATGTTGTTTTGTTATAGCTGTCAAAACCAGCCTGGTGAATATGTCAAGGTGCAATTTTATAGGCTCAAAAGAAATTGGGCATTTTTGGTATTTTAAGTCGGCCCAGCCAGCCCAGTCGTTTTGTATTTTCAAAGCATGGGTCAATTCAGACTCCAAAAACAGTGGCACGATGGAATTTTGCCCTCACCGACCCAACCCAATATTCCTCTTTGGTTCGGCCTATTTAACAACTCTACCTTTATACCAGTCAGGTAATTTGATCATTGGGAAAATAGTAATTTGGATACTATAAGCTTCTAACTCTTAACAAACTTGACTTACCATAATACATTCCATCTCCAAAAATATTGATTCTAAGTGCAGTTTTCTTCCTATATACTAGTTAAAGTGACCAGCAAAAATGCAAAAGCTTTTTGTGCATTTCTGGCTATCAGAATGGTATATATATACAATACTCACCCATCATTGTGATGTTTTGTTATGTTTCGATGGTAGATATTCCGACTTTTCCTTCTTCCGAATGAATGTACGTCTCTTGGTCGACGCAGTGCATGCCTTTTCCTGAAGCAACTCAGATACTCGTTTCTTCTTCGTTCAAACGTCCATATCGTAGCCAAACAGTAACGCCTCGAGTCTCACAAAGTGACGTCAGACATTAGTCCGGATCTCCTAGTTTTCATAATGTTTCATCTGGTGTTTCAATATACTAAATGGATGCCACGTGTACAGTAATTACATCATGTTATACGTGTGACATTCATCTGGTGAACTGAAACGTCACATTAGACACTGTAGGGAAATAGGAGATCCCATGTAAATTGACGTACCGGTGTGGTTGGCGAATTTCGTTAATAAATCAAGCTGGCGAACGCGAAAATTATATCAAATGCGTCCTTGAGAAATCTCCCTTTTGAGGAAAACGGCGTAGAGGAGTTCGTTCCACGAATCGGGCACACCAGGCAGGCACCAATGGCTGCAGTCCTGGCGGTGGAGAGGAGCCGGTCCGTCTGTGGGCCCTAAGTAATACAAGGAAGAGTGACCGTCTTTTCTCTGAGATGTCATACCCGTCACATTCAATAATTCTATATTTCCCATTCTCAAATGTTCCGATAAACCATCAACAACAGTTTTGTACTCAACATATGTTTCGGAAGACACCCGTTGTGGTGTCAAGTCGGGTATTGTCTCCAGGTGACAACTACCACCAGTTTTCCAGTCCCCACCTCTGTAAAAACACACATATAATTGCATATTTCAGGGTGCTAACTTAGAAACTTTAATAAACAAGAGGCAAAAATTAAATAGCTCTCAAATTCAATCTAGCCCCTGAATTCAAAATACATAAAAGAATAGGTTAACAGTAAACTACAAAACTACCCCTGGGGTTTAGCTTCATCACACTAAAACCCAGTTATCTTTCAAAAATTACAAACAACCCTTTGAGGTTTGTGTTTTTTTTACAAATACCCCCTTCAATGGGTACAATTTGTTAGAAACCAATGCCAATGGAGAGTTTATAATTATGAAAGATAACTGGTTTTTTTTTAATTTTGTAATTAGGTAAAGCTCAAGGGGGTCTTTTGTAATTATCCCAATTTATAATCATCTAAAATCAATTACGTTGGGGGGAAAACAAATCTAGCCTCAGGCTCGTTTACTGGTGAATAGTATGTTTCCCCGATTTACTTCAAAAACAAATGGAATTAAAGTAGTTGACACATTAAGCTAATTGCAATATTTTTTTCTCTTTTTCCATTGAAGTTGATCAACAGGCAATAGAAGATGAGGAAATCAGAGATACCTAAAATGCACCGGAGCATAAGCTCGGAAAATCAAATGAGTCTTCGATAAATTCACTTCACGGCTTATCCAGTCCACCAAAGTCTTCATGGACCTCGCAAAGGCATTTTCGACACTCATCTCCATCTTTATCTCCGCCCCTTCTTGGAAGTAACAGCCCCTGATACACCAACAATATTTTAGAAACATAAGTATCATTTTGATTGTCAAGAAATTTGAAAATTTATAATTAGCACTATACCAAAGATAAAAGGGATAATTACAAAAACACCCCTGAGGTTAGGGCTGATTACAAAAAAACTCAGAGATGTTTCAAAATTACAAAAACATCCCTCATATTTGATTTTTTCTTAAATTTAAGGAGATAAATGTAATATTTTTATAAATTTCATGGGGGTTTTTGAAATATTTTTTGCTTCTGAAGGGGAAAATGTAAGATAATATCAAACTTCAATGGGGTTTTTGTAATTTTCAAAAATATTTGGGTTTTTTTATAATTAGTCTGAACCTCGAGGTTTTCTTTGTAATTATCCCAAGATAAAATGATAGCATTATAACAGTTTATGCTCCATTAGTATGAATTTATAATTAGCACTATACCAAACATAAGTAACAAGCCTAATCCAATTATTTGTTGCTCATTTTCTAATTAGTTTTTTTAAAGCTAAATTATTGCAGAGGTAAATTTTTGTGCTCCGAGGCAGTACCAATTTAATGTTGAAAACCAAAAAATAAGAACCATTAATTAAACTAAGGGATAATTACAAGAAAAGCCCTGAGATTAGGACTAATTACAAAAAACTCCAGAGATTTTTAAAAAACTCCATGTGGTTTGATCCCTTCTTACATTTCCCCATTCATAAGCAAAAAAACATTTCAAAACCCCCCTGCTATTTATAAAAGTATTACAGGTACCCCTTTAAATTTAAGACATAATCAAATCTGAGGGGGCTTTTTGTAATTTTGAAACATCTCTGGATGTTTTTGTAATTAGCTTAAACCTCAGGTTTTTTTTTGTAATTATCCCTTAAACTAATCCAAAACAATAACTAAAGGAACGAAACTCTACCCTCTTATAGTCTTCTCAAAATTCCACCAGTGCCCCGTGTTGAAAACCACCAAATCCGCACCTTTCCACTGCTCACAGCTCCAGTCCATCCGATCAAGCTTCAACGTCATTTTCACGTTTTCAGGGGCCCCACTTGGTGCACGGCTCTGCAACACTATAAACGGAGCTCTGTAATACTCAACGGTGCAGTTAAAATCCCTGAACTTGAAAACCAAGGAGCCCGAGTGTTTCGTGATCGGGCTCCCATTCACTTCGTATATTGACGTTTTATTAGGAACGGCCGAAGATAGCATGCAAAGAAGGGACTCCCATTGATTTCTCCCAATAGAATCTCCTACGAAAACTAGCCGTTTGTCTCGCAGTTTGTCCAGCATGACTTTTGCATCAAATCTGTTTCACAAGACACAATTCACGAATGAAAAATGCCATTATAGAGTCGTTTCACGGACATTCAGAAAGGATTTTACTGAAAATTCGAAAGAATACACGCAAAGAAGTAAACAATAGTCGACCCACATATATTATGTTCTTTGGTTTATAGGAGACCCTTAGATGCACCTGTGCAACGTTTAGAAGGTAGGGAATCACTCACACAAATCAAAAGAGGCAGAGGTAGGCCTAAAAAGACTTGGAAAGAAGCTATTAAACAAGACATGTTATACCTAGACATAAATGAAAATATGGCTTATGACCGTAAACGATGGCGCGATATGATCAGTATAGCCGACCCCAAGTAGTTGGATTAAGGCTTAATTTGTTGTTGTTGTTTTGGTTTATGTTCTCCATCGTTTATCTTAATTTTACTATAGGGATATTACAGTTAACCCCCTGAGGTTCGAGCTAATTACAAAACAATCCAGAGGTTTTTTAAAATTGCAAAAAAAAAAAAAGTTATATTCCATATTACATTTTCTCCTTTCATAAGCAAAAAAACATTTCAAACCCCCCTCATATTTGTAGAAATATTACAGTTATCCCCTAAATTTAAGACATGATCAAACCTAAGTTTTTTTTTTTTTTGTAATTAGCCCAAACCTCGGTTTTTTTTTTAAAATGTAATTATCCCTTTACTATATTGTGAGGTTGATATTCTAACAAAAACTTCATCTTGTTCGACCCGTTCATTATGCAAAACAGCAGCTAAATATGACCATATCTGCTTTTTGGAGGAGTTATAATTCTTGAAAATATGCTATAAATGGAAATAAGTTGTGCTTCATATTGACAAACGATTTCCCAAAACGAATAACTATGACTTCTATTTCCCACAAACAACTTGCCTCAAAAATAACTTTGATAATACCATCACCAACCATTTATTGTAAAGACAACCACAATTTTGCACTACACTGACCATATATGATATATGGCAATTAGAATACATTACAATACCCAGCAAAATAAATGCCCTGCTGCTAAAATATTGTTACATTAACATTTGGGATAATTACAGAAATCCCCCTGAGGTTTAAGTTAATTACGAAAAACTCACAGATGTTATTGAAAATAACAAAAAAAACACCTTGAGGTTTGATTCTCTATTACCTTTCCCCCTCATAAGCAAAAAAAACATTTCAAAAAAAAACCTCATGATATTTATGGAAATATTACATTTATCCCCTTAAATTTAAGACAAATCAAACCTCAAAACGTTTTTTGTAATTCTCAAAAACCTCAGGGTTTTTTTTCAAATTAGCCCAAACCTTAAGGGATTTTTTTTTTTTTGGTAATTGTCCCTTATTAATTATTTTCCATTGTTTCACAAAAGAAATCTGTTTTCTTCACATCAATTAAACATCATAAAATGAACAACAAAATACAAATCTCCCTTATTAACAACAAGAAAATCATTCTCTATGGGCATACAAGACAAGAAAGATATCCATGACCTCAAAATTTTGTCAATTTAAAGCAGTCATATCTATAAAAACAAAAAACACAATTATACCATGTCAAAACAACATATTATAAATAAACAACACAAAAATATATACAAAAATAAAAAAAAAATCCAAAGAAACCTGGGCAAGTTGCAATGTTTAGAACAAAAAACACAATTATAACATGTCAAAACAACATATTAGAAATAAACAACACAAAATATATAAATAAATAAATAAAATCCAAAGAAACCTGGGCAAGTTGCAATCTTTAGAACAAAAAACACAATTATAACATGTCAAAACAACATATTAGAAATAAACAACACAAAAATGTATAAATAAATAAAAAAAATCCAAAGAAACCTGGGCAAGTTGCAATCTTTAGGTTGCCATCTCCACTTGGTGTAGAAATTATCGGGCCTACCATTTTCAGCACACCTAAAACCCTCATCCAAGAACATGCAATCCTGTGATTGGTAAAGTGGATAACTCTCATCCCACACCCAATCCCCTCTAAACACATCACAAAATCCACCACCCACTTCAAGAAACCCCACTTTTGCTGATTCAGAAGAAGACCCATTAGACCTAAACCAACCCAACAACAATAACTGCCCATTCAAACCATTCACACCCCTGTAATCCAACAAGAACAGGCAAAAAATTAAGCAGAGACTGAAAAAGAAACATCCCAGAACATTATTTAAAGGTTCTTGGGACTTCAAGAAATTAAATTTCTTGAAAAAATCCAAGTGGGTCATTTTTTTTTTGCCCTTTTTTTTCAAGATGGGGTTTTTAAGAGAAGAAAACAAGTGGGAGATGGTTTATGATGATGATGAGGAAGAAGACAAGTGATTGTGGACCAATGGGGCATTGAAATGGATGGATGGTTTATTTGATTAAATGGGGATATGTTCATACTCAGCTTTACATCAAACAGTGGAGAGAGAGTGGGATATTAGAGAGAGAGAGAGAGAGAGAGAGAGAGAGAGAGAGAGAGTGGGAAAATGAAAAGGAGATAGGACAGAGTTAGAAGATGAGGAGGTGGGGTCTGTCACAAAGACAAACATTCATGGCAAAGCGGTTTTTCTTACTTTTTGTACATTCTACTCCCCTTTGAAACAATTTTAATTTTTTTTATCATTTTTCATTTATTATGAAGAAAATGGAGTTGGTTCACCGCCATGATTAAAGGGTTGAGGAGAAACAAACAAGAAATACAAGTATAAAAACAAAAGGAAGTATTTTTAATTTACATATAAAAGTTAAAAATTGGATCTTGGAATTTGTTTTTAGCGGCGGGATTAGCATTGTGCTTCAATGGTAGAGACTTGTGTTGAAAGGGCGATTGACCTAGGTTCGATCTCATACAAATGTGTGTGTCTCCTCCATGCTATCCCCGTTGTACTAAAAAAATGTTTTTGGCTTTCTGGGTTTTGGGTAGGGTGTCAATCGTGTCGCGTTCCGTGTTCGGGAATCATGTTCGACACGAAGGTATTACAGGTTTAACACTAACACAAATATGGCTTTAGCCTTTAGTTATTCGTGTCAAGATACACGATATGAACACGACTCATTTTTGACACAATGACCCGACCCAACACAAAATACCTATATAATTTAAAGTTGACACGAAAAAAAAATAGAGAAAAAGCTAAAATTACAAATAAAAAATACATTAAATAATGTGTTTATCATCCTATAACTGACTAAACATCACAAAAAAATGTCACTATAAAATTAAATGGGTTAAATAAATCAATCATGAATACGCAGGTCGACCTGACCTGACCTATTTATTTCTCGTGTTAACCGTGTCCGGTCCTATTTTGACCTGAACTTGCTAAAGGAGGTTGTACATGTACATTATGTTATGTTCATGTTGGGTTATCGTGATATATCACAAATTAACACCCCTATTTAAACGGTAAAATTTCCCTTGGAACGAGTTTAATTTTCTTTTATTGAAAAGTGGGGTTGGTTGGTGAAAAATAAATTGGACTGTTTTATTACTAATGAAGGAGATAATAAATTAATAACTACAAATATGTTGGTACAAAAATGTGCTAAAGTGGGAGATAATCGAGGGGGTTGTGGAGATTGTGGGGCCTATAGGTTCTGCACAAAGTGGGAAAATTTGTCGGGTGGGGCCGACAGGATCATTGGAAAACTCTGTAACTCGTGAAAATTTTGAATTTCACATTTTTATATATTAAATAAAAATAAATCAGATTTAAATACCTTTTTTAAGGAAAAGATTTAAATACTTTAATAGTCTAGTAAGTTTAAGAACTTGGCTCAAGTAGTCAAGTTCAAAATGCATGTTAAATATCATGTTATTAAGTTGACAACCCATCTAATTTTATTTAAAGTTTGTTCGAGTTCGTTTGTTGATATAACCAAATCAAGTTCGCACTTGGTTTCAAACTTGGTAAATTAATTAAAGGGAGACGCTATTTACACCCCAATTTCTTATAAATACTCCCCAGTCTCTATTTTCATAAAATTAAAATGACTAGTATACCCTTACTGTCAAAAAAATACATCTCACCACTTTTTTTGAAGTGTGTCACGATCGTGTCCTATTTTAAAGTGTGTCATGTATTAATATAGGGCACGGTCGTGCCTATTCGAACATGACGAAAAAATGCACGATCTTGAAACAAAAAACCCAAAAATTGTAACACTATTTCGAACTCAACCTATAAAACCATTAATCTATTAAAATTGACACATTTTCGCACTTAATGCTACAATTAAAATAAAGACGATAGCAAAAAATAAAATTAGCAATGAAACCTAGGGAAGAAAAAAAAATTCGGAAAAAAAAAAAGATGGGGTGTATTTAGAATATTTTTTGACAATAGGGGTGGGGTGTATTTTAAGTCATTTAATTTTGTGAAAATAAGGGGTAGGGTGTATTTATAAAAATGTTGGAAATTTTGGTTTTGATAAAGTGGGTGTCGACCGACTTTGACCAATTTTTCGGTGGCTAAATATTTGATTCTGGAGGAATTAAATTATATATTATTAATCTACGTTAGAGTAGATGTTCGTAGTATTTTTATTTCTCAAAACCGAATTTCAAAGGTGAGTGAGAAATTAATACACGAATGTAGCCACATAAATGGGCATTATGTAAATATTATTTAAAGGGAGATGAAAGACTTATGTCTTATCCCACATGGAATACAAATCATAGTTTATCCTAGTTTATTTACTGAAGGTGTTATTTGTTGTATAAACTATAACACAAGTGGATGATCACAAGTGTGGGCCACACGCGCGCTACGCCGCGCCCGCTCGGCTGGGCCTGGGCTTGGTAAGGCGACCCACCCTATTGGGCGGGTCCTGGTCCACTAAAGTTTTGCCACTTTCGAAAACGGGGGTTTGGCACAGATGAATCTGGACATTGTAGGTGTCGGTTCGTGTGGATCTGTTGGAGTTGTAACTCTGCAGTGGTGGTCACCTGAAGTTAGCCCACTACATGATCATGCAGTAGCAAAGGGTGTAACACATTGGTTGTTACAAGTGATTAATGCCCACTACCCAGTTTTTTTCTCCCGCAGTGAATTGGTTGACTATATATATCATTTTGTGCATTGCGATTTTAGCTGTAATTTTACTCCATAAAAAGCATACACTCATATATTCTCGCATTCTCGCACTAAGTCCAAAGAACTAGTCTTCAAAGACATTTCTAGTTCGCAGATCTTTCGTGTTAGTGGTGCTACTACACGAAGACGTAAGCCGTTTCAACTTTGGAAGCAATACGTCAAACCGTGAGCACTAGTCGGGACGTAATTGCTTTGCGGAAAGAGATTCATCTCGACTCGGCTTCTGGAAGTTCTATTAACCAGTTGTAATAGTTAGTTCAATTTTCGTAATTTTCTGTTTTTGTAATTTGCCATTTTGAAGGCATTCCCTATTCTGTAACATTGTATTCAACAATCGCAAAGCAATTAACGAACTTCACGATGGCAAGCACAAGCAGAACCCCGATCATCCCTCCTACTCAAGCTGAGAAACCCGAAAAATTCATGGGTTTCGACTTCAAGAGGTGGCAGCAAAAAATGTTGTTCTACCTGACTACCCTAAGTCTGGCGAAGTATCTGACCGAGGACGCTCTGTTGTTCTTTGAACGAAGCGAATCAAAACGCTGGCTGCGTTTGATGCATGGGGCAGGGTGATTTCTGTGCGTAACTATGTCCTAAACGGACTTAGTGATGCACTTTACGATGTGTATTGTCTTTGTGAAATCCTCCAAAGAATTGTGGGATTCTTTGGAGAAAAAGACAAAACCGAGGATCTTGCAGCCTGACAAAGAAATTTGTTATCGTAAGTTCTTGGATTTTGTGATGGTTGATTCTAAAACCGTGATGGAACAAGTTCGAAGTTCCAGTTGATCTACATGAAATCTCTGCCGAGGGAATGGCTTTGCAGGAAGTATTCCAAGTGGCCGCCTTGATTGAGAAATTGCCCCGAGTTAGAGGGATTTCAAGAATTATCTCAAACATAAGCGAAAGGAGATGGGACTAGCGGATCGATTGTCAAACTCGAATTGAGGGGAAGGAAATAGGAGGATTGACTCTAAGTCCAAGCTTGTCCCTATGGAGTCAAAAGCCAACTTGATGGAGCACGGCTCGTCAAGTAACTCGAAGAAAAGGCCTAACGATAAAGGCAAGAAACCGGCACTGGAAAATTCAAGGAGCTTGCTACAATCGTGGCAAACCGAATCATATGGCAAAGGATCGTCAACCAAAGAAAAAGAAAACCAAACCGCAGATCCAATGCCAATGTGGTTGAAGAAAGGAGGGCGAGAAGTTGACATGTCGGCGGTGGTGTTTGAAGCCGATTTGGTGGATAACCGAAAGAATGGTTTGTGGATACCCGTGCCACTTGCCGTATGCGTTTACGATAAGGATGCATTCTCTTCTTACATCCCATTAAGGAAGGAAGCTCCATATGGGGAATCACGCCTCTTCGATGTTGTTGGCGTTGAACGGTGGTCTTAAAGCTTACTTCGGGAAAGGAGTTGAAGTGAAGGATGTCTTTGCATGTCCCGGACATCCGCAAAAATCGGTTTCGGGTTCGCATCTTGGTCAACCATGGGTTTAGACTAGTTTTTAGTCCGAAAAATTTGTACTTAGCAAATTTGGGGGTTCTTGGTAGGGGTTATCTAGACAAAAGGAATTTGTTCAAAATGAATGTAATGATTGTACGCCGTTTTGGCGAGAATATGAATAAGAATGAATCTTCTTGTTTATATTGATGAGTGCTCTAATTTATGGCATATTAGATTAGGACATGTAAATCGAATGCTATAAAAAGATTGGTAAATTTAGAATTAATTTATTTACACAAGTAAACTCACAAAGAAAATGTGAAGTTTGTGTTGAAGCTAAAATGGCTAAATTACCGTCTCATTCGGTTGAAAGGAGCACTTCACCTTTAGAGTTAATACACACTGATGTGTGTGATCTAAAATTCGTGCAAACTAAAGGTGGTAAAAATATTTCATCACATTTATTGATGATTGCACAAGATTTTGCTACTTATACTTGTTAAGAAGCAAAGATGAAGCATTAGAGGCTTTTAATAATTATAAAAATAAAGTTGAAAATCAACTTGGCAGACGGATTAAAATAATTCGGAGTGATAGAGTGGCGAATATGTTGCACCATTTGAAGAACTATGTACCGATCGGGCATAATTCATCAAACAACGAAGACCATATTCACCACAATCTAACGGTGTTCTTTGACGCAAAAACCGGACTCTAAAAGAGATGATGAATGATGGCTCGAAAGCTACCTTTAAAACCGTAGGCAAGTGCACCTATCGTTTATAGCAAAGCTAAGCGAGTATCGAGTGTCATTCCCACGAGGACTATGATTACTAGTAATTACCGTCTTTTTATTATCTAGCCTACAAATTCGGTCAAATAGTTTGTTGCAAAATAAAATAAAACAAAATCAAATAAAAGTGGAAGAGGCAACTAAGAACACGAAAGATATCATATACACTCGGATTGGAAGATGTTGGATATAAATGTGCTTGAATGTGAATCCTCTAACGTCTTTGTGATTTTACCAAAATAAATACAACCATAACCCTTAAGTTTTAACCATCCCTTAACATATTTTCATGTTTCATGGACCGTAGGCATTCCTAAATTAAGTTAAACCCTTTCTCAAGGCGAAAAACTCCTAACCTCAAGTTGATTAACTGAAATCTCTTTCTAGTTAAAACCCCAAGATTGCATTAACGATTTGTGAATTCCCATATTAGGTTTGACCCTAA
This sequence comes from Rehmannia glutinosa, assembly GCA_016081115.2. NCBI lineage: Eukaryota > Viridiplantae > Streptophyta > Magnoliopsida > Lamiales > Orobanchaceae > Rehmannia > Rehmannia glutinosa. The sequence goes on from JABTTQ020000147.1 coordinate 356,281, forward strand.
TCCAGGAAGATTTATGTCGTCTATATCTAGGATTGCATGCAACTCCTTTCACTTATATTGGTTCTATTTCACCATGAATCTCGATTTCCGGTGAAAAATAAACTTCAAATCAATATTGCGCATATACCAATTCGAATAAACAAGCATAACATAAGTGACTCGCATAAAAACATAAGAAAATATATTAAAACATTCAAACCAATGATCACAAATAAGTTCTAGGGTTCATCACATTCAAACACTAGCGATTTAACTCATGATGGATTTGAGAATGAAAACAACAATTAAACAAGAAGTTTGCTTGTCCTCAAGCAAAACATAAAACCATAATGAGGGATTCAATACATCACAACACATAATGAATATATTTTTCTCAACACTTTGAATATAAGTAGTCAAATTCGTAGCCTTCTCAACACAAATTAGCCATTAAGTAAAAACATAATTTTGCAAAGCGATCATTGTCAAGAAAGACCGTAATATCGTAGGCATTATCCGGACTTGAAATCATCACTCCACGATCTCGATAGTTATGAATAACTTCAATTGAGAACACCATGAAAATATAAGAATTCAATAGATCATTGTAGTTAGCCTACTAGTCATATAACCAAGCTTTTGAACTTTATTGGAATGAGAAGTCAAGGAGTATTCATTCTCCACTTTTTTTTTTTTTTTTTTGGGACCTCCGAGGCATGCTTCCACTAGGTTTATATTTTGAATTTTTGTTCAAACACTCTAGGGTGGTTTCCCATACTCATATTAGTGTCGCCGTTTTACGTAAAAGACAAACATGGGGCTCATGAATGCTCTAGTTACTAAGCAACAACGAGATAGAGGAGTATAACCTTGATTGGTCCGTTTTTTTCTTCATTTTTTTTTTTTTTTTTTTACAAGCTTGGTTTAACAACTAGTTAACCACTACTAAATCATGAGTTCTCGGACTTTCATAACACTAAGAATCGTCACATATGTCTTAACAAATCAAGTATCGTAGTGTTAGAAGTCTCGTCTAAATTCAACCCACATCCATGTCAATCTATTCAAGACAATCAATTGTTTTGCATTTAAAAAATACAAATTATAAAGCTAATTTATGCGTAATTGGGCCAAGTTATTGACTAACAAATATTCAATTTGTTTCTTGAAAAATCATATCTTCCATAAAAAAAAATTCAAAATAAATAGCAAACACACAAGCATTCCAAAGAAAAATTCTAACAAGCATGCAATCACATCCACCTCCAACTTAAAGATTCACATTGTCCTCAATGTGAAAGAAATAGATGAACATACAAACAAAAACACACAAAAACAACAAACTAAAAAGAAAAAAAAAAAAAAGGAAAAAACGACCTTCTCTGCGAGAGTGAAATCGATTTGGAGAGATCATTGGGTTGTTCAATCTTGGGTCTTCACGGGCATATGCATACCTAATAAGAATTTGCAACAAAAACTCGAATACCATGAAAGCTCAAATTTTCTCAAGTAAGATAGAGGTGATACCAACACCCACCAAAATATCCAATTATTGACTCTTGACTCCTAACAACTTATGAAAAAATAGAAAACAATGAACTATCGGGTTACCTCCCGATCGCTTTCTTTATAGTCGTATAGTGGACTACATCACCTTATTGTGGAAGTTTGCGCATACGAATTGGTCACAATATTACCAAGTAAAGTTCGGTTCCACATCGAGTTTCTCAATCTGCCCAAATAAGAAGAAAAAAAAATAGAAAAATAATAATAAAAAAAAAATTGACTAGATTAATAAAAATAAGGCGTTCCTAATATCACAATCCCCGGCAACGGCGCCAAAAACTTGATGGCTCGAAAGCTACCTTTAAAACCGTAGGCAAGTGCACTATCGTTTATAGCAAAGCTAGCGAGTATCAGTGTCATTCCCACGAGGACTATGATTACTAGTAATTACCGTCTTTTTATTATCTAGCCTACAAATTCGTCAAATAGTTTGTTGCAAAATAAAATAAAACAAAATCAAATAAAAGTGGAAGAGGCAACTAAGAACACGAAAGATATCATATACACTCGGATTGGAAGATGTTGGATATAAATGTGCTTGAATGTGAATCCCTCTAGAAACGTCTTTGTGATTTTACCAAAATAAATACAACCATAACCCTTAAGTTTTAACCATCCCTTAACATATTTTCATGTTTCATGGACCGTAGGCATTCTAAATTAAGTTAAACCCTTTCTCAAGGCGAAAAACTCCTAACCTCAAGTTGATTAATCGAAATCTCTTTCTAGTTAAAACCCCAAGATTGCATTAACGATTTGTGAATTCCCATATTAGGTTTGACCCTAATCCCAGGAAGATTTATGTCGTCTATATCTAGGATTGCATGCAACTCCTTTCACTTATATTGCGCATATACCAATTCGAATAAACAAGCATAACATAAGTGACTCGCATAAAAACATAAGAAAATATATTAAAACATTCAAACCAATGATCACAAATAAGTTCTAGGGTTCATCACATTCAAACACTAGCGATTTAACTCATGATGGATTTGAGAATGAAAACAACAATTAAACAAGAAGTTTTTTCGAAATCAACATGAATACTTGAAGTTAAAACTTCCAAAACCAACATAAGACTCCTGTTGGAAGTATGATGATGAAGTGGTGGAGTTCATCTTCTTCTCCGAGCGATCTTCAATCCTTGTGCCTTAGCGCCTCTCCATGGTGATCCAAGCCTTCTAACTCTCTTCCTCACTACAATATGTGTTTCTCCTCTCCAAAATATGAACTTTCATTCCTAAAATCTGATTTCTTGTATATCAATAAAAAAATATTACATGAATGATTTTCCAACTCAAACTCTTGGCTTTTATAAGCACCATCTTGTGAAATGCCATATTAACAAATGCCCCATTTCCATGCTTGTTAGTTGAATCATTGTGTGCACATTCATGGTTGAGTTGGTTGAATCATTGTATACACATGATGATTGAGGGAATATGGGGACATGTTGCGGCAAAATTGGGTGTTAAAGGTGTATAAAAGTGGTCAAAAGGCTTGGTAGGTGAGTTTTCCATAATTTTCGCCTGGAAAAGTTGCAAAAAGGGTCCGGACACGCCGTGTCAAAGACGGCCGGCGGCCCGTCTTTGCCTGCACAAAATTTTTTGGAGATCGCGACACGGCCGTGTCGTAACACGGCCAGGCCGTGTTGTGCGATTTCTGGCCGTGTTATGCGACGACACGGCGCCAGGCCGTGTTCGGAGTGCATTTTGTGCGATTTTTCCTCCTCTTTTGATCCCCTTCAACATGGTCGTGTTGCTCGACACCCCCTGCCGTGTTGGACCAAAAAGGCCCCGAAATGACGCGTTTGGCTTGGAATTTCGGCGTTTTTGCATCCTTAAACTCCCGGTATGTTTTGACATGAATCCATGGTCCGAAATTCACCAAAATTAGCCCCGAATGGTCAACCTACACCAATAAAAGCACCCAGCATGATAGTATAAACAATGTACAATCAAAAACTAATGAAACTAACAACAAAATAACTCAATTTCTACTCAAATACACACATAAAACATGCATAAAAATACACTTATCAAACCACCTCCAACTTTGAAGTTTGCTTGTCCTCAAGCAAAACATAAAACCATAATGAGGGATTGATACATCACAACACATAATGAATATATTTTTCTCAACACTTTGAATATAAGTAGTCAAATTCGTAGCCTTCTCAACACAAATTAGCCATTAAGTAAAAACATAATTTTGCAAAGCGATCGATTGTCAAGAAAAGACCGTAATATCGTAGGCATTATCCGGACTTGAAATCATCACTCCACGATCTTGATAGTTATGAATAACTTCAATTGAAACACCATGAAAATATAAGAATTCAATAGATCATTGTAGTTAGCCTACTAGTCATATAACCAAGCTTTTTGAACTTTATTGGAATGAGAAGTCAAGGAGTATTCATTCTCCACTTTTTTTTTTTTTGGGACCTCCCGAGGCATGCTTCCACTAGGTTTATATTTTGAATTTCTGTTCAAACACTCTAGGGTGGTTTCCCATACTCATATTAGTGTCGCCGTTTTACGTAAAAAAGACAAACATGGGGCTCATGAATGCTCCTAGTTACTAAGCAACAACAGATAGAGGAGTATAACCTTGATTGGTCCGTTTTTTTCTTCATTTTTTTTTTTCATTTTTTTTTTTACAAGCTTGGTTTAACAACTAGTTAACCACTACTAAATCATGAGTTCTCGGACTTTCATAGCGCTAAGAATCGTCACATATGTCTTAACAAATCAAGTATCGTAGTGTTAGAAGTCTCGTCTAAATTCAACCCACATCCATGTCAATCTATTCAAGACAATCAATTGCTTTGCATTTAAAAAATACAAATTATAAAGCTAATTTATGCGTAATTGGGCCAAGTTATTGACTAACAAATATTCAATTTGTTTCCTTGAAAAATCATATCTTCCATAAAAAAATTCAAAATAAATAGCAAACACACAAGCATTCCAAAGAAAAATTCTAACAAGCATGCAATCACATCCACCTCCAACTTAAAGATTCACATTGTCCTCAATGTGAAAGAAATAGATGAACATACAAACAAAAACACACAAAAACAACAAACTAAAAAAAAAAGAAAAAAAAAGGAAAGAAACGACCTTACTGCGAGAGTGAAATCGATTTGGAGAGATCATTGGGTTGTTCAATCTTGGGTCTTCACGGGCATATGCATACCTAATAAGAATTTGCAACAAAAACTCGAATACCATGAAAGCTCAAATTTTCTCAAGTAAGATAGAGGTGATACCAACACCCACCAAAATATCCAATTATTGACTCTTGACTCCCTAACAACTTATGAAAAAATAGAAAACAATGAACTATCGGGTTACCTCCCGATCAGCGCTTTCTTTATAGTCGTATAGCTGGACTACATCACCTTATTGTGGAAGTTTGCCGCACGAATTGGTCACAATATTACCAAGTAAAGTTCCCAGTTCCACAGCGAGTTTCTCAATCTGCCCAAATAAGAAGAAAAAAAAATAGAAAAATAATAATAAAAAAAAAATTGACTAGATTAATAAAAATAAGGCGTTCCTAATATCACAATCCCCGGCAACGGCGCCAAAAACTTGATGGCTCGAAAGCTACCTTTAAAACCGTAGGCAAGTGCACCTATCGTTTTATAGCAAAGCTAGCGAGTATCAGTGTCATTCCCACGAGGACTATGATTACTAGTAATTACCGTCTTTTTATTATCTAGCCTACAAATTCGTCAAATAGTTTGTTGCAAAATAAAATAAAACAAAATCAAATAAAAGTGGAAGAGGCAACTAAGAACACGAAAGATATCATATACACTCGGATTGGAAGATGTTGGATATAAATGTGCTTGAATGTGAATCCCTCTAGAAACGTCTTTGTGATTTTACCAAAATAAATACAACCATAACCCTTAAGTTTTAACCATCCCTTAACATATTTTCATGTTTCATGGACCGTAGGCATTCTAAATTAAGTTAAACCCTTCTCGGCGAAAAACTCCTAACCTCAAGTTGATTAAGCGAAATCTCTTTCTAGTTAAAACCCCAAGATTGCATTAACGATTTGTGAATTCCCATATTAGGTTTGACCCTAATCCGGAAGATTTATGTCGTCCTATATCTAGGATTGCATGCAACTCCTTTCACTTATATTGCGCATATACCAATTCGAATAAACAAGCATAACATAAGTGACTCGCATAAAAACATAAGAAAATATATTAAAACATTCAAACCAATGATCACAAATAAGTTCTAGGGTTCATCACATTCAAACACTAGCGATTTAACTCATGATGGATTTGAGAATGAAAACAACAATTAAACAAGAAGTTTCTTTCGAAATCAACATGAATACTTGAAGTTAAAACTTCCAAAACCAACATAAGACTCCCCTGTTGGAAGTATGATGATGAAGTGGTGGAGTTCATCTTCTTCTCCGAGCGATCTTCAATCCTTGTGCCTTAGCGCCTCTCCATGGTGATCCAAGCCTTCTAACTCTCTTCCTCACTACAATATGTGTTTCTCCTCTCCAAAATATGAACTTTCATTCCTAAAATCTGATTTCCTTGTATATCAATAAAAAAATATTACATGAATGATTTTCCAACTCAAACTCTTGGCTTTTATAAGCACCATCTTGTGAAATGCCATATTAACAAATGCCCCATTTCCATGCTTGTTAGTTGAATCATTGTGTGCACATTCATGGTTGAGTTGGTTGAATCATTGTATACACATGATGATTGAGGGAATATGGGGACATGTTGCGACAAAATTGGGTGTTAAAGGTGTATAAAAGTGGTCAAAAGGCTTGGTAGGTGAGTTTTCCATAATTTTCGCTGGAAAAGTTGCAAAAAGGGTCCGGACACGCCCGTGTCGGGCAAAGACGGCCAGGCCGTCTTTGCCGCACAAAATTTTTTGGAGATCGCGACACGGCCGTGTCGAGTAACACGCGGCCAGGCCGTGTTGTGCGATTTCTGGCCGTGTTATGCGACACGGCCAGGCCGTGTTCGAGTCTGTTTTGTGCGATTTTTCCTCCTCTTTTGATCCCCTTCAACATGGCCGTGTTGCCGACACCCCTGCCCGTGTTGGACCAAAAAGGCCCCGAAATGACGCGTTTGGCTTGGAATTTCGAGCGTTTTGCATCCTTAAACTCCCGGTATGTTTTGACATGAATCCATGGTCCGAAATTCACCAAAATTAGCCCCGAATGGTCAACCTACACCAATAAAAGCACCCTGAGTAGTATAAACAATGTACAATCAAAAACTAATGAAACTAACAACAAAATAACTCAATTTCTACTCAAATACACACATAAAACATGCATAAAAATACACTTATCAAACCACCTCCAACTTTGAACTTTGCTTGTCCTCAAGCAAAACATAAAACCATAATGAGGGATTCAATACATCACAACACATAATGAATATATTTTTCTCAACACTTTGAATATAAGTAGTCAAATTCGTAGCCTTCTCAACACAAATTAGCCATTAAGTAAAAACATAATTTTGCAAAGCGATCGACTGTCAAGAAAGACCGTAATATCAGTAGGCATTATCCAGACTTGAAATCATCACTCCACAGATACTGATAGTTATGAATAACTTCAATTCAGTAACACCATGAAAATATAAGAATTCAATAGATCATTGTAGTTAGCCTACTAGTCATATAACCAAGCTTTTTGAACTTTATTGGAATGAGAAGTCAAGGAGTATTCATTCTCCACTTTTTTTTTTTTTTTTTTTTTTTGGGACCTCCCGAGGCATGCTTCCACTAGGTTTATATTTTGAATTTCTGTTCAAACACTCCTAGGGTGGTTTCCCATACTCATATTAGTGTCGCCGTTTTACGTAAAAGACAAACATGGGGCTCATGAATGCTCCTAGTTACTAAGCAACAACAGATAGAGGAGTATAACCTTGATTGGTCCGTTTTTTTCTTCATTTTTTTTTTTCATTTTTTTTACAAGCTTGGTTTAACAACTAGTTAACCACTACTAAATCATGAGTTCTCGGACTTTCATAGCGCTAAGAATCGTCACATATGTCTTAACAAATCAAGTATCGTAGTGTTAGAAGTCTCGTCTAAATTCAACCCACATCCATGTCAATCTATTCAAGACAATCAATTGCTTTGCATTTAAAAAATACAAATTATAAAGCTAATTTATGCGTGGTGGGCCAAGTTATTGACTAACAAATATTCAATTTGTTTCCTTGAAAAATCATATCTTCCAAAAAAAATTCAAAATAAATAGCAAACACACAAGCATTCCAAAGAAAAATTCTAACAAGCATGCAATCACATCCACCTCCAACTTAAAGATTCACATTGTCCTCAATGTGAAAGAAATAGATGAACATACAAACAAAAACACACAAAAACAACAAACTAAAAAGAAAAGAAAAAAAAAAAAAGGAAAGAAACGACCTTCTTTGAGAGTGAAATCGATTTGGAGAGATCATTGGGTTGTTCAATCTTGGGTCTTCACGGGCATATGCATACCTAATAAGAATTTGCAACAAAAACTCGAATACCATGAAAGCTCAAATTTTCTCAAGTAAGATAGAGGTGATACCAACACCCACCAAAATATCCAATTATTGACTCTTGACTCCTAACAACTTATGAAAAAATAGAAAACAATGAACTATTGGGTTACCTCCCGATCGCTTTCTTTATAGTCGTATATTTGGACTACATCACCTTATTGTGGAAGTTTGCCGCACGAATTGGTCACAATATTACCAAGTAAAGTTCGGCCCACAACGAGTTTCTCAATCGCCCAAATAAGAAGAAAAAAATAGAAAAATAATAATAAAAAAAATTGACTAGATTAATAAAAATAAGGCGTTCCTAATATCACAATCCCCGGCAACGGCGCCAAAAAATTGATGGCTCGAAAGCTACCTTTAAAAACCGTAGGCAAGTGCACCTATCGTTTATAGCAAAGCTAAGCGAGTATCGAGTGTCATTCCCACGAGGACTATGATTACTAGTAATTACCGTCTTTTTATTATCTAGCCTACAAATTCGTCAAATAGTTTGTTGCAAAATAAAATAAAACAAAATCAAATAAAAGTGGAAGAGACAACTAAGAACACGAAAGATATCATATACACTCGGATTGGAAGATGTTGGATATAAATGTGTGCTTGAATGTGAATCCCTCTAGAACGTCTTTGTGATTTTACCAAAATAAATACAACCATAACCCTTAAGTTTTAACCATCCCTTAACATATTTTCATGTTTCATGGACCGTAGGCATTCCTAAATTAAGTTAAACCCTTTCTCAAGGCGAAAAACTCCTAACCTCAAGTTGATTAACTGAAATCTCTTTCTAGTTAAAACCCCCAAGATTGCTTAACGATTTGTGAATTCCCATATTAGGTTTGACCCTAATCCCGGAAGATTTATGTCGTCCTATATCTAGGATTGCATGCAACTCCTTTCACTTATATTGGTTCTATTTCACCATGAATCTCTCGATTTCCCGGTGAAAAATAAACTTCAAATCAATATTGCTCATATACCAATTCGAATAAACAAGCATAACATAAGTGACTCGCATAAAAACATAAGAAAATATATTAAAACATTCAAACCAATGATCACAAATAAGTTCTAGGGTTCATCACATTCAAACACTAGCGATTTAACTCATGATGGATTTGAGAATGAAAACAACAATTAAACAAGAAGTTTCTTTGAAATCAACATGAATACTTGAAGTTAAAACTTCCAAAACCAACATAAGACTCCCCTGTTGGAAGTATGATGATGAAGTGGTGGAGTTCATCTTCTTCTCCGAGCGATCTTCAATCCTTGTGCCTTAGCGCCTCTCCATGGTGATCCAAGCCTTCTAACTCTCTTCCTCACTACAATATGTGTTTCTCCTCTCCAAAATATGAACTTTCATTCCTAAAATCTGATTTCTTGTATATCAATAAAAAATATTACATGAATGATTTTCCAACTCAAACTCTTGGCTTTTATAAGCACCATCTTGTGAAATGCCATATTAACAAATGCCCCATTTCCATGCTTGTTAGTTGAATCATTGTGTGCACATTCATGGTTGAGTTGGTTGAATCATTGTATACACATGATGATTGAGGGAATATGGGGACATGTTGCAGCAAAATTGGGTGTTAAAGGTGTATAAAAGTGGTCAAAAGGCTTGGTAGGTGAGTTTTCCATAATTTTCGCCTGGAAAAGTTGCAAAAGCGGGGGTCCGGGACACGCCGTGTCGGGCAAAGACGGCCAGGCCGTCTTTGCACAAAATTTTCTTTGGAGATCGCCGACACGGCCGTGTCGAGCAACACGGCCAGGCCGTGTTGTGCGACACGGTGGCCGTGTTATGCGACACGGCCAGGCCGTGTTCGGGTCTGTTTTGTGCGATTTTTCCTCCTCTTTTGATCCCCTTCAACATGGTCGTGTTGCTCGACACCCCCTGCCCGTGTTGGACCAAAAAGGCCCCGAAATGACGCGTTTGGCTTGGAATTTCGAGCGTTTTTGCATCCTTAAACTCCCGGTATGTTTTGACATGAATCCATGGTCCGAAATTCACCAAAATTAGCCCGAATGGTCAACCTACACCAATAAAAGCACCCACGATAGTATAAACAATGTACAATCAAAAACTAATGAAACTAACAACAAAATAACTCAATTTCTACTCAAATACACACATAAAACATGCATAAAAATACACTTATCAAACCACCTCCAACTTTGAAGTTTGCTTGTCCTCAAGCAAAACATAAAACCATAATGAGGGATTGATACATCACAACACATAATGAATATATTTTCTCAACACTTTGAATATAAGTAGTCAAATTCGTAGCCTTCTCAACACAAATTAGCCATTAAGTAAAAACATAATTTTGCAAAGCGATCGATTGTCAAGAAAGACCGTAATATCGTAGGCATTATCCGGACTTGAAATCATCACTCCACAGATCATCGATAGTTATGAATAACTTCAATTGAGAACACCATGAAAATATAAGAATTCAATAGATCATTGTAGTTAGCCTACTAGTCATATAACCAAGCTTTTTGAACTTTATTGGAATGAGAAGTCAAGGAGTATTCATTCTCCACTTTTTTTTTTTTTTTTTTTTGGGACCTCCGAGGCATGCTTCCACTAGGTTTATATTTTGAATTTCTGTTCAAACACTCCTAGGGTGGTTTCCCATACTCATATTAGTGTCGCCGTTTTTACGTAAAAAGACAAACATGGGGCTCATGAATGCTCCTAGTTACTAAGCAACAACAGATAGAGGAGTATAACCTTGATTGGTCCGTTTTTTTCTTTTTTTTTTTTTTTTTTTTTTACAAGCTTGGTTTAACAACTAGTTAACCACTACTAAATCATGAGTTCTCGGACTTTCATAGCGCTAAGAATCGTCACATATGTCTTAACAAATCAAGTATCGTAGTGTTAGAAGTCTCGTCTAAATTCAACCCACATCCATGTCAATCTATTCAAGACAATCAATTGCTTTGCATTTAAAAAATACAAATTATAAAGCTAATTTATGCGTAATTGGGCCAAGTTATTGACTAACAAATATTCAATTTGTTTCCTTGAAAAATCATATCTTCCATAAAAAAAAATTCAAAATAAATAGCAAACACACAAGCATTCCAAAGAAAAATTCTAACAAGCATGCAATCACATCCACCTCCAACTTAAAGATTCACATTGTCCTCAATGTGAAAGAAATAGATGAACATACAAACAAAAACACACAAAAACAACAAACTAAAAAAAAAGAAAAAAAAAGGAAAAGAAAACGACCTTCTTTGCGAGAGTGAAATCGATTTGGAGAGATCATTGGGTTGTTCAATCTTGGGTCTTCACGGGCATATGCATACCTAATAAGAATTTGCAACAAAAACTCGAATACCATGAAAGCTCAAATTTTCTCAAGTAAGATAGAGGTGATACCAACACCCACCAAAATATCCAATTATTGACTCTTGACTCCCTAACAACTTATGAAAAAATAGAAAACAATGAACTATCGGGTTACCTCCCGATCAGCGCTTTCTTTATAGTCGTATATTTGGACTACATCACCTTATTGTGGAAGTTTGCGCACGAATTGGTCACAATATTACCAAGTAAAGTTCCCAGTTCCACAACGAGTTTCTCAATCTGCCCAAATAAGAAGAAAAAAAAATAGAAAAATAATAATAAAAAAAAAATTGACTAGATTAATAAAAATAAGGCGTTCCTAATATCACAATCCCCGGCAACGGCGCCAAAAACTTGATGGCTCGAAAGCTACCTTTAAAACCGTAGGCAAGTGCACCTATCGTTTATAGCAAAGCTAAGCGAGTATCGAGTGTCATTCCCACGAGGACTATGATTACTAGTAATTACCGTCTTTTTATTATCTAGCCTACAAATTCGTCAAATAGTTTGTTGCAAAATAAAATAAAACAAAATCAAATAAAAGTGGAAGAGGCAACTAAGAACACGAAAGATATCATATACACTCGGATTGGAAGATGTTGGATATAAATGTGCTTGAATGTGAATCCCTCTAGAACGTCTTTGTGATTTTACCAAAATAAATACAACCATAACCCTTAAGTTTTAACCATCCCTTAACATATTTTCATGTTTCATGGACCGTAGGCATTCCTAAATTAAGTTAAACCCTTTCTCAAGGCGAAAAACTCCTAACCTCAAGTTGATTAACTGAAATCTCTTTCTAGTTAAAACCCCCAAGATTGCATTAACGATTTGTGAATTCCCATATTAGGTTTGACCCTAATCAGGAAGATTTATGTCGTCTATATCTAGGATTGCATGCAACTCCTTTCACTTATATTGGTTCTATTTCACCATGAATCTCTCGATTTCCGGTGAAAAATAAACTTCAAATCAATATTGCGCATATACCAATTCGAATAAACAAGCATAACATAAGTGACTCGCATAAAAACATAAGAAAATATATTAAAACATTCAAACCAATGATCACAAATAAGTTCTAGGGTTCATCACATTCAAACACTAGCGATTTAACTCATGATGGATTTGAGAATGAAAACAACAATTAAACAAGAAGTTTCTTTCGAAATCAACATGAATACTTGAAGTTAAAACTTCCAAAACCAACATAAGACTCCTGTTGGAAGTATGATGATGAAGTGGTGGAGTTCATCTTCTTCTCGAGCGATCTTCACTCCTTGTGCCTTAGCGCCTCTCCATGGTGATCCAAGCCTTCTAACTCTCTTCCTCACTACAATATGTGTTTCTCCTCTCCAAAATATGAACTTTCATTCCTAAAATCTGATTTCCTTGTATATCAATAAAAAAATATTACATGAATGATTTTCCAACTCAAACTCTTGGCTTTTATAAGCACCATCTTGTGAAATGCCATATTAACAAATGCCCCATTTCCATGCTTGTTAGTTGAATCATTGTGTGCACATTCATGGTTGAGTTGGTTGAATCATTGTATACACATGATGATTGAGGGAATATGGGGACATGTTGCAGCAAAATTGGGTGTTAAAGGTGTATAAAAGTGGTCAAAAGGCTTGGTAGGTGAGTTTTCCATAATTTTCGCTGGAAAAGTTGCAAAAAGGGGTCCGGACACGCCGTGTCAGGGCGCAAAGACGCACGGCCAGGCCGTCTTTGCCGCACAAAATTTTCTTTGAGATCGCGACACGGCCGTGTCGAGCAACACGGCCAGGGCCGTGTTGTGCGACACTGGCCCGTGTTATGCGACACGGCCAGGCCGTGTTCGAGTCTGTTTTGTGCGATTTTTCCTCCTCTTTTGATCCCCTTCAACATGGCCGTGTTGCCCGACACCCCCTGCCCGTGTTGGACCAAAAAGGCCCCGAAATGACGCGTTTGGCTTGGAATTTCGAGCGTTTTTGCATCCTTAAACTCCCCGGTATGTTTTGACATGAATCCATGGTCCGAAATTCACCAAAATTAGCCCCGAATGGTCAACCTACACCAATAAAAGCACCCCACAGTAGTATAAACAATGTACAATCAAAAACTAATGAAACTAACAACAAAATAACTCAATTTCTACTCAAATACACACATAAAACATGCATAAAAATACACTTATCAAACCACCTCCAACTTTGAAGTTTGCTTGTCCTCAAGCAAAACATAAAACCATAATGAGGGATTCAATACATCACAACACATAATGAATATATTTTTCTCAACACTTTGAATATAAGTAGTCAAATTCGTAGCCTTCTCAACACAAATTAGCCATTAAGTAAAAACATAATTTTGCAAAGCGATCGACTGTCAAGAAAGACCGTAATATCAGTAGGCATTATCCAGACTTGAAATCATTGTAAGTCCAAGCGGCTACGATAATCTAGAGGGGGGGGTGAATAGATTATCTCCATCTTTTCGATTTCGCCCTCTTTTTCAAACCGAATGCTCAAACAAAATAATGAAGGTGCGGAATGTAAACAACACACGTCGATTTAAAGAGGTTCAACCCACCTAGGGCCTAATCCTCTACCACCCCAAAGTATATCAGGGATGGATTTGAAAAGAAAAGAATTTTATTAATTACCAAAATTAATACAAATTCAACTTACAACACCTTGAAGAGCACCACACTCTTCTTCAACACCACCTTTGGAGATTACCACAATCTCCTTTGAAGATACCACAATCTTCCGTCTTCAAGAAAGCACCGAACTCTCCAACACCACCTTTGGAGATTACCACAATCTCCTTTTGAAGATTACCACAATCTTCCTAGCGGCACCTTTGAAGATCACCACAATCTTCAATCTTGAAGAATACCAAATTCTTCAACACCTCAAGAGCACCACACTCTTGAAATACCTATCACCTAGATCACCCAAGTGTATTCTTACCACAAGAATACTCACAAGGATATCTTGTGTTTGGTTGATGAATTACAATCAAGATTACACTTTGAAAAATATTACAACTCAAAAGTGCAAGTGTAATCAAGAATGAAAGCCTAGACCCAAGATGTGAAAGTGATAGTACTTAAGGCTATTACAAAAGAATGTTGAAATGAATAACAAAGATTATGTGCTTGTGATATCTCTTGTTGTTTGTCTCAAGTCTTGTATTTGATCCCTCAAGCTTTCATCTATTTATAGGAGAGCCTTCAAATTTGAATTCCAACATAGGCTCCTCCAAAGGCTCCTCCAAAGGCTCCTCCAACATAGGCTCCTTCATGGGCTCCTCCATGTTTTCTTTTGTCTACAAATAAGACAAAGAGATTAAAATAAATATGGTTGTCTCATAAGGATACAAAAATCAGATTATAGAACAATCCCACATTTTAAGGAAGAATGGTCTGCACCTGCACTGGTTACGGTTATATTTTCTTTGTCAAACTCAGGCGGCGACGGTTGCGCACAAAAGGGCGTTTGAAATTGTCTTGAAAAATTACACGCAGGCGACCGGTCGAGGGGGGGTGCTCGCCGGTCGACATCACCCCTAGCCGGTCGACCTCTCCAAAGATAGAACAGGGAGATTTTGCACACTTGCAGTGCCAGGTCGACCCCAGGCGAGGTCGGCCGACCGACCGGTCGACACCGGGCGACCGGTCGACCTGTTGATTTTACTTCCGTCTCATTTTTGTTTCAAAAATCATCTTGTGTCACGGGTTGCCCTATAGGGCGGCCGGTCGACAAGAGACGAGAAATATTGTCAATTTTTGTCGAAAATAAAACTCAAGAAATACTCGGAAATTCAAGTAAAAACATTTTAATCCAATTGGGAGTATTAGGACAATATTTTAGAACCATTGTTTTGGTGTAAAAACACATTAACACAAAATCATCAAAAGTGTTGTCCAATTTATATCGAAAATAAACTTGTAGAAATACTCAGGAAAATATTAAAACCATTTAAATCATTTAGGAGTATTTGGACAACCTTTAAAAACATTCTTTTGGTATAAAAACAAAATCATCAAAATCATGATAAAACCATTTATCAAACAATCTCCCCCTTTTTGATGATTACAAACCAAAACAATTTTAACGAGGTCGTTTTTTAAAACAAAACAATTTTCTAGGTTAAAAAAGAGCTATCCGTTGTGAGCGACAACATTCCGTGCAAAATAAATACAAGGATGGGAGTAGAGATATTCAAGCACATATAGCAAATGCTCCCCTATCAACATACACAACAAGAGTTATATAGAAAACTTAAACATAAGCTAAAATATTAGCTTTTCGATATTGAGCTTAAGTATCAAAAACTTAAAAGCTCCCCCTTTCAAAGATACATCATTAGAACCGTATATAAGTCCATACTACAACCAATGGACCATGATTCATACATAACCAAAATGCACCAAGTGGACAAAATATGATCCACAACTTTTGGCTTTATGAAGCCATAGCTTATAGCTTCTTTTCGTTAAGCTTATCTTAGCTTTTATGAGCTAATGAGCTTATCACCTGTTTCTCCCCCTTTGGAATCATCAAAAAGAATGTTAGCACGATAAATACATCATATATTCTTATCAAAGTGCGCAAGTAAACCGATGTATCGAGCCATTTGAACATTGAAGCTTTTAAACCAAATAGAAGAGTCGAATCATACGACTTGTAGAAGCTTATGAAAAATCATTTGATTTTGCAAAAACATGATCTCTATAAATATATGAGACTTTTGAAATCGAGAGAGTCATGTAGGTGATGAATTTTTTCATTGAAACGTTTTATCGAACACTTGGCGGGTGTCAAAAATAGAAAAAGTTATATATAGCCCTTGTAAATGAAATCAAGCCAAGTTTCTCATCACCAAATACAATATAACAAATATCATTCATCAACAATCAATAAGCTCATCACAAACATATATGAATTACATCAAGAAAAATACATATAAGCCACAAACTCGAGGGTTCAACCTAATTGAGCTAAAGATAGCGAAATTCTTACCATTCAATCGGTAAAGTCGAGCAATGATGATGATAACCGAGCTAGATAATCCCCAAAATATAAAATGTATGCAATAAAACAAATTTGGAGTGAAATTTGTGTGCAATTTTGCGAAAGGACGGAAAATGGACAAAATAAGCCAAAATGGCGAAAGCGGAAACAGAGAACTATTTTTAGCCAAAAAATCATCGGCGACGGTCCAGGGCATGGCGACGGTCGATGGCGGCGAAGGACGGCCGGCCTTGCCTTGTATTGATCGGCCAGTGGTTCTTTCTTCATTTTGAAAATCCGAAATTTGATCCAAAAATCCGATTTTTCGCCCCTAAGTTTTAAAACGTGCAAAATGCAAACGTAGACCTCATTCAATATACATTATGTCATAATCAAGCTCGAAATGAGGTAAAATACTCGGTGTTAACGATCAAAAAGTCGCGAGTTATCCTTGAGACGGAATTAAACACATCTCAAGTTTTTGTTAAAAATCACAATCCCTTAAAAATATATCGAATCTCAATATGTTTAGTTCGATTATGACGAACCAAATTTTGAATACGAATAACCGTATAATAGATACCAAACTTGTTATCCCGAAAAAAATAAGAACGTTTTAAATCTTTGGATACAACAAGTCATAAGAAGAAGTGCCTTTCAAATATTTGAAAATTTCTTTTAATGGCACTTTAATGAGATTTGTTGGGATAGTTTTGAAGTCGAGCATATAGACATAAGGTATATGGAATGTCGAGTCTATAGGAATAATACAAGAAGACATACCTCGAATTTGTTTGTCAACCGACATGCCTTTCTCAACCTTTGTCAATCTCTTCATTGATAGCCATAGAGGTTGGAATGATTTTTCCTTCTTCAATGCCTAACTCCTTCAAGAGTTCTTTTGAAATGTAACCATCTACTTGGCATTGAATGATTTGAAGTCCAAGCAAGAAATCATGCTCATTTCAAGTACACCTTGCATCAACTTAGAAAACCATATCTTGCACAAATATTCATTAGTAGCACCAAAAATATTCTCATAAATATGCACAAGTTTAAACAATATTGCCCTTTTTCACAAACAAAGAGAGTAGTATCAACTTTACCTTTTGTAAAATCATTTAGCAAAAATAGCTAAGTCAATCATACCATACACGGGTACTTGTTTTAAACCATACAAGGCCTTAAAAACAATCATTTGGCCTAGAAAAATTTTAAACCCCGGAGGTTGTTTTACATAGACTTCTTCTTGAATAAAACCATTTAGAAATTTGGATTTAACATCCATTTGGTAAAGCTTGAAATTTTCTTAAAACAAGAATGGGCAAGTAAAATGCAAATAGCTACAAAATGTGCTATGAGTGCAAATGATACATCAAAATCGATTACCTTCTTCTTGAAAATACCTTCGAGCTACTAACCTCGCCTTAGTTCGACCAATGTTGCCTTGGTCATCGAGTTTGTTCCGGAATACCCTTTTTATCTTCTTCATCACTATCATCATAGGGCATCCAATTGATCTAAGGTGTTCATAATAGAACATTTACATCCAAATATTTGGAGTACTTCATTTCTCATCTACACAACTTAACAAACTCATTAACGGCATCGCTTATATAAGCAAGAAAAAATAGCCCAAATGTAAAAACATGCCTCAATCACAAAATATCTTGCATAGTAGAAATAGACACTATACATAGACCAAGAAACACATACTATGCATTTAGAATATCATCAAGAGTCTAATAAATCATGCAAGTTCAAATAAGCTTAAGAAAGCTATAAAATGTCTCTTTTGAAATTTGAGAATCCGATAGCATATAATTGAGACCTAATTAAACAAAATATTTGAACAAAAAGTTTACAAAGCAAATATGTGCAATCAAATATCAAATAGTGCCTTTCAAAAAATCTAAAAATCCTCTTAATGGCACTTGTATGAAACACTATGAAAAAAAAACAAGCACATAGGCATATGTCAATACACAAATAAACGTACCTCGATAATTTATGCCTTTTCTTTGACAAATAATGATGAAAATGGCCATTTGTGAAAATATGTAGATCCTACACAATTCTTAAAACAAATCTAGCACAAATCATAATGATAGAAGTGTAGGCTAAGAGATATCACAAGTAAGCTCATGCCATAAAAATCCATAAGAGATGATCATACACTATAGTCTACAAAAATCCACAAGAGTTTTAAAAACATCATATAAGGTCTTCTTTTTCAAAAATTTTAAAAATACAAATAAGTTTTGAAGACCTTAATTTAAAATTTAAATACATGAAAACTCATTTGCAATATAGGCACAAATAAAAACATGCATACTAACAAGATAAAATGCATATTTTAAATGGGAGATACGGTTTACCAATTACGCCGTTTCCATGGGTTGTGCCGTTCCCATTGTTGATGATATCTTCCCCTTGAGAAGTCACTTTGTTGATGATGGCTTCTTTGATTGCTCCATTTCCAAGGTTTGTTACCTTCCCATTGTTGATGGTCTCTTCTTCTTTGAAAATCATCTTGTTGATGATGTCTATGCCATTTCCAAGGATTGTACTCTTCCCATTTTTGATTGTATCCTCTTCTTGGAAATTGGCTTTGTGAAAAATGTTTTCTCCTTCTTTGATCAAATGACACGGTCATTTGATGTCTTCTTGGCGGTATGAATTTTCTTCGATCATTATTTCGCCGGGTACCTAATATGACATTGTTTTGTGGTACCTCATGTGTGTTTGGGTCCTTTGTGATTAGTCTTGAGACTTTTAGGTCTCCAACAATAATTAGAGCTATTTCTAGACGACAAGTATTTACCGTATGACCCTTTTACCGCAATAAAAGCATGTAATAATTCTAGGAGCATAATGACCAACGTCTTAGAGACTTGATTCTTTTTCATGTGATTGACGCCTTAAAGCTTATGATCAAGTTCTAGTTTCGAATTATCACAACAATCAACAATATTGGTTATTCTATCGGTACTCAAGTTGGATTTAGATAAATCATTTTTCAAGCAATTTATATCCTCAACAAGAGTACTATTTTCTTTCTCAAGGTTTCTAACCTTGTCAAGAGTGGTGGTGTGAGCACATGATAGTGATTCATAGGAAGTAAATAAACTATCCTTATCATTTTTCAAAACAATGAATTCCTTTTTCAAATTTTTGTATTTAACAAGTAAGTTTTGGAATTCATCTTGTAGCTCATCATAATCATTTTGTAAATCACTATATTCATTTTTCAATTCATGGTCATAAGAAGTAGGGTTTAGAACTTACCTCGTTTTCTTCTTCGATGCCCATGAGGCATTGTTCAACTTGTTCATCATGGGAGGTTGTAGAAGGCTTATCCCATGTTGTTGGATTTGATGTTGTATCCATTTGTGAAGTAGATGCTTTTGAGTTGCTCCTTTCATTTGCATATACTTCATAGATGGCTTCTAATTTTGCCATACTTCATGTGCCGATTGAATACCTACAACATGATCAAATTCCAAAGTGGTAAGTGAACAAAGTAAAATATTAAGAGCTTTACCATTTAAAGAGATGATTTTCTTCTCTTCATCATTGAGCTTTTTGAAGCCTTTTGAGGTGTGTGGTGTATCTTTCATCGGAATGGATTCTCCATTAATGACGGTGTTCCAAATGTCGAACCCGCAACCTTGTAAGTAGCATTCCATTCTTTCTTTCCAAAATATAAAATTTTTGGAATCAAACCGAGGTGGCTTGGTGGTGGAGGTCTCGGAAAGGTGAGCTTCGTTCGAGCCGACGATCGTTTCTCTTCACTCGCGATGTGAAACGAGCTTGCCAAAGAGTTTGGCTTTGATACCACTTGTAAGTCCAAGCGCTACGATAATCTAGGGGGTGAATAGATTATCTCCATCTTTCGATTTCGCCCTCTTTTTCAAACCGAATGCTCAAACAAAATAATGAAGGTGCGGAATGTAAACAACACACGTCGATTTAAAGAGGTTCAACCCACCTAGGGCCTAATCCTCTACCACCCCAAAGATATCCGGGATGGATTTCGAAAGAAAAGAATTTTATTAATTACCAAAATTAATACAAATTCAACTTACAACACCTTGAAGAGCACCACACTCTTCTTCAACACCACCTTTGGAGATTACCACAATCTCCCTTTGAAGATTACCACAATCTTCCGTCTTGAAGAGCACCGAACTCTCCAACACCACCTTTGGAGATTACCACAATCTCCTTTTGAAGATTACCACAATCTTCCTTCAACAGCACCTTTGAAGATCACCACAATCTTCAATCTTGAAGAATACCAAATTCTTCAACACCTCAAGAGCACCACACTCTTGAAATACCTATCACCTAGATCACCCAAGTGTATTCTTACCACAAGAATACTCACAAGGATATCTTGTGTTTGGTTGATGAATTACAATCAAGATTACACTTTGAAAAATATTACAACTCAAAAGTGCAAGTGTAATCAAGAATGAAAGCCTAGACCTCAAGATGTGAAAGTGATAAGATTTCAGCTATTACAACAAGAATGTTGAAATGAATAACAAAGATTATGTGCTTGTGATATCTCTTGTTGTTTGTCTCAAGTCTTGTATTTGATCCTCAAGCTTTCATCTATTTATAGGAGAGCCTTCAAATTTGAATTCCAACATAGGCTCCTCCAAAGGCTCCTCCAAAGGCTCCTCCAACATAGGCTCCTTCATGGGCTCCTCCATGTTTTCTTTTGTCTACAAATAAGACAAAGAGATTAAAATAAATATGGTTGTCTCATAAGGATACAAAAATCAGATTATAGAACAATCCCACATTTTAAGGAAGAATAGTCTGGCCACACAACAACGGTTATTTATTTTTTCTTTGTCAAACTCAAGGCGACAGGTTGCGCACAAAAGGGCGTTTGAAATTGTCTTGAAAAATTACAGGCGGCCGGGGGGTGCTCGACCGGGCCGACATCACTCCCTAGCAATGGCCGACCTCTCCAAAGATAGAACAGGAGATTTTGCACACTTGCAGTGCGGTCGACCACAGGCGGCCGGTCGACCGATCGGGACCGATGCCGACACCCGAGGCGGCCGGTCGACACAGCTTGATTTTACTTCCGTCTCATTTTCTGTTTCAAAAATCATCTTGGTACGGGTTGCCTATAGAGCGGGTCGACAAGAGACGTAAAAATATTGTCCAATTTTTTGTCGAAAATAAAACTCAAGAAATACTCCGTAAATTCGGTAAAAACATTTTAATCCAATTGGGAGTATTAGGACAATATTTTAGAACCATTGTTTTGGTGTAAAAACACATTAACACAAAATCATCAAAAGTGTTGTCCAATTTATATCGAAAATAAACTTGTAGAAATACTCCGGAAAATATTAAAACCATTTAAATCATTTAGGAGTATTTGGACAACCTTTAAAAACATTCTTTTGGTATAAAAACAAAATCATCAAAATCATGATAAAACCATTTATCAAACAATCATCACTCCACAGAT
The DNA here is from genome assembly GCA_016081115.2 of Rehmannia glutinosa. Lineage (NCBI taxonomy): Eukaryota > Viridiplantae > Streptophyta > Magnoliopsida > Lamiales > Orobanchaceae > Rehmannia > Rehmannia glutinosa. Next base: position 378,291 of record JABTTQ020000147.1, read on the forward strand.
ACTGATAGTTATGAATAACTTCAATTCAGTAACACCATGAAAATATAAGAATTCAATAGATCATTGTAGTTAGCCTACTAGTCATATAACCAAGCTTTTTGAACTTTATTGGAATGAGAAGTCAAGGAGTATTCATTCTCCACTTTTTTTTTTTTGGGACCTCCCGAGGCATGCTTCCACTAGGTTTATATTTTGAATTTCTGTTCAAACACTCTAGGGTGGTTTCCCATACTCATATTAGTGTCGTAGTTTTACGTAAAAGACAAACATGGGGCTCATGAATGCTCCTAGTTACTAAGCAACAACAGATAGAGGAGTATAACCTTGATTGGTCCGTTTTTTTCTTCATTTTTTTCATTTTTTTACAAGCTTGGTTTAACAACTAGTTAACCACTACTAAATCATGAGTTCTCGGACTTTCATAGCGCTAAGAATCGTCACATATGTCTTAACAAATCAAGTATCGTAGTGTTAGAAGTCTCGCCTAAATTCAACCCACATCCATGTCAATCTATTCAAGACAATCAATTGCTTTGCATTTAAAAATACAAATTATAAAGCTAATTTATGCGTAATGGGCCAAGTTATTGACTAACAAATATTCAATTTGTTTCCTTGAAAAATCATATCTTCCATAAAAAAAAATTCAAAATAAATAGCAAACACACAAGCATTCCAAAGAAAAATTCTAACAAGCATGCAATCACATCCACCTCCAACTTAAAGATTCACATTGTCCTCAATGTGAAAGAAATAGATGAACATACAAACAAAAACACACAAAAACAACAAACTAAAAAAAAAAAAAAAAAAAAGGAAAGAAACGACCTTACTGCGAGAGTGAAATCGATTTGGAGAGATCATTGGGTTGTTCAATCTTGGGTCTTCACGGGCATATGCATACCTAATAAGAATTTGCAACAAAAACTCGAATACCATGAAAGCTCAAATTTTCTCAAGTAAGATAGAGGTGATACCAACACCCACCAAAATATCCAATTATTGACTCTTGACTCCCTAACAACTTATGAAAAAATAGAAAACAATGAACTATCGGGTTACCTCCCGATCAGCGCTTTCTTTATAGTCGTATAGCTGGACTACATCACCTTATTGTGGAAGTTTGCCGCACGAATTGGTCACAATATTACCAAGTAAAGTTCCCAGTTCCACATCGAGTTTCTCGCCCAAATAAGAAGAAAAAAAAATAGAAAAATAATAATAAAAAAAAAATTGACTAGATTAATAAAAATAAGGCGTTCCTAATATCACAATCCCCGGCAACGGCGCCAAAAACTTGATGGCTCGAAAGCTACCTTTAAAACCGTAGGCAAGTGCACCTATCGTTTATAGCAAAGCTAAGCGAGTATCGAGTGTCATTCCCACGAGGACTATGATTACTAGTAATTACCGTCTTTTTATTATCTAGCCTACAAATTCGTCAAATAGTTTGTTGCAAAATAAAATAAAACAAAATCAAATAAAAGTGGAAGAGACAACTAAGAACACGAAAGATATCATATACACTGGATTGGAAGATGTTGGATATAAATGTGCTTGAATGTGAATCCCCTAGAACGTCTTTGTGATTTTACCAAAATAAATACAACCATAACCCTTAAGTTTTAACCATCCCTTAACATATTTTCATGTTTCATGGACCGTAGGCATTCCTAAATTAAGTTAAACCCTTTCTCAAGGCGAAAAACTCCTAACCTCAAGTTGATTAACTGAAATCTCTTTCTAGTTAAAACCCCCAAGATTGCATTAACGATTTGTGAATTCCCATATTAGGTTTGACCTAATCCGGAAGATTTATGTCGCCCTATATCTAGGATTGCATGCAACTCCTTTCACTTATATTGGTTCTATTTCACCATGAATCTCTCGATTTCGGTGAAAAATAAACTTCAAATCAATATTGCGCATATACCAATTCGAATAAACAAGCATAACATAAGTGACTCGCATAAAAACATAAGAAAATATATTAAAACATTCAAACCAATGATCACAAATAAGTTCTAGGGTTCATCACATTCAAACACTAGCGATTTAACTCATGATGGATTTGAGAATGAAAACAACAATTAAACAAGAAGTTTCTTTCGAAATCAACATGAATACTTGAAGTTAAAACTTCCAAAACCAACATAAGACTCCCCTGTTGGAAGTATGATGATGAAGTGGTGGAGTTCATCTTCTTCTCCGAGCGATCTTCAATCCTTGTGCCTTAGCGCCTCTCCATGGTGATCCAAGCCTTCTAACTCTCTTCCTCACTACAATATGTGTTTCTCCTCTCCAAAATATGAACTTTCATTCCTAAAATCTGATTTCCTTGTATATCAATAAAAAAATATTACATGAATGATTTTCCAACTCAAACTCTTGGCTTTTATAAGCACCATCTTGTGAAATGCCATATTAACAAATGCCCCATTTCCATGCTTGTTAGTTGAATCATTGTGTGCACATTCATGGTTGAGTTGGTTGAATCATTGTATACACATGATGATTGAGGGAATATGGGGACATGTTGCAGCAAAATTGGGTGTTAAAGGTGTATAAAAGTGGTCAAAAGGCTTGGTAGGTGAGTTTTCCATAATTTTCGCCTGGAAAAGTTGCAAAAAGGGGTCCCGGACACGCCCGTGTCGGAAAGACGGCCGGCCGTCTTGCCACAAAATTTTTTTGGAGAGATACGCCCGACACGGCCGTGTCGTGTCCCAACAACACGCCAGGCCGTGTTGTGCGACACTGGCCGTGTTATGCGACGACACGGCCAGCCGTGTTCGGTCCAATTTTGTGCGATTTTTCCTCCTCTTTTGATCCCCTTCAACATGGCCGTGTTGCCCGACACCCCGCCCGTGTTGGACAAAAAAGGCCCCGAAATGACGCGTTTGGCTTGGAATTTCGAGCGTTTTTGCATCCTTAAACTCCCGGTATGTTTTGACATGAATCCATGGTCCGAAATTCACCAAAATTAGCCCCGAATGGTCAACCTACACCAATAAAAGACACCCCTTTGATGAAGTATAAACAATGTACAATCAAAAACTAATGAAACTAACAACAAAATAACTCAATTTCTACTCAAATACACACATAAAACATGCATAAAAATACACTTATCAATGAATGCCATGTTGATAAGTTCGGATTACCCCGAGAATATGTGGGGGAAGGCATTTAATAACCAACCACATATTGAATAAAATACCACTTAAAGGGAAAGATATGCCACCTTTTAATTGTGGAAAAATCGTAAAGTTCTTCTTATAAATACCTTAAAGTGTGGGGGTGTTTGGCTAAGGTAGCAATACGAACCAAAATAAGTTAAAATTGGACCAAATACGAGTTGATTGTGTCTTTGTGGGATATGCATACCAAAGTAGTGCATATAGGTTTATGATACATAAGTCGGAAAATCCAGGAAATGGTCAAGGTACCATAATCGAATCAAGGAATGATGTATTCTTTGAGGATGTCTACCCTTGTAGAGAAAAATTAAGTGAGTACTAATAAAAGAACTCACGAATCGCGCAAGTGGTTCAACACCAATTAGTGAAGAACCGGAGACGCGATAAGAAGAGGTCTAAGACGGCTAAGTCTTTTGGGCCCGATTACATAACGATTATGTTAGATGGTGAGCCAAACTCGATTAAAGAGGCTCTAAGAAATCCGGATGCTCCGCCGGCGAAGAAGCTATCAATAGTGAAATCGAGTCCATTATGCGAGAACCATACTTGGGAGTTGGTTGATCTCTCTTCAAGTCATAAACCTTTAGGATGTAAATGGATCCTAAAGAAGAAGTATAAAGCGAGATGGAACTATTGATAAGTATAAAAAGCTTGTAGCCAAAGGCTTTAAACAAAAAGAAGGATATGACTTCTTTGACACCTATTATCCAGTAACGAGGATTACGTCTATTTGGGTGCTTCTTGCGATTGTTGCTTTGCACAATCTAGAGATTCATCAGATGGACGTCAAGACGGCATTTCTGAATGGAGAGATAGATGTTGAAATATACATGGAACAACCTGAAGGGTTTGTTGCACTCGGTCAAGAAAAGAAGGTGTGCAAGTTAATAAGATCATTGTACGGACTGAAACAAGCTCCAAAACAATGGCATCTTAAGTTTGACAATACGATGTTGTCAAATGGATTTAAAATCAACAAGTGTGATAAATGCGTATATGTCAAAGGGACATCAGAAGCATTTGTCATAGTTTGTCTATACGTAGACGATTTGTTAATCATGGGCAGTAGTCATGATACTATCATGGAGACTAAAAGAATGTTAAAGAGGAACTTTGACATGAAGGATATGGGGTTTGCTGATGTAATCCTTGGGATAAAAATCAGTAGAACTCCTAATGGAATTATCTTGTCACAATCCCACTATATGGAGAAAGTGCTCAAGAAATTCAATGCTTTTGACATTTCACCGTCAAAGACGCCCATTGATTTAAGTATAAACCGGTTGCTAATAAAGCCGAACAGTGGCTCGGATGGAATACTCACGTATAATAGGCGGTCGATGTACATCACAAATTGTACACGCCCGGACTTAGCCTACTACCCTGTAAATATGTTGAGTAGGTTCACGAGCAATCCAAGTCATGAGCATTGGAAAGCGTTAACCAGGGTGTTAAAATACTTGAAGTATACCTTGGATTATGGGCTATACTACTCAAGATATCCGGTGTACTTGAAGGATATAGTGATGTTAGTTGGATTTGATTCGAAAGATTCTTATTCAACTAGTGGATACATATTCACCATTGGAGGTGGTGCGAAAGATCGTGGAAGTCCACGAAGCAAACGTGTATAGCTCGGTCCACCATGAAATGCGAGTTTATAGCTTTGGATAAAGTGGTGAAGAAGCAGAGTGGCTTCAATTTTCTCGGAAGATATTCCATGTTGGAGGAAGCCTGTGCGCTTTCCGTGATGATTCATTGTGATAGCCAAGCGGCTATCGAAGGCACTGAGCAATATGTATAACGGTAAGTCTAGACATATTCGTCGGAGACACAATACCGTTAGACAATTGATCTCAAATGGTGTGATGTCAATTGACTACGTAAAGTCAAAAGACAATTTGGCAGATCCTTTGACAAAAGGACTGAAATCGAGATCAATTGGGTAAATTGCTAGAGGGAATGGGCTTGAAGTCCACAAAGTAAAAAAAACTATCATAGTGGTAACCCAACCATGATGACTGGAGATCCCAAGAACTTGGTTCAATGGGAAAACTAAACTATGAAGGTTATGTTGTAACACTTGGAAACAATGTTATAACCCATCCCTAGAAAGCAAAACCAAGTGTTGAAACACATGCAAATTTGTGGTGAGGCTAAGTCATTTGACTTTTAATGATTCCTACACCTCGTTGAGGTTGAGTATGGCAGGATACTAGGATAGGAGATCACCTATATAAGTGAGAAGTGCGGGTCGCTTCAAAGTAACACTTATGAATCCAAAGTGGTGTCCATGGCCGAAACGGACACAAAACGTGAGAACAGAAGGTGTTGAGACCTTATTGTGTTAATACTGTTGACTCGGTATACACCGTGGAGGAATAGTTCAAGGCATTGCGTCCACTAAGCCGCCAGTGTACCCGATGGTATTGACTACGGAAGGTTCAAAGCCATAAGCTACCTTTCCGAATGCAATATTGTCTCTTGAGGACTGGTTTGCGTGTTCCGCATTCATGCATACATTAATTTCCACTCATGTGGGGGATTGTTGGAAATTTTGGTTTTGATAAAGTGGGTGTCGACCCGACTTTGACCAATTTTTCGGTGGCTAAATATTTAATTCTGGAGGAATTAAATTATATATTATTAATCTACGTTCTGAGTAGATGTTCGTAGTATTTTTTATTTCTCAAAACCGAATTTCGGTGAGTGAGAAATTAATACACGAATGTAGCCACATAAATGGGCATTATGTAAATATTATTTAAAGGGAGATGAAAGGCTTATGTCTTATCCCACATGGAATACAAATCATAGTTTATCATAGTTTATTTACTAGAAGGTGTTATTTGTTGTATAAACTATAACACAAGTGGATGATCACAAGTGGGCCACACGCGCGCGCGCCCGCCCGACTCGGCCTGGGCCACGACCAGGGCCTGGGCGTGGGCTTGGGCCTGAGACTGGGCTTGGGCCGGGCGGCCCGGCCCTATTGGGCCCGGGTCCAGGTCCACTAAAGTTTTGCCACTCGAAAATGGGCTTGGCCTGATTCGAGTGATTGCTTGACTGTTGGAGCCAATGAATCCGGACATTGAGGTCCGTCATTCATGTGATCTGTTGAGTTGTAACTCCCGCATGGTGGTCACCAAGTTAGCCCACGACATGATCGTTATGCAAGTAGTGGGGTGTAACACCTTGGTTGTTACAAATGATTAATGCCCACTACCCAGTTTTTTCTCATGCAGTGGATTGGTTGACTATATATATCATTTTGTGCATTGCACTTTTAGCTCTGTAATTCTTACTCCATAAAAAGCATACACTCATATATTTTGCATTCTCAACTAAGTCAAGAACCTCTTCAAAGACATTTCTAGTTCCGCAGTCTTACGTGTTAGTGGTGCTACTACACGTAAGACGTAGTTCGCTTCATCTTTGGAAGCAATACGTCAAACCGTGAGCACTAAATGGGACGTAATTGCTTTGTGAAAGAGATTCATCTCGACTCGGCTTCTGGAAGTTCTATTAACCAGTTGTAATAGTTAGTTCAATTTTTGTAATTTTCTGTTTTTGTAATTTGCCATTTTGAAGGCATTCCCTATTCTGTAACATTGTATTCAACAAGAAATAGCGGTGCAAATAGCGGCTCCTTTAACTAAATTAAATTGTGTTTTGATGTGTCTCACTCAAGGGCGTAGATAGGGGGCGTGATGGGCCCCAACCCTTTTTTATTTTATTTATCTAATTTTGTTAAAAAAATTTAAACAAAACAAAATTTAATATATAATTTATATGATTATTCTTGAATTTTTCATCCGACTTATCATTTTTCGTGTATCGGCTCAATCCATTTTCGTCGGTTGGCTAAGCTATTGGTCTACCCACTTAATAGTCTTTAACACATTTAGTCAATTACACCTCCAAACTAGTAATAAAAAGCCCTAACCCTTTCTCCATCTCCAAGTGTTTATAGTGCCTACATATAAAGTCAATGCATAAAAAAAGAAAAAAAAAAAAGAGTTATAAACATGTTTAATGTATCAGATCTAAAAGAATTGAGATCAATTTCTATAAGTAGTTGGTCAAAATTAGAAATTAAATAAGCATCATAATAGATACCTCAATAATTCAATAAAAGATAACCATTTGTGGCATCTGGAAGCTATGATGAATTATTTCCACGAATGGTGACATCTCCAAATCCAGGCAAATGCTTTAGATACATAGCATCATATTTGCACATGCTAGTTAGATTCTTCAAAGCCCATCACTCATGCGTTTTTTTATTCATTTATTATTATATTGGTTTATTTTTATTTTTTAGCCAAGGTAAAAATTAAAGTCACTAAATCATAAAATGTTTGAAAACTTATAAACTCTCACTACAAGAAAAAACCAGTCTATCTACAGATAAGTGTAGGTAAAATTATTGTAGGTAAAATATTTACCTACAGAATCTAAATTTGTTGGTAAATACCTAAAAAAATTGTCGGTAATCTGCCGGCAATTTATCGCTATAATTTGGGGGAAATGATATTTTTATTATTCTGTAAATATCTGTAGGTAATTGTAAAATTTAATGACAAAATTATTTATGTCGGTAATTCTATCGGTAAAGTGTATTTTTCTTGTAGTAGTGTCTAGTGTTTGGTCAATTTTGTTTAAAAAGTTTTTCTTGTTGGGGAGCACTTTTCAAATAAATTTGTGTATCTAAAATTTTATTTACCATTATATTAGTTGTTTGGTGATTAATTTAGAATAATCTTTTGGATCAATTATTTCTCCAAAAATCAATTCAAGAGAAGTCGAATTTGAGCTTTTTGAAAAGTCATTTATTAAAAAGTCTATTTTCTAAATGTCTTTTACGCGAGTGCTCCCAAACATCCGCGTTATAAGCTCCTAAAACAATATACTTATTGTGATTTGTCCAACGTTTACGATTTTCTAAATCTACCGGTGATCGTTAGATCTATATTGATTTAAAAGTGTTTTTATATTTTAATCTATCTAGGTTTATGATTTTGACTTTGCTATAATTTGTAAGGAACAAAAAATAAACAATTATAATAACAACATCAATAAATTGGAAGAAGTCGGTGGAAAATTCAGAATCAAATTGCAAAATTGAAATATTTTAATCAGATATTATTAGTTAGCAGTTGATAATAAATGATAGGGGCCAGGATTATTAGAGACTCCACATTCACAGGAAAAGAACAAATAACCACACAATCGTTTAAGGCCCCTCCAAATATTTGATTCATTTCAAATTCCTTAAAAAAAAAAAAAAAAAAAAAAAAAAAGAAACAAATTCCTTACATTTTAATTGGAAAAAGCTAAAAGCTAAAAGCTAAAAGCTAAAAGACAAGACCAATAAAATAATAACACCACATTCTTCGAATTTAACAAAAAAAAATCGTAATCGCACCGAATGAGTCCCATGAATTAAGACAATGACCTCGAATTATTTATTCCACTTTATTTAGACTAAAGTGGCTCATATAACGTGTTTTGACTTGTTTGAACAATAATTTTAAAATAGTGCATGTTAACTGGATAGGGATAGGTTGGGCTACATTTTGTAGGCCCGAATGTATCAGCATATTTTAGCCCGCTCCAGTAGACCCGAAACCCGAATAGCTCGACACATTTTATGCATAAATATTGTGTTTTGAACAATGTTCTAAAATCCACACCTGACCCCGCTTAGTCACCACCTATGTGTTAGATTGCTCTTATCTCTCTAGGTTTTTCTTCTGATTAGACCCATCTAACCCCGCCCACGTTCCGACTGACCCGCCTAGTTTCCGCCTAGACGTTAAGCCACAATCTGCCGCCCGATTAGTATCTAGTGCTTTTTAGAACACTGGTTTTGGACTTGCCCAACTCAACTTGATTTTGTGCGATGGTCCAATGAACTTGGGCCAAGCTACCCCAGCCCGAACTTCTGCCAGATCTATTTTTGCGTAATTTTTATTTATTAAAATAAATTATATATAATTAAATTTTAAATGTTAACAATAACAAAAAAAAATAGGTAACAATGCAGTTCAACATCATCATTAATCATTATAGCTCTAGATATCCCAAATTAATCTCTATATATGTAAACAACCAAAATAAAATATGATGCCCTAAGTGGCAATATTGACTCTTTTACTATCGGAAGGGATATTGTGTTCCAAAAGAATGTTTAATCTCATATTTCACCGCACATGTGGAACGAATAATTGACGCATATATAAAACCTACCAAAATAATATAGTAATTTTTATACACGTGACAATTATCTGCGTGCGATGAAATAATAGATAAAACACCCTTTTGAAACAGAAGATCTCCGCTTTAATATACACCCAAGCATAAGAATTATGAGTCCATATCTCATATTCCACTTCATATTCAACTATATTAGATAAAGGGATCATTACAAAAAGTACCTTGTGGTTTGACCTAGTTACAAAAAAATCCGGCTAACTTTCAAAATTACAAAAAGTACCCTCGAAGTTTGATTCAGTATTAAAATTAAGGGGTATACTGCAATGATTTTATAAATATGAAGGGGGATTTTAAATTTTTTGTGGTTATGAAGGGGTTAAATGTTAGACAAAATAAAATCTCAGAGATATTTTTGTAATTTCAAAAAATAGCTGGGTTTTTCTGTAATTAGGTCAAACCTCGATGGTACTTTTTGTAATTAACCCTTAGATAAATGACACGTATATAATTGTTGTATTGACATTCATCAAGTACAATGGAATAAGAAGCAAAACACGAACGTGGAATAGAAAATCTCAATCAGGAATAATTCTTGCATGTCAAGGGAAGCTAAAAACTACAACCAATATGTGCAAACAAAACTGACTTACATACCCAAAAACCTGCAATAAATTTGTGTACAAACAACAAATTACACTTAACCATTAGACATCTAAAAGCACTTTCTTATCACAAACAGTACAAACAAAAAGTAACACAAGCAGCAATACTCCCCAAGATCCAAAATGTATCTAACCTGTTCTCATACCTCATCTTCTCCTCCTTGAGCTCACTCTGCACTTTCGAGTACAACTCACACGACTCGATCGCCTCGCTGTAATTCTTGCTCCTCGGACATCCAAGCGCTTCTTTTAGGACAAGCAAACTATTCCGACCGTTAACGTGAGAGCCCTCCATGTCTCCGAGTTGCATGCTTAGTTCCGTCAACTTGAGAGTCGTTTCAGTATCTTCGCCTTCCATAAGAACCACTCTAAACTTCATTATAAGAATGCATTCGACCACTCGACACGGAAGAATGTCTTTGGCGGGAAGAATCGAACCGAAACGTATCAAGAAATCCTTATCCGTTGGCCAATGCCTTTGTCCTCCGATCGGGCTCCAGCTCGACAAATTAGCGGCTTTTTTTGTTTTTCGGTTAACAAGAATCCAACTAAGCCTAATACCATCACGGAGCTCTCGCCAGAGTTTCCCATCTTTTCTCTCTCGTTCGATGGACCAAATTGGCGGGAGGCCGTCGGATAGCGAAAGGGCGATTTCGTCTTTTTCGTTAGCAGAATACGCTAGAAGATCGATACGAAAAGGGCAATTGTAAAACCAACCATCGAATCCGTTTGCGTTCGGAATACCCCAGAGGATTTTCGAACAAATTGTTTTATCCTTAAATCTTATATCCACGATAGATACAAAATCGGACGGCGAAATATTTTCCGTTTCGTCCTCGTCGCCGTAATATTCGGCTTCGGTCCATTCTTGAGGATACTCGTAATAGTCGTTGAAATGAAATTCGGGGACCTCTTTATTTACTATGAGTGGAAAACAATCGGCGTAAAATTTTTTGAACCCTCCAACGGAAGAGATCAAATTTTTGACTTCGTCACTATTAGTCGAAGGCCACATAGAACAACATACGTTTTCCCATAACTTCTCTTCTTTTGAAATCGAACAAAACGCTGCACACGTACAAGCAGCACTGGCCAAAGTAGCACCGTCAAGACGCCTAAGTATATCGTAGCAAAGATCGCTGCTCAATGAGGCCATACTTTCAACCGATGACACGGACATTGTTAAAGTGCTCTTACCATCTGAAAGAGGAAAATAAATTATCGATGGAGGTAAGTAACTTGAGCTAGAAAAGCAGGTATGCAATTACATTAGGGATAATTACAAAAACACCCCTCATGTTTGAGTTAATTACAAAAAAACCCAGAGATGTTTCAAAATTACCCAAAAAAAAAAACCTCAAGTTTGATTCGGTCTTAAATTTAAGGAGGTAACTGTAATATTTTTATAAATGTCAAGGGGGATTTCAATATTTTTTGCTTATGAAAGAGAAAATGTAAGACGGGATCAAACCACAAGGTTTTTTTTCGCGATTTTCAAAATCCTCCGGGTTTAATTGTAATTAGCATGGACATCGGAGGGGTTTTGTAATTATCCCATTACATTAATATTTACAATAGTATAAAAATTCTCAGTCGACACCAAAATTTGTTATCATATTAAGTTGGTAATATATGTCTCAAAATCCAACCACTGTCCCTATTTATCAACCCTGTGACCATATGAAACTTTCATATAAATGATCACAGAAGCGAGCAATGTTATACACAAATTGAAGAATAAAAAGGTAGCTCTACAGAAATTCTATTCAACATCTTTAGATCATGAAGGCCGTGAAACCATAAACGTTCTAAAAGTTGAAGTTAGTGTCTAGTATCATAAATCTCTTAATGCCGTCTGAGGATATCTTACAATCTTTGCGGCATTATATCTTATAGCACCCAATACAACCATTACTTTGTCCAGGTTTATTGTTAGCGGCACTAATTGCAGAGCAGCAACCAAAGTATGATACCAAAAATATTACTTTAGTCAACTAGGTGATAAAATTGAAACTGAGAAAGATAACGATATATTGTTCGGAAAAGTTAAACCGTAGGCTCCATTTGGATAGAATGATTTGGAGCTAAGTATTTCAAATCCATAATAACAAGTCCATTGAAGTTGTTTGGATAAAGTCATTTTATAATGGATTTCAAATCCTTGGAAGCTATTTTCAGAGTCATTTTGGAGGATTTCAAATTCATCTTAGATGAAGTCATTTTAGTTAATTCTCCATTCAAAAACAATCACAGAATACAGATATGCAATGAAATGTGAAAGGAATATTAAGTCAACAAACACTGGATCCTGAAGTCATATGACTGAGGAAAAAAGGATAAAACATCATCAAAAAGGAGTTCGAAAATCAAAACTTTACGTGTAAATGACAAGCAAGAATGATCCTCACCTCTCCCATTTATATTAAGTTATTTTGATTTATGCAAGATAAAACTTAGAAGTGAAAATTGGCAATCTGTTCTTCGTCTGGAAAAGCAATTAACGGACATGGATACTCCAAATAATAAATAACCAAGAATTTCCATTTTGAACTAACATATATAAACCATTTGAGTCATTTACAATACACACATGATATGTATGAGCCAGCAAATTTTCCAAATTTCTTGGTAAGTTATGAATAATATTTTGCTAAAGACATGCTTTGGGCTAAATTCATATTCTTATAAAGATCAATTTCACTATTCTACAAGAATGCAGCCCATCCTCCACAGCGAAAACTCGCCAATTCAATGCATATGCAACTAAAATAGCTAAAACCACGAGCTTGTAGCTCAAGTGGTATCGTTCATCTTTTGTAAGGGTGCTAACCAGGGTTCGAACCCGGTATCTTTCAGTTTCTTTGAAATTTATCCCCTCTCCTCCAACTAGTACTTCCAACTTATTAAAAAAAAAAAACTAAAATAGCTAAAAATCCATAAAAGGGCATATCCCTTGTGTTTTCCTCTCTTTTCTAAAAACTTCATATACTACAAATCTTCACATTGTCATACATCAAAATCACTGTAGGAAAACCAACACAGCCAAACATCACATAATAACCCAAAAAATCTATTTAGCTAGCATATGGTCTTCTTACATACAAAATTGGATCATATACTCAAAGAACATAAGTCAAAACAGAATCTTCTATGCCAAATAAGCAGAAACTTACACTATAATCAAGAACCCAGAATGTAATAAACAACCCATATCACAGAAATACATAAACAAACAAAAAAAAAACCAAAAAATTAAAAATTAGGCAAAACCCAAGAAATATGGGGGTTAAAGTAAAACATACCTCACAGAGTAGAAGGAATAGACTGAAACCATAAACCCTTTTAGGGCTTTTACCTCTGATTCATAACAAGAAACTTATGAAAAGAGAAATGGAGAAAATAGGGTATTTGTAGCTTGACGAAAAAGACGGTCACGGGGGTCACTTTCTAAATCTCCATTATTTTTTCTACAAAAGATTTTTTGCTTTGTCGGGGCCCGAATTGATTGTTCGGATAAAATCGAATGTCTTCTTCCCGTGTGAACTGTGAATTTTTATCTTTAAAGCATTGGCCTTTGAAATGATGAACTCTTATCCCGACACCTAAGCTTCTAGAAGGAAACTTTGGTGGACCCCATAGACGAGTATTTCGATGAAATATTGAAATTAACCGTATATCCGCAGATTAAAATTCAAGTGAAAATTGAAAAAGGAAACGAAAATGAAAAAAAGGGATAATTATAAAAAATACCCCTGAGGTTTGACCTAATTACAAAAAAGCCACTAACTTTCAAAATTACAAAAAATATGTTAAAATTATAAGGCAGTGATTTTATAAATATGAAGGGGATTTTGAAATATATTTTGCTTATAAATGGGTTAAATGTTAGACAAAATAAAACACAAAGATTTTTTTTTTTGTAATTTTAAAAGCTAGGTGAATTTTTTTATAATTAGGTCAAACCTTAACTCCTTAAGGGTACTTTTTTATAATTAACCCAAAATTATATTTGTGAAATTTGATGAAGATCTCGAGTCAATAATACAATAAAGTTTAGATAGATTTTAGTTATAACTTAATGAATCATAACCACTGGTTAGCCTGGTCACGGGTGTTACTCACAATGATGAGGTTCGAATCCGACTATCAGTAATAATGGAGCCAAGCCAATCTTTTAACACACAAAAAAAAAAAAAAAATTTGAGTGCATCATATTATAGTCTATACAAATGAAATGTCAACCTTGATATGGGCCATATACCTGCCCAATTTACACATGAGAAGATGTGTACTTGCCCTAGGAATAGTAAGACTTTAGGGGGCAAAAGGAGAGGGGAAAAAACGTTGAAAACAATTTCATTGCTTTTTCAAGACAATTTCAAAAAAATATCAACTTTTGGAGTAGGGGAGGAGAGAGTGAGAGTGAAAAAGAAAAATGGGAATAGGAAAAAGAAGAAAATATAAGAAAAATGGGTCTGATATGTAATGTTAAAATTGCCCAACATTTTATCAATTTTCTTATTTTTGGCAAACATTATTGGAGATTGAATTCGTATGTAATTATTTTGCTAAATTACAAAATCTGCCCTCTAACTTTTGTATGGTGGCAAAAGAGGACAATAATTTGTTTAAGTGACAATTTATGCCCTGGACAATCTTGCCCTTATGGCCAAATAACAATTTTGGTCATTTTATTTCCAAAGGTAGCAAATATAGTCCTATAACTTTCGAGAATTAGCAATTTCAATCCTTTCATACTATGGCTATTTTTCGATAAATCCCAATTTTATAGATTATGGAAATTTACATTTTCTGATACCTATTTTGTTCGTGGCATTGTTACACCTACTTAGATCCAGTCTCTATTCAGAGGTTTTAAGTGGATCATGTCAGGTTTCCAGCCTATAAACTCAATAGGACATACTTCTGTAAATATTTCATAATTCTAAATAAATTTGATTTCAGACTAAGGTTTTGATAAAAAAATATATAGTCCATCACGACCATATCAGGCCCAACATGCTTCCGTAAAATTAATAAATCCCTTAAAATTCATACATTCCTTGACCGAAACAGCACCGGGTGAGATGTCTCGCAACACCACCAGTCGGAAAATTACAGCCCCCAGATCTTTTGACAAACAGCTCCTCACTGTTCAACCTCACCCTCAGGGAAGATGATCTGCAAGTTATCCGACTCCTTCAGCAATTGTTCAAAGACGGCCTTGGTTCGTTTCCTACTCCAGGCGTATAAGTAATTCTTAAATGGGATGAATTAATGGAACATTATGAATACATGTTGAAGCAAAAAGCCCCTTTTTATTAAGAACTTATTGAAATGCTTATTACATTAGTAATCTTCTTTTGGGAGGAGAATACCGGTTTAGCCTCTCATAGATGAGGCGTACATTCGTAAACACATAAAAATTAAAACACTCAAACTATTACAATTTTATCACTCAGATTTTATTGTAAGAAAACTAAGGGAAATATTCGATATCCTCATCTTCCTTCAAATCTCGCATTTTATAGATGTAAGTCCGGACTTGATTGGCGGACTCCAAATCTTGTTGATACTTATGACGTCACTGCTTACGTCATATCCTGCATTATTTCCTCACCAGCTGGTTTTCTTTTTCTTCCGCGTGACTCAGCCCATGTGAAAGTTGTCGAGGAATCTTCTAAAAAGTTGGTTTGCGTGGTCCCCGAGGAAAACGCGTTTTGTGAGCTGGGCCCTTGTCCTTTCCAGCTGCCTGGTCTTGTCGGTCGGGTTTGGGTCGAAAACCTTTCCCAAACTCGGGTTTCTTCTATTCGGGGCATGCTTGACAGATCCGGTCGATCCAACGGCCAATATGCTCCATATTACAGAATTTCTGGTAAGTTTCTTTGCTTGCCGGAATCTTGTTTTCCCAGAGAATTCTTCTTTTGGTCTCGAAGAGTTCCTCTGCAAATAGTGTGGTTGATCCAGTCATCGAATTCAAAAGGAAAGATCCATTCGCCGAATTTTGGAAGAACTTGAATAGATATTTGACTTTGTCCATTTCAGTTAGACAAACCCAAAGACTCCATGCTCGTCTGGTAGAAGGTTCGTCTTCAGAAAATACTCCTACTAACACTGGTCCTTCTTCCGGTGAAGCTGCCTTAATGTATTTTAAAGCATTTCCATCCGGTCTTCTTAGTTTGATGAAATGAAAAGCTTCATTAAAACCTTTCTTCGCTGGTTCAGGAGTTGTACTAATAAAATACAGTTCCAAAATATCTCTCCGGCAAGTGTGGATTATCGCCCAGGTCTCGTAAATCGCTTCCCAATCCATTTTGGTAATTTTGAAATTTCGGGAATCCTGGTGACACGGTATAGATTGAAGCTAAAGCTCCAAAAGTATACCATTCATGTACTTCATTTGGATGACTTCTGGTTTCATCCAAACTCGGGATACTTGCCCGAGATATCAACCATTGTTTTCTGGGTTAATACCTTGTCTTGTAACTAGTTTCTCCATTTAGTTGATATACCGCATAGGAGAAATCTTAATCTCGCCAATTTGAACCTTAGATTTGCATGTCGTGGCCTAAGATTCAACTCTCCTCTTTTACCCCGGAGGTCTTTGGGTTGACTTGAAGACTCGGGTTGTGATACCGGAGCTTCAACATTCTTTACTGATTTGTACACCCTCGGGATGCATCACCCGCAACACTTGTGATTATGGTACTTGAATCCATAACCTCCGGGTTAGAGCCCCGTACTCTCTTGGCCCTTTTTGCACCGTAGAGATGCGGCCTAGAAGAGAGGCCCTTGCGCCGCTTAAGAACAATTGTCCTTGAGCGAACCGGCATGCTCGTATTTGACTAGAAATGGATTTTTGGTCAACTGTTGAAGTCGCCCAACAACTTCTCGCATTGAGACATAACGTTCCAAAATCTCGCTTCTAGACTCTCCAGGTTTTCCTAAGATGACTTACTCGTTTAAGGACCTCGCAAACGAACGCGTTCTTCCATCTCGTGTCAAGAAATCGCAAGAATATTTTCATCGATTTTATAATGACAATATCATAATCATAATATTGACATTCACTTGCCATCTAAAGAATCGAGCCTTTTCTAGTTTTGATTCAATTTTGTTTTTTTAAAAGCCTTGACACTTGAATTATCAATTTTTAAAGTAAACTTTTAGCCAATAAAAATAGAGGCCATTTTTTAAAAGCCTTTTTGATCGCAAAGAATTTTTCTCGTTGATATGCCATCGATGGCTCAAAAGCTACCTTTAAAACCGTAGTAAGGCAAGTGCACCTATCGTTTTATAGTATAGATTATTGAGTACCGAGTGTCATTCCCACGAGGATTGTAAGTACTAATAATTACCGTCTTTTTGTTATTTAATCTAACAATTTTCGAGTTTTTGTTTGATGAAAAAGGAAAACAAATTATAAATTGTAAAAATGAAGGAAGATTTGTAAAATAAGAAATCAAGAGATAGAAATGTGTTTGAATGTAAATCCTCTAGAATGTTTTTGTGATTTGACAAGTTAAAAATACAACCGTAAGCCCTTAAGCAAAAACCAACCTCTTTTAATAAAATCTCATGTCTTGTGGACCGTAGAAATTCCCAATTTAAGTTAAACCCTTTCTCAGCGAAAAACTTCTAATCTCAAGTTGATTAACTGAAATCTCTTTCTAGTTAAAACCCCCAAGACAAAGATTATAACGATTTGTGAATTCTCATATTAGGTTTGACCCTAATCCAGGAAGATTTATGTCGCCCCATATCTAGGATTGCATGCAACTCTTTTCACTTATATAGGTTCTATTTCACCATGAATCTCTCGATTTCCGGATGAAAAATAAACTTCAAATCAATATTGCGCATATATCAATTCGAATGAACGAAGCATAATATAGGTGAATCACACAAAATATGAAGATTTTATTAAAAACATACACACCTTAATCACAAATCCATTCTAGAGTTCATTATATTCAAACACTAGGAGTTTAGCTACACATGATTTTGACCAAAGAATAAATTACACAAGAAGATTTAAGTATTGTAGACATGGTGTACTTATCTTTCTCAAAATCTCAATTGACTTCTTTCTTGATCGATGATGTTGCTCCAAGCCTTCTTCTCCAATATTGCCCCAAGCTTTCTCCTCCAAGACCTCTTGATCCCAATTCTACTTAATGAAATGAATACAATGAATATTTCCTGAGTATTTAATGAATGCCTCTCCCAACTTCAACCTCTTGGCTTTTATAGGCAACAAATACATTGATAGTACTCTCTTTTGTTAAACAATTGCCTCCATTTTCCTTGTTGGTTGGTGAATTCTTGTATTCAAGTGATGAGGAGGGGACATGGAGACATGTTTCAGCAAAATAGGGTGTTAAAAGTGTACAAAAGTGGCCAAAATGGGTTGGTTGGTGAGTTTTCCCCAAATTCCGCAAAGAAAAGTTGCAAAAAGAGGTCCCGGACACGCCGTGTCGCCCTTAACGGCCGGCCGTCTTTGTTTTATCACACAGGACTCGGCTGACATGGCCGTGCTTCCCAACATGGCCAGGCCGTGTTCTGGACACGACCATGTTGGGAACACGGCCAGGCCGTGTTGGAGGTATTTTGTGCAAAAATTTGAGTTTTGGCTCCGTGAACACGGCCGTGTTGCCCGACACCCCGCCCGTGTTGGACCAAAAAGGCCCCGAAATGACGCGTTTGGCTTGGAATTTCGAGCGTTTTTGCATCCTTAAACTCCCCGGTATGTTTTGACATGAATCCATGGTCCGAGATTCACCAAAATTAGCCCCGAATGGTCAATCTACATCAATAAAAGCACTCGGAGTAATATGAACTATGTACAATCAAAAATTTACAAAACTAACAATAAAATAACTCGAATTCTACTCAAATATACACATAAAACATGCATAAAAAGACTCTTATCAAACCACCTCCAACTTTGAACTTTGCTTGTCCTCAAGCAAAACATTATATCAAAAAGAGGGATTCAATAAATCACAACATACAAAGATGATTTTTTTTTCAACATATTGAACATAAGCGAGTCAAGTTCTTGGCCTTCTCAACTGAATTAACCATTAAGTAAAAACATAGTTTTGTAAAGCGATCGATCAAGAAAGACGTAATATCGGCGGGGCATTATTCAGACTTGAAATCATCACTCCACAAAAATCGATAGTTATGAACAACTTCAATTCAATAACGCCATGAAAATACAAGAATTCAATAGATCATTGTAGTTAGCCTACTAGTCATATAACCAAGCTTCTTGAACTTTATTGGAATGAGAAGTCAAGGAGTATTCATTCTCTCTTTTTCGTTCTTTTTTTTTTTTTTTTTGGGGACCTTTCGAGACATGCTTCCACTAGGTTTATATTTTGAATTTCTGTTCAAACACTCCTAGGGTGGTTTCCCATACTCATATTCGTGTCGCCGTTTTACGTAAAAAGACAAACATGGGGCTCATGAATGCTCCTAGTTACTAAGCAACAACAAATAGATGAGTATAACCTCGATTGGTCCGTTTTTTTTCTTCTTTTTTCTTTTTTCATTTTCTCTTTCTTTTTTTTTATTCGCAAGCTTGGTTTAACAACTCGTTAACCACTACTAAATCACGAGTTCTCAGGACGTTCATAGCGCTAGGTATCGTCGTATATGCCTTAACACATCAAGTATTTATGGTGTTAGAAATCTCATCAAAATTTTGCCTGCATCCACGTCAATCTATCCTAGACAATCAATTACATCACATTGAAAACACAAATTAACAAGTTAATGTAGGTATAATTGGGCTAAGTTATTGACTAGCAAACATTCAATTTGTTAAAAAAAAAATAAAAATAAAAATCACATCTCTCACAAACAAGCATACTAGCATTCCGAAAATGTTATTGTACCCACCTCCAACTTTAAGATTCACATTGTCCTCAATGTGAAAGAAAGAAATGGACAAACACACACAAAACACTAAAAAAGCAAAGAAATTAGAATGATATAAAAGAGGTGGAAAAAGAAAAATACGACCTTACTACAATAGTGGAATCGTTGTTGGGCGATCATTGGGTTGTTTTGGTACGGGACCTTCAACTGCATCTTCATACCTAATCAAAGTCAAGCAACACACAACTCGAATACCGTGAAATCTCAAATATTCCCAATTAGGACAACCAAGAAGATGTTCAAGAGTTTTTTTTTTATTTGAAAATGACTCTAAGGACTTGTGATTATTTTGAAAGAAAATAAAATAAAAAAAAATGAAAACAATTGCACACAAACAGCGGGTTGCCTCCCGGGTAGCGCTTATTTAACGTCGTATAGCTGGACCATTTCACCTAAATGTGAAGATTTAATCGGGCGGAGCCTTGAACTTATGAAAAAAATTATCTCTTTGAACAACATCGCCACCCGTATCGATTTTCGAACAATTGACCTTCATGGTCCTATTTTTCTGCATGTTATTCTCAAAATGGGATTCATCTGTGGAAACTTTTGCACATTGAACATCACATACTTTCAAGGATTTATTAGAAGACATATCAAGCAAAAAATAATTTATCCTTGTCTCAATCAAGTTTATAGGAAAACAAGTATCATTTATAGGATTTCTCAAAGGAATTTTAAAGATAACTTGTTCACCCCCTACTCTCAAAGTAAGCTTTCCATCATGCACATCAATGAGAGATTTAGCGGTAGCCAAAAAGGGACGCCCTAGAATTAAGGGAACTTCTAAATTATCATGCATGTCAAGAATAACGAAATCGACTGGAAACACGAATTTGTCAATCTTGACTAACACATCATGAAAAATACCTCTAGGATGTTTAATCGATTTTTACAAACTTCTTTAAGTTTCTTAATTCTTTCTTGATGTTCATCTTCCCATTTGAATACTACATCTTTTTTAAGCAATGAGCTAAACACCTTCCTGTAATATGCCAGATTGTTAATGAACATCCCAGCAAAATTAACAACTCCAAGAAAACTCTGAAGTTGCTTATTGTGTTTCAGTGTATCTGGAAATCCCTGTATCTTTTCCACAATATGATTTTGTAGAATAATTCCATATTCATCAATTTCAATTCCAAGGAATTCAACATGTCTTGTTGTGATTACCGCCTTGTTTTCCAAAAGCACTAATCCTTCCTTGTGGCAAACATCTGAAAATATTTCCAAATGTTTGAGATGTCCCTTCATGTTCTTTGAGGCGATCAGAATGTCATCGTTATATACGAACATGAAACTGAAATAATCCTTGAATAGATTATCCATCTTCCTTTGATATATCTGGGGTGCGTTAGACAATCCCATCGGCATCACGTTCCAAATATAATGTCCCCGTGGTGTGGAGAAAGTTGTGAACTTCTTACTTTCTTCCTCCATCTTAATCTGGTAAAATCCAGACTTGCAATCAAACTTTGAGAATATCTTGGCACCTTTGATGCAGTTTACCAGATGTTCTCTACTTAATTGGGATATAGTATCCGTCGAACTCCAAAATGTTATTAATCCATTTGTAATTAATAACAAGTCTTAGCTTTCCTCTTTTGATTTCTCCATGATTTCTGACTAAGAATCATGGACTGTTGTATGGAGAAACTCTTGGTGAAATTAACTTAAGGCCAATATGTTCCTTAAGTATCTTCTGCATATCCTCACGATCCTCCTGGTTCATAAGAATAGGTTTGAATCTTACGAACTCGTACTCTTTTCCAGGTTTAACATTTAAGGATGCTTTGAGCTCATTCTTATCCCACCATGCCAAAGGATCTTCGTTATAATTCTTTTGGATCTTCTTCTTGATATCCTCGAGTGATATTTGTTCTTCTATGGTAACGTCACTCTGTGGACTCTCCATTAGACTCATCCATAATTCTCCGCAATGGCTTCTCGGAGTAACTCGTTCTTCTCCTTATACTCGAATGAATACAAGTTATTATCCCATATCTTCTGATCCTTCTGAATGTAACCAAATTGTCTATAGGATAATAAAGTTTCACCAAATTTCTTTCGATCCGCCATTTTTGGATTGCGAAGTTTGACTTCATCACCACGCTTGCTGCAAAAAATAATAGGCATTTTTCTGTAAAATGCTTCCCGCAGTCTTTGGACAATAATCTTATGATTACATAATATTGTGAAAATAAGTCTTCTTGTCTCATTCTCTTGTGTGAATCGCTTGAATGTTTGTAGGAAATTGTTTTCTAGCAAAATATTTGCACCTGTATCATGAAAATAGATTGGTGGCATCTTTACTTTGTACCATGGGGTACCGCCCGCGCCTCCGATCATAATTTCTGCTTGTTTAATTCCCCTATTAAGGATAAGAATCCTTTTAGAGAAATCTCTTCCTGCAATAGCTGGTAAATCTTGTCCAATTTCTTTAGGAAAAATATCCGGCTTTGCAGTACATATTCTGGCACCTGAATCAATATAGGCGGCGAAATACTCGGCATTGTACTCAGCATATAACATTCCGATAGAAATGTATATGGAGAATGGACTAGTGGTCATCTAATTCTGTATCTTTTATCAGCCACTGTGAACTCCATTCCTTCTTGTAATCTTTCCCAAGGTTTATGATCCTCAAGAAATTCAATTCCCAGAATTAATTGTTCTGGAATTCTTCCTGCTGTTCCTGTAATTGTTAGCTCAATTTCGCCTATCTTTAGGCT
Organism: Rehmannia glutinosa; assembly: GCA_016081115.2. Lineage (NCBI taxonomy): Eukaryota > Viridiplantae > Streptophyta > Magnoliopsida > Lamiales > Orobanchaceae > Rehmannia > Rehmannia glutinosa. The sequence goes on from JABTTQ020000147.1 coordinate 401,049, forward strand.
TCCTTGATACCTTCCAACTATTGGTTGTTGGAGATAATATAGAACATCACAAGGAAACATATTATTCTTTTGAGTGATGTCAAATATTACTACAACTTCTCGCCATCCATCTCGGACATTTAGCCTCTCTCCCGTTTTGAAAACATCTGGGATGCGCTGAACTGTACTTGGTCTTTTTTCTTCCCAATGGCTGTTACTCACCATTTTGTCCTGCTGAAAAGACATCCTTCTAGGCTCAACTCTGAGACTTCTAGTTTTGTTGAAGACTGGTTGATCTTGAATTATCATATCAATCTCCTTTATAGTTGGAGACTCAATGATTTCGGGTAGAACCACCCTGGCAAAGTCCTCAAAGATTCTTGGGACTTTAATAAATTCCTTTCTCAAGAATACTTCGGAATGATGGGTATTCGAGAGAGCATAAGAAATATTGTATGTGATCGAGTAAGGACTATTTCCTTCTTTCATCAAATCGACTCTTTTGAAATCTTGATGAAGGGTTAGGACTCTATTAAAATCTCGATCTCCCAAATTGTATGCAATTCTTGGATAGACATTGAATGCTAATTTTCCTGCATACAAATTTCCTGTAACCGCTCCAAGGCATGAATCCTTGAGATGTGAGATTCGCTTGTCAAAAATAGCAAGATTGAGTGGCGAATCTATTCCTTCTTTGAATGTTGCTTTAATAATGACTCTTATGGCTCCGATATGAATCCATGAGAGTGTATTTGAAACGTCCCTTTTAACTCTGCTTTTGATCTCCTGAATTTCTCTAATAGGGACCAACTGCATCTCGAACAGGTTCCCGGTAAACTCCATCAGAATGGCAAATTCTCCGGTTGTTACCCTGTGGATAATTTGGTGTTTTCTATTACGAAAACCAATCTTATCCAAAGCCTTTTCCATCGCTCCAATTGTAAATCCATCATAGATTTGAAGCTTTGGATCTTCCTTCATAATTCTCATAAGAGTCTTATGAGACACCGTAGTGTGAGAGAGGAATCCTGACATATCCTCCCCGACCGTCTTTGAAGAATTTCTTCTTCACTCCCGATTCTCGAATCGGATTCACTTCCATCATCGAATAGATCTCTTCTTCATAGATGCTCTCATCCGAGGGAATATCCTCAAATTGATACATCCGTATTAAATCCTCGATAATAGATGCCTTCTTCAATTTCGGGGTAGCTTCGAATATCTAATTCCTCGTTTTTATTTGTCCGAGCAATCCGATTTGAGATATGCCATCTTGCTCCGCATGTCCAAAGAATTACAATCTTTGAAACTTTCATTAGCTCGGTGTGAGCACGCCTGAAAGTTCTTCTTCCGGATTTCTCGGTTGGTACTTGCTTGATTAGAACCTCGATGATGAGGCTCTACTCCTCGCTTGGTGATGGTCTTTGCCCGATTTATAACTCCGGCCTTTTGTTTTGACAAAACCTTCTAGGTCTCCATGAAGACCGCTTTTTATGTTCTTCCTCGGCGGTATGGATGGCTTCGCTCCTTCTTCTTTTTGTGCCGCCTTGGTTGACCTCCCACAATTGGTGGGATGTCATTATCCACGCAACATAGAGAACTGCTTTGTTAATTCCTCTTAATCTTTTGTAATTTCTGTAAAGAACTGCTTGGTAACACCATTCAGATAACTTGACCTTTAGGAAAGACATTTTTCTGGCCACAGTTTCTACTTCCGCTCCATCCTTATATTCCCTGATAAGCATTTCTCTCTAGGGACTCGGAATCTTGGCAAAGAATAGCTGTGCAGCTTCCTTTTCTTCAATCTTGGATTTCCACCGGTATTCGGTGAACAACTTGATATATTCGTTAATATGACAAATATCATGTAACTCAAGGCTATAGAGGACTTGTTTATATCTCTTTCTTTTATCATCCTCTAATCCCTCAAAATAACCTGTGCCGATGAACTGGATTTTGAATAGCTTTGCCATACCATCGATAATTCCTTTAAGTGATTCTCCTGATGTGACCGAACCTTTTGTACTAGCATCGATCATATCCCAGGAAATCTTCACCGATCCTTCAAGACTCATTTCAATGAGTAAAATGAATGAATCCTTTGTAAGATCGAGGGTTCCTGCTGAAATTCTCATAGCTGAGGCCCATTCATTAATGAGAACTTCTCTATTTTTAAAATTTGGGATATCCAAATTTAACATCAACCCATATGGATGTATTGGGTCGCGGTGCGATCTTTCATAAGGCATCTGATAAACATTCGGCCTTCCAGTAGGTTGTCGAGTTCCCGCAAGAGGGTTTCGACCTCCTATCCCTGAAAGTGGATCACTTCCGGTCGTGAAATCCCCAGCGTGTGGCATCCTCTCGTCCCGAGCTCCATGATTCGAACCCGTACTTTCTTCGACGTTAGGATTAACTGGTGGCGGCGGTGGAGGAATTGGTCTACCTAGTGGATCATAGGTAACCAAAGCTGATCCATCTCCTGCGTTCATCTTTAAATCTACAATTCCTAATCATGCGAAGGATTCTGCAAGGTCATGTAGATCTTTAAGATTCATCTTATCCATCTTTTTTAATTTTTGATGGGTTTTCCTTTGATTAGAGCAATGAGCTTCTCCTCATCTGTCATTTTTCGTATAACTTCGGTTGGTTTCCATTTTTGGTGTAAATAGGGTACTGTCCCGAAATCTATACGCTTCTTTCATCCGGAAGAGCTCGGCCTGTCCTCCAGGTTCTTGACTCATTTCTGAATATCATGAAGGAGTTCAAGAGTTTCGTTATGATATTTCACCATCGTCTCCATTTGGTTCTGGATCTGATAAACTTGCACTGGTAGATGAATATGGCGGTTGCTATAATTCTGCACCGTCTTCTGGACTTCTCTAAGATCTTCGGAGAACTTAGATTTGTCTGGAAGTATCTCGTTCCACTCCGGTACTCCATCAGGAATCATTGTTCTAATGGAAATTTTCATGAACCGTTTCTTGAAGGTTCATCAAGTGAATATATGGTCCAGTTAAGCATCCAGAATCGCTTATAATATTCGGCTCGCATTTTCATTGCTTTAAGGTTTCCCGTCGGCGGCTCCTCGCCGCTCTTTTTCTTCATGTTGGTATTCCCGATATGAAACCTGGTCAAGGTGTGTTCTTGGCATACATCGTCAAAATTTGACGATATGTCCTGTACGGAGTACATCTCAGACAATTGTCCGGATCCATATTTTCGGAGAAATTCTCCACACCAATTGTTAATTACATAAATATAATAAATATAATCAAAAGTTCTTAATAAACCTGGGCTCTGATACCATTTTACGCAAAACACTTAGTCAAATTAGCAATATGTATGAATAAGGGTATAATTGGTATTATGAAAATATTCAACTATCCCATTGGACCAATTTTGCAACAATTCAAAACTTATAGGTCATAATTTGCTTAACTAAGAACTTATGGGACCAATTTTGCAATATTTTATAAACTTACATGGCATATTTTGCAAACCTAATAATTACAGTCCTAAAACGCCACTCTCCTAAAGTTACAGGGCATCTTTTGCAATTAGGCCTAATTATTTTATACTAGATAAGGCGATGCACGGGCTATTCTAATAACCAATAGAACTGTCAAATGGGCCGACATGTGCTGGTCTATGGGGCCAAGAAGAAATCTGGGTTGGGCCGGGACGAAATTTCATTGGGCAACTATTTTTGAGACCCAATCCATGGAAAATACACATGAAATGACCGGGTTAGCCAGATTTTAGGGCCATATAGGTGCAATTTTTCGGCATCAAAATTACAGCCCGACCCCTTGGGCCGAGCCCATTTTGACATCTCTAATAATTAGATACGTGTATTCATATCAACTCATTCCAAATACCCTGTAATGATAGCGATCAGTTCCCCAAAAAGTTGTATCATCAATAATGGATAAATTGTATTGACGGTGGACGTGAGATTATTTCCATATATATATATATATTTGAATATAACATAAACATTGTACACATTAAAATATAATGACTCATTATTGATATATAGATATTACAATATAATCAAAATATATAATTTTCAAATATAATAACTCATTAATTAATATACTTTATATATCAACATACTTCATACATATTTTTTCCAATTTGAAATAAAATTATATTTTTTTTCATCATATATTATGAATAAAATCTTATTAAATTGATAGTTTGAAAACAAAAGAGATAAAATTGTATAGTACATTACGAAGATCGAGCCAATAATACAGATTCGTTTCATAATTTTGTTTAGACCTTTTGGAATTTATTTAATATTGATTAGTCATATATAAATTAGATTGTTAATGCATATCAAAATTACAATGGACAAAATTAATAATAAATTACAATAATATCAATCAACAAACTATTTTTTTTTTAAATTTTTCCAAAATTTAGGTGTATAGTATTTAATACTAATTAGACATGCCTAAATTAAAATATCAATGCATATCATAATTAAGATAACAAAATTAATGATATAATTACAAAAAATATTGGACATATATGTATATTTTTTTTTGTTTTTCATTAAATATATATCTAATTTCGTTTTTAGCAAGTGCAAAACGGCGGGAAAACAAACTTGGAAACATGCTTGTTATTAATATATATAGATTTTGCGATTTTTGTAAATAGTTAGCGTCTTCTTTTTAAATTTAGCCATTTACAATCAAATATAATACACATGCAACATAATGCAACATAAAGGCTAAAGCCAATTGCACTCCTTAAACAATCAAAAGAAGGCTTCATGTCTGTTACTACCATAAATAGGAACTTAATATTCAATTACTTGAATTTTCAGGTTAAAGGACTCCCAAACACTTCATAGTATAGTATGTGATAAAAAAAGGTTTGCCAAGTTTCAAATAGTATGAGAATTTTTAGACTATTTTTTAACATACGATTTTTTTTATTACTTAGCTGTTACATAAGCTCTTGCTCTCTTCTCTTTGGCAGTCAGATAGCGGGCAAGGACATAGGTTATAATAGATTAGATGTTCTGCTAGGCTATAGGACTAACTCACCGGAGAGATTTTTGTGTTTCACCTTTCAATGAACATAAGAGGGTCAACTCAAGCCCCCAGACACAACTTAACTTGTGCAAAGGATCTGTATGATGCAATGTCCACTTCGCTAGCACCCGCAACATTGAGATTGAAATCCGCCTGTAACAGGTTGGAGGATTTCTCATATAGTGATTCAGTCTAAAGCAGCTTACGACCTTGGCTCGTTAAGGCATATCCCACGATTCACCTCCTCCATGAAGCTCTAGGAGCGGCCCTCAGAGACGAGGTTCAACCAATCGAGTGTCAATCACAATGTTGTGTTCCAAAAATTGATTGGCAGCAACCATATTTAATTTTTGAGAAACATAACTTTTTGGTTTTATTGAAGTAGTTTCCCATAAGCATTAAACAACTGGAATTCAGTTAAAATTTGGCAGAAAATTATATTCAATACATAAAGAACCTTAACAGTCTGCTGAAACAATCTTTAATTCAAAAAGCACTATACCATTAAAAATGACTACGATGTATCCCCATAACCAAACATGAATATAAATAGAGATGATGGAGCAATATACCAAATCCTTGGTTCCATATTGCAACAACTTTACATACTCCTCCACATGATAATGTCATATCAATACATGTAAATCACACAAATAGATACTAGCAAGGGATAATTACAACTACTACCCCCATGAATTAGCTTAATTACAAAAATATTCCAATTATCTTTCAAATTTACAAACACCCAAAGATAATTGGGTTTTTTTTTGTAATTAGACTAAGCTTCAGGGGTAGTTTTTGTTATCATCCCTAACCTGAACTTAATCTTACAGACAAGCATACTAGAGTCAATGGGAAGAAGAGTTTCTGAAAGGAAAAAGCTCACATCTACGGTCGAAATACGGACATGTGGATAAAGATAATGCCATTGACCATCATAAACATTATATATCAAACCACAAGATATGCAAATGTAAGAAATAGACCGTGTGAAATTGGGTGTCGCTAAAATTGCAATAATCTGTACCTGTAAACAATTAAAGATCATAGGAACACATGCATTCTTCAATACAAATGTTACATAACAAAATGCTACAAAAAATGAGAGGATTAGAGAGATATTTAACGGCCTCTACCACGTCCACGACCACGGCCACGGCCTCTACCACGCCCCAAAGGTTTCCCTAAATTTGTGGAGAATACAACATTAGACATTTATTGGGGGTAAACATTAAATAAATGGTTAATTATAAAAGATACACTTGAGGGAAAGTCTAACTAAAAAGAAAAAAAGGAGTCCGCCGGACTTTTGGCCATTTCTCCATAACAAAAATGTTTTTTGCCATGGTTTTAGACTTTTAGTCATTTTTGAGTTCAATTGTCCACTTTGCCATTTCTCCAAAACAAAAATGAACCACATCAATTTTTTGAAAAGTGGCTAAGTACCTCACAAGGATCATAAGAACAATATGATCGTTAGTTTTTAGTCAAAATGGATAAAAAAAAATGTTTTTGAAAAAATGGCTATTTTCCGTTTTCGCAAAGTGACCAATTTAGCCTATTACCACAAAAGAAACCTAGCTATATTTCAAAATTACAAATACCTCCTTGATATTTGTTTCTACATTACAAAATATCCACTCAAGATGGGGGTATTTGTTCAGTAAATACAAATCTCAAGGGATGTTTGTTATAATACCTTAAGGGGTATTTGTAATTCTGAAAGATAATATGATTGTTTTGTAATTAGACTAAACCTCAGGGGTATTTTTTGTATTTACGATAAATAAATTTCTAAACAAAAGCCCAAAATTAGTCATAGTCATACCTGCAGTTGGCTTCTTGGGCTTGACTCTAGGTGTCTCTTCGACTAACAATGTCTCGAGATTTAAGCTGTCAGGAAGGATGTAATATCGAATGTTATTACCCCTTACACTCAGGTGATCCATGGTCACTGGATTCTTTCCCTTCAAAGTAAGCTTTACAGTCTTCAGATGTGTATTCATGCTGATATCAACACCTAACGGAGCGAATAGTTGAAATATCAGTTAGATTGCTTCATATTTAAACCCTATAAACAAAAATTATCTCAGTTGGAAGATGCTTTTTGTCTCCAGTAGTTTGGGGTTATAATGTAAATTGATCTCACCAATGTGAAACACAGAATTTGATATTTTCATGAAACTATAATACATCTAGATTATGACCAATCGGGAGTTCAGTAATGCATATGGCAAGCAACTTAGAACAATCAACAAAAACATAGTTTTAAATTTTTCTTTTTTGGTTAAGGATAGATAATTTTTTTGGAGTCAAGTTGGTTTCAAGAAATTATGTCAAATACATTTTCTCCACCTTTCTTTGATTAAAATGAAACCGTAAGTCTCAGTCCACCAGCTCAGTGCGAATAACCATTATCGTCCTCATTCTAGCCATCTCGCCTATCCACGAATAGAATCCAAGTTATTATAAGTCTGACATATGAGTTCCAAGATTCATTATGGAACATGTATTAACCAAACACCACAAATGCCATACAATAGCTTGAAGGTATTACACAGTGAAGCAGGAATATATAATGTCATATCTATTATTTTTGAAAAAGCACACTTCAATTTTTCCATTGAAGATCTAATCACCACAGAAAAAAAAAAAAACCACACAAAATTCCCCAAACTAAATAATCAATGAGGTATGGAGAAAGAGACGGACCTGTAATTGTGCCGTGTACAATGGTGCCGTTTTTGAGCTCAATCGACACGGTCTCGTTGTTCAATTTCATCAAAAACCTGTTTAAATTCCAAAAAAAAAGGAGGCTACATCAAAACTTATTTTGACCGTAAAAGAAACAAAATTAGAAAAATATGATGAAGAAAAACAAAACATGAACAAAATGAAGAAATACAAACCTGACGAGCTTCATTGTGGCGAGGGGAATTCGACGGAGAACTAGGGTTTTGTACCAGCAACAAAAGGCGAGAGCTGTGCAGAACGGGAGGGTTTTAGCAATGTTCAGTAGCTGCTAATTGCTATACTAAATTCTTGAAGATCTGTTGACAGTAATATGTTTTGGGCCTGCCACTTGGCTAAATGGGCCTTGCTGAGATTTTGATCCTCTTTATTCCGTAAAGGGCTTCAAGGCCAATTTAATTTGTTTCAGTTTCTTGGGTCGAGATTGGAACTAATCTTGGACCTTGGTATCGAAATTTGAATCTAATTGTAGTTATGAAATTATTTTATAGAGGATTTTTCTTTTTCTTTTGTCATCCGAACTATTCGATTTTTTCAAACTTTGCCACCTATTTTTTTTTTTGGCGATATTTTATCTCCTAAAATTTACTAATTTTGCATATAGCCTCCTAAGAGCTAAGACCCGCTGCCCACTAGCGATGGAATATTCAACCGGAATCTTGTTATGTGTCATGCGCGCTCAAATCGTATTGAAGTTATTGCACTTTTGTCATATGAACTTTGAGTGATATGTGCATACCACTTGGGAGACATGATTTATTCTTGAATGCAATGTCTCATGTGCAGTCTTGGAAGATAGAATGATTCTTGAAGTCAGGGGGTATATAGTTTTCATTGTAGTGAGAAAAAATATTTCCCATCCTATTGAGATAAATCTTCAACATTTTACAGAAATTGTGCAAAAGTGAAAATTATGATTGGTTTTTAATAAAATTGATGAAGAATTAATAGGGTAGAAATTTTGGGAATATAATTGGTTGAAAAAACTTGTTTGAATTTTTTTTATTGGAAAATGTGATAAAATGATAATTTATATATAATGTGTAAGTAGTGGGACCCACTTATGTGGTGTTGTTGAAAAAGTATTAAGAGTTAATAGGGCAAATACGGTTACCATTGAAATTTCAGACATAAACAAACCTGAGGGGTATTTTTATAATTTAAAACATCTCCGAATTTTTTTATAATTAGCCCAAACACCTTTTTTTATGGTAATTATCCCTATACATTTCTATTACCTAGAATCTAAAACCATGCACCATAACATGATTTCAAATGCCCTTATATATGCTCTTTATGTACCATAAATTCTTGTCAAATTAAGCAAAATTTTTAACAGGATTTATGGACCATTTGAAGATATGCTGTGGGCATCATGAAGCTAACATATATGTGTATTAATATAATTGAATGAAAATTATAGTGGTGGGGTCTATATTGAAAATTTAATTTGAAAATAATAATTTATTTGGATGCGAGTGGTAGTAGCGAGTCTCACTTATGCAATATTACAACATAAGATTAAAATTGAGTAAGTGATGGTTGCAGTAGGTCTTGTTGATGATACATGGTTTATGTAAGTGTGAAATTTAGGGTATAGGGTTGAGATTGGGAGATAGGAAATTTGAAAATTGAATATATCCAATGAGATAGAACAAAACAACCCCCAAAATTTCCATGTGATGGTCGAATAATCGAATATTGACACCGACTATGTATAAGTTGTGACACCATTTGATTCTAACTGACAATGACTGAAGGGGCATATTCGTGTGTCCACGTGATTAGCAAGGCACAAGCTTGGAACTTATGTATTAAAAAAAGAAAAAAATTACAGTAATAAACATGTCTCATCTCTCCAAAGAATTGATTTGTCAAGCGCTCAAGAATAGTCAAAATCATTAATTTATCTCCTCATTGATAAACTCTTTAGTGTCATTTTTTCCTCAAATTAGGCATGAGACTCAGACTCCTGTTAACAAAAACTAAGTCCTTTTAGCTTGTAGCACTTTTTATAAGACTCGACCCATAAAAAAGAACAAACAAGAAACACTGCGATTTTCTTGATGTTTTCTGATGGGACAACCTTAAATCGTGCAAAAAAAAGTTCAAACGGCTGGACTTCCAAAACTGATGATGCCAAAATTTTTGTCAGTTTCCGATTATCAGTTGTAAAAAACTGAACCCAAAGGAACATCATGCAAACATCATAGGTTGCAATGGCCCCACATGCCCAAACTCAAGAATTCGTCCTCTAATCATCTGCCTATGTCACTTGGATATACTACACCGAATTTTAGGACCCTTCGTCTATTACCCAATAAAATAAATGGATTATTGCATAAACTACCTTCAGGTTTGTGGTATTTACAAAAAACCCCAAAACAGTGTCAAAATTAGATATACCCTCTTGATGTTTGATTCCATTTCAATACAAGAAAATTCCAATTTAACGATAGAAATAATTTTTGCCACTAAATTTTATAGTTACCTGCAAAATAAAAAATATTATTTTTTCCTAAATTATACTGGCAAATTACTAACAGATCATCGACATTTTCTAAAATTTACCGACGGAAATACGACAGTTATTTACCAATAGTTTTAGATTATGTCAATAAATGTTTAACTACAACGATCTACTTACCTACAGAAAAATCTGTAGGTAAATTGATTTTTCTTGTAGTGTTTTACATTTTACCCCATCATCAGTTGACCTGATGTAATTTGTTTACGTCATCAAATATTTTACAAATACATTTATCAGTTTTTCTAAATATTAGAAATAACTCCAACTTCTCGTCTGGCTATTAGTAATATTTAGAAAAGATGATAGATGTAATTTTAAAATGTAAGATGAAAAGTTTGAGTTATTTGTAATATTTAGAAAAGTTGTATTACGACAGGGCAAACCTTAAGGCTTTTTTATAATTTCAAAATTTCTCTGGGTTTTGTTGTAATTACGCCAAACTCAGGGGCACATTGTGTAATTATCCATAAAATAAATTGACATATTCCATATCAACACGTGTGGATCCACGTGTCCACAAGAAACATCGTACCCTCTTCAATGCGACTAACATATATATCCATAACCATGCAAAGTAGCAAACGGTTTTTAAACACTACTCTTTTCAACCTATAACAAAATGTCGATAATGAAATTAGCCATCTTTTTCTTCTTTCTCCTTTCTCTCTTCTTCAGAATTTCATCTCCAGCTTTTTTAGCACCCATTACAAAAGACTCATCCACTAAAAAGTACATGTTAACAATTTACCTAAAAACCCCTCCACAACCCACAAATTTACTTCTAGACCTCGGCGCCTCCTTCACTTTACTAGACTGTCTCCACACCTGCGGTTCCTCTCCCTGCGGTTCCCCACAATTCCTTAAAAACTCGCTGACCCGGAAACCCCCACTAATGGGCCAACCCGTGGTCGACTCGCTTTCCATGCCCGTAACGGATGGGGTCAACCCGGGTCAACTCGGTTCAATCCCCGAGTTCGTGTTCTCGTGTAGCAAACGGTCTGCGCTCAAAGGGCTCGCTAAAGGAGCCGCCGGTTTCGGCGGTCTGGGCCGGTCTAATTTGTCGATCCCGGCGCAGGTTAGCAATTCTTCGTCTGAGAGCTTAATATTTGCGCTTTGCTTGTCCGGTTCGCCCTCGGCTCCGGGTGTGGCTTTTTTTGGGTCCAGTGGGCCCTATTATTTTATTCCCGAAATTGACCTTTCGAAATATCTTAATTACACTCCGCTCCTATCGTATCCGGTTGAGAGCACGGTAGTAAGCTACTCCAACCCATCTAACGAGTATTTTATTGGTTTGACCAACATAAAAGTCAATGGGAAACCCATAGATTTCAATCGGACGGTTCTGAGCATTGATGGGAAGGGATACGGTGGGACCAAGCTGAGCACGGTAACACCATACACCGTACTACAGAGTACCATTTTCAAGGCTTTGACTGAGGCCTTCGTGAACGAATCAGCTGCGCTAAACCTCACGGTAAGGGAACCGGTGAAGCCGTTTCATGTATGTTACAATGCGGATGAGATTATGAGTAGCCGCGTGGGACCGACCGTTCCGACCATTGATTTCGTCTTGCAAGACGATGATGTGATTTGGAGGGTTTTGGGGTCGAATTCGATGGTCAGGATTTACCACGACGATGTCCACGCGTGGTGTTTGGGGTTTTTGGATGGCGGGGCCCACCCGAAAACGGCGGTTGTGATTGGAGGGCATCAAATGGAGGATAATTTGTTGCAATTTGATCTTGAGGCGGGGAGGCTAGGGTTTAGTTCTTCTGTATTGGTGCATGGGACGATGTGTGCTAATTTTAATTTTACAACCAACAATAACTTGAGATAGATTGTAAAAGACAATATAATCATGGTTTTTGTGTGATCATGAATTGTGGTAATGTAGTTTAGATATTTGTAATGGGATCATAGAAGTTTGGAACATTCTTAGTAGGGAATGTTGATTGCAACATTTTGTTGCATTTTATAAAATCTTGCTAAATTATATACATGCGACAATCCTGATGTCAAGATTTTCTGTTTCAGTTTATTTTTTTAATAAGTTTGGATTACTAGTTGAAGGGGATGAATAAATTTAAAGAAACTAAAAGATAATGGTTTCAAGCCTCGGTCAACACCCTTACAAAGAATAAGGAATATCACTTGAGCTACAAACTAGTGGTAAAATTATATGGGTCATATCTTGTTTTGAGTTTTTTTTTTAAAGATTTTCTGTTTCATTTTATTGAATCCATTGTTTCAATATGTTTTATTAATGCGATGTGCTATTTCAATGTGTTATATTAATGCAATGAACTCTTCCTTTGGGTAGAAGGAGAAAGAAAAGAAATACATATAGTGTACCACTATACACGTGATATTTATTAATTTATATAACTCATTAAAATATCAAATTGAATATATAAAATGTCGGAAACTAGTACCAAACTCTCTGGTTTTCCGATGAGCAATTTTTTTTATTGTTGTTCAAAAAGTAGAAGTATTTGTTTATTTTTCATACAATGATAAGCTTCCACTAGTGCTTTTTTTTTTTTTTAAAATTTTAAGTATAGTTACCTCTTGTATGGGCTCTAGAGTCCTAGACAAGGCAATATTATGGTTGTGATTTCAAATATTATTTTCTATTTTTCAACTATTCCGAAACGGTGATTATATTTGTTTAGTGAAGTTATCAATTCGGTCCTCAAAAAAAAAAAAAAAAGTTATCAATTCGAAATAAAGGCATTTTCACTTTAATCGCGTAAATATATCTGAAAACACCCTTCAAAATCTATAATCAAACAAGCTTTTACATTAATTACGAAAATCTATATAAAAAATACACTTCAAAAACTATAACCAAACATCTTTTCATTTCAAAACATGAAAAATTCAGACAACCACCCATATATATTTTTTTATGTTTCACACCAAATTAACAATTTCTCTCGAAATTCATTTTCCAACACTAGAAAATGAAAATTAGACATAAAAATACGTCCATATAAGGCTTTAACGACTCGACCACTATCAGTTCCAACTAGTTTTTAGTGGACTTGAAATCAAAACTAGCACAATTAGTATCATAAGCCAAAAGGGACGAACTAAATCCCAATCTCCCACGTTCCAAATCAAACTCTAGAAGATTATCCTCAAACTGATGCCCACCAATCACAATCGATGTACTAGGATTCAATCCACCATCCAAAAACGCCAAACACCAACCATCAAAACCTAAATTTTGAACTCTCGCCATAGAATTCGACCCATAAATTCTCCATACAACTTTATTATTATTATTATTCCCCAAAACAAGGTCAATTGTGGGAACAAATGGACCCAATCTAGTAATCCAAATTTTTTCCACATTAAAGCAGATACTAAATGGCTCCATGCTGAATGGCTCCACAGGTATATTTGTGGTGAGGTTGAGCGCAGCAGATTCCTTCACAAAGGCATCCACTAAAGCATTATAAATTGAAGTTTGTAGCATAGTGTATGGTGTAGATGTGCTTAATTTTGTCCCACCTTTCCCAATTTCATCAATGGTCAAAAGGGTCTGATTCAAAGGTACAACTCTTTTGTTGACTTTGAAAGAAATCAACCCAAGGTAATATTCGGGTGATTTGTAGTAATAGTGGAGTACAGTGTCGGACCCAACCGGACCCGAGATTAGATTCGTATAAATAAGTGATTTTGAAACTTCTATTTTTCGTGGAGAAAAATAATAAGGGCCTTGAGAATTAAACAGAGCCACACCCGGAACCGTGGATGAACTGGGTAAGCAGACTGCGAAAACCTGCGGGGATGAAAAGGACCGGCTTAGTTGAGCCGGTATCGAGTGTTTGAACCAGCCCAGGGCGGCTAAACCGGTCGTTCCTCTTGCCAAACCTTTATAGATCCTTGAGTTTTCATCAGTGCAAGCAAACACGAGCTCGGAAACCGGGCCTGGACCGGGTTTCCCGGTTTGGGGCAAGGCGAATTTGTCCATGAGGATGTCACCCCCGCCGATTTTCCGGGTGACCGGGTTTTCTTGCAAGAAACTACATGAGTTGTTGGTACAACCCGGTCCGGGCGGGTGGAAACAATTGGAGATAATACGAGGGATAATATCGTCAATACAGAAAGTGGAGTCACCGTATACGGGCTTGTACGAGGAGGATTTGTAGTGACGAGCACAGTCGTACCATGGGAGGTAGGAACCTAGGTCGAGGTGTAATTTTGAGGGCTGGAGAGGGGTTTTTAGGTAAATTAACAGAGAGTATAAGTCTGTGTGATCACTATCTTTTGTTATGGGGCTAAAGAGGGTTTGGTGTGAAGAATGGAAGAGAAAGGTGGAAAGGAAGAGAAAGAAGGTAATGAAAGATGGTTGTGAAAGAGAAGCCATTTTTTGTTCAGTATGTTGAGGTTTTTGTACTTATATATAATATGGATATGCGTTTTGCATATGGAGGATGTAATTTAATAAACAATTTTGGGTTAGATCAAGTTGGGATTAATTAATGAAGACAGAATATTTTGTACATAAAGAATCCATAATTTAATATGCAGATTCGCCGTGTTCCTTGGATCCTGAATTAAATTTTATGTTTTTTGAGGTCACATGTTACACTAATCGATTAACTACATATCCCATTTTCTAACATTTGGAATTAAGATTGACAGTTCCTACACGATAGTCGATAACACAACATGAAAATGATAGTCGACACAATTACACGATCTGTCACTCCTAATCGGAATCTTTAAAAATCATGAAAGACAATTTTTGCAAATTTGTCTTTTAGACAAAAATTTGAATTCCTATTTTATTTCATATTATACATTACAAATATAAATTTAAGTGTATAAAATACTTTATAAATTAAACATTTAGCGTGAGTGTTAGCATGCGTAAATAATAGAATTCAAGACAAAATATTAATATGGAACAAACAAATTAAATCTCATTTTTCTAATAGCTTCTCATTCTTAATTAGATTCTTATCTACTACTAATACAAATTTTTGGGTCCCCTCCTTCCCATAATTCCTTCACTTTTGGGGTTGTACCGCAATATGTTTTTATAATGATTTTCGTCACATCATTATTCAATCCCCACCACCATCTCCATTTTGCAGCACATGAACTTTTTTCACAATAGTTTCATATTCCCACATTATTAATTCTCGGAAAACAGTCTCGTTCCTCATGAACTGTTCTTGTATAAACTGCGAGAATGTACAATGGCTCTCGGGTCCCTATTTTCCTCAACTACCACGACAAAAAGTTGTCCCCAAGTAACTGAAATATATGATAAATCTTAATAACAATTGAGCAGAGAGAATATTAAAATTGAATATGCCGAACGCGATCAAGATGATCATCATTCGTCCACCACCACCATCGGCAAATGCATTTTATTATTATTAATTATATCAAACCATTATAATGGTGGAGAGATAATCAAATCGAATATATATAACATGATGTCCTAAAAATACATAAAAAAATCTGAGCACAAGCTGTCACAAACATATACCAAGAAACTAAATCAAATGCAAGTTGCAATAAAGCATGCCCAATACACGCAGGCAATCATGTGTTTTGTACAAAATACAATAACTCACCTAGTCAACTTGCATGAATCCCCACACACGCACATATATATAACATTATTAAAAAGCACATGTGATTTATAACATTATCATATCTATAATAAGCACCGTCAATGAGAAAACCACATATGATGTGCATGTGTGTGTATATATATATAGGGGAAATTGCAAAATGGGTCTTGTATTTATAAGGGTGTTGTAGATATAGTCCTGTAACTTTTAAAATCACAATTTTAGTCTTGTGACAATTTTCCTCTTTAGCAAAAAATAACAATTTTAATTATGTGATTTTAGAATTTGACAATTTTAGTCTTTTATTTTCTGGTTGTAGTAATTTCGGTCATATTAGTTAAATAACCAGTTTTGGCATATTTGTAAGTATTTTATATTTTCATAATACATGTAGAACTAGTATCTCGGATTTTGATACACATTCATAAACTTGATCTTAGGTATATTGATTATTTTGCACATACTCAAGTAAATAAAATATATATGAGATCTGATACCATTTTTTATTTGATCGTAGTTATATTGATTATTTTGGCTATTAAGAGCATTTTTGGAATAATTGAAATATTGAAATAGTCCTTAGTACCAAATTTGCATCGACTTAAAACTTATAGGACCATAATTGCACAAATCTAAAACTTACGGGGCCAAAATTGCAAATAGGGCAAAACATGCAAGACTAAAATCGCAATTTCAAAAGTTACACGACTAATATTGCAACACCTTATAGAGCAGTAACAATTTTGCATTTTTCCCTATATATTTTCATTTATATACTACTAGTAAAAAGTATGTGCATTGCCTAATCAAAAAATAAAAGGATGAATCATGCACTCATGCTACCCCGTAATTACATTTCTTCTACATTGCAATATTAGCTCAAACAGTAGAAATCATAAAAATGTTGGCAACTTGATAAAAAGCTCATGCTATAATATAAGATTATTAACCATTTGTATGAGCAGGGTATGGATTCGATTGGCTATATTAGCTCAAGCCAGCAAACAAAAAACATATATGGTCTTTCCAGATCATGTGCCATTTTATTAAGAAGGAATGTTGGAAGTTCTGTGTGAACTTGCGAAGGAGAACACAAAGGGGTGTTGTTGCAGATCGACTGTGCTGAAGACATCTGAAGGAAGTGTGGATTTTCTCCTAGACGTTAGGAGAAGAGATGAGTAGAGAGATTACGCAATTCTTTAGCCTCTGTAGTTTATGTGTCTTGCATTGCTTTACTTTACTGTTTATTAAACTGAATCATCACTCACACACTCACGCTAACTCCAGATTTTCATGAGCATTGGCAAAACTCCAGTGCATATACTTGATATAACTCTAATTGCTGACTTATTTCATCAACAATCTGCAAAGATAAACTGAGCACAACTATCTTAAACCATCTCCATCTCCATCTCCAGTAGTCTACACAATTTTAGTCCAGAATCTGCACTATTTTGGTACAAAATTTGCACTCTATCTCCATCTCCAGCAGTTTGCACAATTTTCTACGCTAAAAAATAATATTCTATAAGAAGTAGGCATATTTCTTTATTTTCATACAAAGACAAGTTTCCACTAGTTTTTAGTGGCACTGAAACCAAGATTTGCACATGTAGTACTGTAAAACAAAAGTGATGAGCTAAATCCTAATCTCTGGCGCTCAAGGTCAAATTGTAACAGATTATCCTCAAGCTGATGTCCACCAATCACAATCGATGTACTAGGATTTAGACCACCATCTAAAAAACCCAAACACCAACCATCGAAACCAAAATTTTGAATTCTCACCATCGAATTCGATCCATAAATTCTCCAAACAACTTTATTATTATTATTATTCCCCAAAACAAGATCGATTGTCGGAACAAATGGACCCAATCTAGTACTCCGAACCTTGTCTGCTGCGAAACAAACACTAAATGGCTCAATACTGAATGGCTCTACAGGTATAGTTGTGGTGAGGTTGAGCACAGCAGATTCCTTCACAAAAGCATCCACTAAAGCATTATATATTGAAGTTTGAAGCAATGTGTATGGAGTAGAAGTGCTTAATTTTGTTCCACCTTTCCCATTTTCATCAATGCTTAAAAGGGTCTGATTCAAATGTACAACTCTTTTGTTGACTCTAAAAGAAGTCAACTCAAGGTTATAATCTGGTGATTTGTACTCATGGTATATTTCAGTGTCGGCTCCTGTGGGGCCCAGGATTAGTCGGGTGTAAGTAAGTGATTTTGAAATGTCGATACCAGGGGAGAAGTAATAAGGACCTGGAGAATTAAACAAAGCCACACCCGGAGCCACTGATGAACCGGGCAAGCAAACCGCAAATACCTGTGGGGAAGAAAAGGCCCGGCTTACTTGAGCCGGTAGAGAGTACTTGAACCGGCCCATAGCAGCCAAACCGGCCGATCCTTTAGCCAGACCCCTATACATCTTGGCGTAACTGGTGTTATCAGTGCAAGCAAACACGAGCTCAGAAACCGGGCCTGGACCGGGTTTTGTGGTAATGGGCAAGGCAAATTTGTCTATTAATAGACTGCCCGTGGCGGATTTCCGGCTCACCGGGTTCTCGGGGAAGAACCCGCATGAGTCGTTAAAACAACCGGGTCCTTGCGGGTAGATACAGCTGGTGTAAAGGCCCGGGGCGATATCCGTGCAGAGAGATGAGTTGCTGTAAACGGGTTTGTAAGAGGAGGATTTCTTGTAGTGGCGAACGCAGTCGTACCATGGGAGATAATTACCTAAGTCAAGGTGCAGTTTTGAGGGCTGCGGAGGGGTTTTTAGGTAAATTAACAGAGTGTATAAGTTTGTGAAGTTGTCTTTGGTGATGGGGCTGTAGAGGGTTTGGTGTGAAGAATGGAAAAGAAAGGCAGAGAAGAAGAAAAAGAAGGTAATGAAAGATGGAGGTGAAAGAGATGCCATTTCTTTTGTTGAGTTTGAAGATGCAAATAATGTTAAGTTTTTGTATGTATTTATAATGGAGAAGGTATATTATATGTATATATATATATATATATATATATCAAAATATTTTGGACAGATATATAAATAAATATGTTTCTCTTAGGATCTGGATTTAAGTTTTGAGTTTTTGAGTTCACATGTTGCGTTCAATAATTGTTGGGAAATCGGCAAAATGATAATGTAATCACATTTAACTACAATATTTTCTGTATTGCCCCCATTTGACATTTCTCATCATTCTATCACTGGCGCAATAAGATTTTTGTGATGGTTTGCCATTTGCCCAACGGTAACCCACATCATTACTATACTATCTCTATTTCAGCACATGCACATCCACTTTATATATATAAATGGCAATGGAGAAATAATCAAATTCGAATATAAAATAAATGAAAAAGTGTGCACCTACCCTAGCAAACATAAACAACTGCAAGTTGTAGCAGAAGCAGACCGTGCCCACGGATGGCAATCTTGCCCCTCGGGCCGCCCCACCCCGCATAGCAAATTTATTATTTTTAATATACATTTTGCATATATAATATATATTATAATACAATTTTTATCTATTAATATTATATCAAACATTTATTGTGTCACTAAATTAGCAACGCATTTAGTGAGACAACGTTGTCAAATCCGAGATGTTTTTAAGGATGAGCGTCGCTAAATTTATGATACTTTTGAGGAATAATGTCATTAAACTGGAGATACATTTGATAATTAGTGTCGTCTACTTAATTACATTTTTTTATGGTTTGTGTCTTTAAATTAGCAAAATGCAATAATAGCGTCCCAGAAATTGAGACGGTTTTTCGAATTTCAGTCACTAAATTAGCTACGCTTTTAGAATTTGAGTCATTAAATCTGGCAACACTTTTTATAGTTTTTGTCATTAAATTGGTTAAACTATTCATATTTTGAATCCTAAAATTTGTAATACTTTTTAATTAGTAATTAGAGGTTACGAAATTGACGATTATCCCTACATAGTGTCATTAGATCTACGATGTTGTTTATAATAAATCCAACATTATTAATAGTATCCAAACATGAGAATAATAACAAAAATTAAACCAACTAAAAACAAGAATAAATATATAGCCAAAATTTAATAACCAAAGTCATTAACAAACTCGGAATCAAATTACATCATTGTCTGAAACATAGTAAATTCAACATTTTTTAAAGACATGAAGAATAATCCAAAGGATAATAATCAACATGCTCTTCGTCGACTGTTAAATGCATGTTTCAAACTAACAAGAAACTTTATTAGTATATGTTTTGTATCAAACAATTGGAGAACAAATGTGAAAAATACTTATAATACCAACGATTTATCTATGCAAAAGCTTCACATTGATTCAAATACTCTCGAATTCTGAAGAATCACACATATTTTGCAAAAGAAAAGACAACAAAATAATATCATAAATATTAAAATTTATTGATTAAAAGTGAAATTTAATATACATATATATATAAACCTGTGACATCACAACCCTAAGTCGTGAGAATTCTTGTTGAAAGAGTCGCATGTTTGATTGAACGCCGTTGTTACGGATTGCAAATCTTCTATCTCTCTCATGGTCTCTTTCAATTGATTTATTTTATCTTCATATTATTGATCGCCAAATTTAGTATCTTTGTTTCATAATTTGTCGCATATCAACTAGTTCCTTTTGCATAGTTTCCATTCATTTAGTCTTCTATCTCCATACGAAAGTTTTGTCCATTCGAAGCGTCGCCACTCTAGACCATGTCCTTTAACCTCTCATATTGATCATCCCCAAAGTTCATAGAATACTTCATTTTGAAGCGATATTTGCATCTTGATTCGAGATGTTGCACTACGTTCGTAATCATGTTGGTCGCGTCCATTAAAATAATTATCAAAGACTTAGTAATCAATTTATTGTAATATTACAATTATCTTACATATCAAATATAACAATAACAAGATAGATGACTTGAAGTGGTTACGATAATTACCACAATTTTTTTTTTGGGCTTCTGGATGGGGCTTCTTTGGATAATGCGTAAAAAAATGATAGGATTTTTGTGAATCCACAAGCAGAAAAAAATGTGGTAATTATTATAACTACTTCAATTCATCTATCTTGTTATTGTTATATTTGATATGTAAGATAATTGTAATATTACAATAAACTGATAACTAAGTCTTTGATGATTTTTTTAATAGGTCCTAGCTACCAACATGATTACAGAACGTTGTGCAACATCTCAGAATCAAGATGCAAATATCGTCAAAATGAAGTATTTTGTGAACTCTTGGGGTAAGATCAATATGGGAAGGTTAAAGGATATGGTCTAGGAGTGACGCCTACGCAGGTCAATGGACAAAACTTTCCGTCTGGAGAAAAAAGACTAAATTAATGAAGCTATGCAAAAGGAACTAGCTAATATGCAGGCAAATTATGAAACAAATATACTAAATTTGACAGTCGAATATGAAGGTAAAATAAATCAATTGAAAGAGACATGAGAATAGATAGAAGATTTGCAATCCGTTAACAACAATTTTCAATCGGACATGCGACTCCTTCAACAAGAATTCTCACGATTTAGTGGTGTGTGTGTCACTGATTTATATATATATACATATATATATATATATTGTTCATATTAAATTTCACTTTTAATCAATGAATTTTAACATTTAAGATATTATTTTGTTGTCTTTTCTTTTGCGTAATATATGTGATTCTTCAAAATTCGAGAGTATTTGAATCAATGTGAAGCTTTGCCTGATAAAGATAAATCGTTGGTATTATACGTATAAGTATTTTTCACATTTATTCTTCAATCGTTTGATACAAAACATAAACTAATCAAGTTTCTTATTAGTTTGAAACAGACATTTAACAGTCGACGAAGAACATTAGAAGCATATTGTTTATCATCCTTTGGATTATTCTCCATGTCTTTAAACAATGTTGAATTTACCATTTTGCAGACAATGATGTAATCTGATTTCGAGTTTGTTAATGACTTTGGTTATTAAATTTGGCTATTTATTTATTCTTGTTTTTAGTTGGTTTAATTTTTATTATTATTCTCCTGTTTAGATACTATTAATAATGTTGGATTTATTATAAATAGCATCGTAGATCTAATGACACTATATGTAGGGACAATCGTCAATTTTGAAACCTCTAATTAAAAGGGATTACAAATTTTAGGATGCAAAATATGAATAGGGTAACCAATTTAATGACAGAAATTATAAAAATTGTTGTCAGATTTAATGACTCAAATTCTAAAAGCAAGGCCAATTTAGCGATCAAATTCAAAACCGTCTCCAATTTTGGGACGCTTATTTATTGCATGTTGCTAATTTAAAGACACAAATCAAAAAAAAAAACGTAACTAAGTTGACGACACTAATTATCAGATGTGTGTCCAATTTAATGACATTATTCCTCAAAAGCGTCATAAATTTAGCGCCTTAAAAACGTCTTGGATTTGACAACGCGATTTTATTAAATGCATTGCTAATTTAATAACACAATAATTGATTAGTGTCGGGAAAATTATTCCTCAAAAATTGTAGGTCTATTGTAAATTGTAATCGTGGCGTAAAATAGCATCACCAAATTAATGTTAATGACGCACTAAATAAAAGTGTCACGTTTTGAAATTTAACTACACATAGATCTTGTGTCACGAATATTTTAGTGACATCAAATTTAACAAAGCAACTAGTGACACTTTCACAAGCGTAGGTAGCGTTAGCGTACTTCGTGACGCTAATATGCGTCTCTAAACGAAAAAAAAAAGTGTCACTAAAGGCTGTTTTTTTTTTTTGTAGTTAATTAAAAATCAAAATAGAATATAAATAGAGGAAGTTAAAAATAAAATAGTATATATTTTTCTATTTCATACTAGTTTTCTATTCTTCTATTTGCACGACCTTACTAGAGTAGAAAGCTTTAAAGTATGCACTAATAAGCAACAATTAGTAATATTGATGGAGATAAAGACTTAAAGATGACGTATATCTATTATGATTAGTTTTAGTGGGTTATTTTATTATCTTTTAAGGTTTTCAATTGTTGTAGAAGTTTAATATTATAAATACTTGTTTTGTTATATTTTTTAGGGTGGTTGATTATTAAATTAAAAATCGATGTTATTCACTCAGTTCTTGTCTCTCTTGTGCCTGCATCACATATTATATGGCTCTGAAGTTTATTAAAAATAAAATCCTGAATTAGAATTCCTCAAGAAACTGGCCAACACAAATTAAGGCGAACAAGATAAGTGAAAAGAGAAGGGTATAAAAAGCATCACCGTGCATCTATTTGGATTCTCATCACTGGAAAAATGCTGGCGCGAGAGTAACCCTGCGGCCACAATGCTGGTGGAGTTAAATAGAACTATTCGTACAATACATCACAAAGAATTGCATGAACAAAAGTTTTTAATTCAAATGTCATGTTATATTGAAAATCTGAAACAATTTGTCCCTTTGATTATACCAAAAGAGAGCCTTCCATAACCGCAACAGCTTTCCCTCGGAGCAACACCCTCTGATTCTTCTCATCAAGATGCAAATTTAGCACACCACTTCTCGGTGACGCCTAATTCAAGAGCATAAAATTAGCATAATATGAGTGAGTATTTTGTGCAAGTGCATCTACAAGAAAGTGAGGTATGTGTGAAAGTTTAGTGATAGAGAGCGTTTTTACTTGATATGCGATTAAATCACATTTTCCGAGCTTCTTGCTCAAGTAGGGTGCTAAGGCACAATGTGCACTTCCGCATACATGATCCTAAACATGGAAAAAAATCGATCAGTCTGATATAAAGAGAATAAGAAATGCTTATTAAAACCTTGATCATTGTCACATATACTATTATGTTGCTTATTCATGAATTATCTTTTGTGGAAAATAAAGTTGTAGCCTTCAATTTCAGGCCAATGAGATTTTGGCTATCAACAGAAGCAAGCAAGATTAAAAATCACAGAGATTCCATTCAAATTGAATTCCAACATGATGGAGAAAAACAATCCAAAATATGCAGTAAAGAGACAGTTCAAAATTCTACATATTTCATAGGGAGTGTTTGCAATCACTGGAAAAAAAAAAGTGTTTCGCACCTTTTGGCTAAAAAAAATCACTTTTTAGTGTTTGCAAATGTCAAGTTCTGCTTCTAATTCTGCTTCATTTAATCGGAATCTAAAAGTAGGAGATAGGTGGTTTAGATTTCTGATTCTGCTTCTGGTTTGACTTTAATAAACAAATAAGTATTTTTGCAACTTTTTCACCAAACATTCTCAATTTATGATTCTCAAACTTCTGATTCTATTTGGAAACACTACTAACTTCTGATTCTCAACTACTTTTAGACTAAAATAAATCACTTTTTCTAACACTCCCATAAAGTGCTTGATTTTGGGTGCATGCATATGATTGTGGGGGTTAGGGTTGATGGTGAACTGGTTAAAATTTTTATTTTATGGATTTTCCTTAGTTATCGAAACTGAAATTAAATGGATGGAGTTTGCAATGAATTGTAGCATATTACCTCGTCTATCCCCAGTTTTGGGCAGAAAAAGCGACTAAAGAAATCAAAACCCGAGCCCTTGGGAGCAAGTCCAGTAATGATTATTCCTCTGCCAGGGCATTTTTGTATCTCACCCAAATTGGGTTTTAATTCTACAACTGCCTCCCCAGATGGTAGCACAACCTGCCAAAATTGCACCAAGAAGCACTCTAGTCAAATTAGCCGAGTTTTAATATAAAGAAGATTCATTTCCATATTATGTACCTCTTACATATAAGAAACATGAAGTAGCTATTCTTCAGAAGATAAACAACGAAAATATCAATACAACAACAAAATGGAATACGAACAAGAAGGTCATCTTCAGTAGTTGTCCTCTTGATCTCAACCAATGAAGCATCGTTCAAGCTTTTAGAAATAGCTGAAACTCAGCAGGAGCATCATACTCTATAATCGGGGCAACTGGAAAATCCAGTTCAATGAGGAAGCTATCAGGTGAGTTACCATTCGGAGAGTTGGATGAATCTGACACTTTGGTATCAGGTACTCTTTTAGCCGTCAAAATTCCCGAGAGCGTGGAGAACTCAAATCATATTAGATTTCACCAAACCATATGTGAAGAGAAAGTGAGATGCAGCTAAAGTTGCATGTCCACAAAGTTTGACCTGCAAACAAACTAAAACAGATCGTGTTGACATTTGTAATCGAAAAGGAAGCACCACCTGAGGCAAGTAGGCAACAATAGCTGATTTTAATATCTAACATTCAACTGAAATAAAAGTGTGCTGATATTGGAACTAAAGTAACTTCTAGTGCTCCAAATCCACCTGCCAGAACTGCCTACTTACAGAGCGCAAATCAGAGGTTCCAAAAAAAAAAAGCACAACAACAACAAAGCACGAGAAAATGATAGATATTATTTGTGTCCTCAAGATGGAGTGCTAAAATTTAACATCTATTGGTGGCAACTTAAACCAGGGGGGAGTAATATTACCTGATAAAACCAAGAACTCTATCGTTACCGATCGAAAGCTAGCAATAATTTGAAATTATGACACTTACACAACCACAAACATTATTATTTTCTCGGAGACTAAACAAAACTTATGATGAATGATACTCCTATCCATATAAAATCAAACTCTGTAATCTCTCTATCTGTCTCCGTCCTCCATTTTATTGTATCAATTCTTTGAAGCTTCATTTGGATAGATGGATTTAAAGTTTAGTTTCAAATCCGTAATAATTAATACAATGAGCTTGTTTGGATACAATGTATTTCAAATCCTTCCGCTCATATTTTGAGCCATTAAGGTGGATTTCAAATCAACTTTATATGGAATCATTTGAAATCATTCTCTCAATATCAAATCCTCCCATCCAAATGCAACCTAACATTTCTTACACAATAAAACTTTCATATCTATATCATTATGTCTGATTTAAATATAAATCAAATTAGAAAAGTATTACATTCCCAAAATGACCAAGTAATGAGGTCAACAACACCAAATCAATACTCCATTCGAGAGGTGAAGTGAAATTAAAACTTATGCACAAAAACTTGAGAACAGAAAGTGAAAAGTGTGGACCTCAGCAACAGGAGTGAACCAGCGAAGACGGAACCTGGGGACCGAGCCGATCGTTGACTCAGCCGAATCGGTGAGCCGATTCAAATAGCAAGTTTCGGATAAATTGAACTCACGCGCCACCGCTTGCAGCCAATCCTCATCCCTCTCCTCCTCCAGCAGGCACACCGCGGCCGGGTTCCCTTGAATGCCGAATCAGTAAATGCATCAACCTGTTTCAACAAATGTTACACCTCTTTATATAATCAGAAGATTTTTGTAACTCTGTGTGTGTAGATGAGCAGCAGAAATGAAGAAAGATTCATTTACCACGCAATATCTGACGGGTTTATTGGCCATGGCGAACTGTGGGAATAAATTAGCAACAATTGCAAGACTGCGAGTAAAGGCTTCCTCAAATTCCGCAAGACTCGAGTTGAAATAAAAATACGGATAATTACAAAAACACCCCTGAGGTTATTTACAAAAAAAAAACAGAATTTTTAAAATTGCAAAAAAAAAAAAAAAAAAAACTTGAGGTTTGATTGCAGGGGTGGCAATTCGGATCGTCGGATCGGGTTCGTGTTTCCTTTCATAATGATTTGATTATGATTAAATACAATATTAATTAAAATACAATTATATTTACGTTTTGATAAATTGATAACATGATTAGATCCGTGTC
Organism: Rehmannia glutinosa; assembly: GCA_016081115.2. NCBI lineage: Eukaryota > Viridiplantae > Streptophyta > Magnoliopsida > Lamiales > Orobanchaceae > Rehmannia > Rehmannia glutinosa. Next base: position 427,709 of record JABTTQ020000147.1, read on the forward strand.
ACTTCGGTTTGAGGTTCCTCTCACTAACTTTGAGTTGGGTTGAGTGTTGGATTTCAGCTTACATTTCTCCCTTCATAAGCAAAATATATTTCAAAAACCCCTAATATTTCTAGATTATACATTTGACCCCCTTAAATTTAAAATATGATCAAACTTGAGGAACTTGTAATATCCCAAACTTCAGAGGTTCTTTTGTAATTATCCATAAAAATAATTACGCTAAGCAAAAAACATAGTTATTACTTTTAGTCACACTCATTTATTAATTATCTAACTTTTTTTTCATTGGGGAGAGGTAATATACTAGGAGCATCATGGCTTTTTTTTGGAGAAAAACTTCAATTATCATTGTCACTTAACTATGTTTTAGTTATAAGAATATTTGTTTCAAAAATAATAAAAATTAAATAAATAAATAAATAAAAATAATAGTCCATCGGATTTTTGGTCTTTTTCTCCATAACAAAAATATTTTTAAGCGATGTTTTTAACTATTTTTATTTCAAATGCCATTTTACTCTTTTTTATTATTTTTGTGCATAACTCGATACCAAATTATGTCGCATCAATTTTTGAAAATAACCAAGTACCTCATCACATAATGAAGGTTTATAAATCAGGTTTTTTTTGTCAAAAGGCTTGTATGGATGTATTTCCAACTCCAATTTCAGGTTTAGTGTTGAAAAATAAATTTTCAAACTTTATTGATTTTCGTATCTAAATTAAGAATATGTTTGGTTTGTTATCGGATTTACGTTTGAAAATGATAATATGTTTTGTTATAGTTTTTTCAAATGTATTTTCACACAGTTTTGCATTGATTATAGTGTATTTTCCATAGATTTGCGTGATTTGAGTGAAAAGTTGTTTGGTTGTGTTTTCAAAATAATATTCCATAAAAGTGAAAATTGTAAATGACTTCATTTCTACTTAAAACTTTCTAAACAAATATAAATCCATTTAGGAATAGTTGGAAAGTGAAAAAGCTGGTCTTGAAAACCAACCAAACAAGGCCGTGTTTTAGTAGCCCATGAGGTATTTTATAGATCTTTCAAGACTTCTTGTTTGTTTATAGCAAAAGGGATTAAAAAATCATAATAATAATACAGAATAAAGAAATTTTTCATAGTTTACAACCAACTATTTCACAGATACAGCATAAAAGAAAAAAAAGTCACTTCAAATTTAGACCAAAGGAAGCCTTCCATTACAGAAACAGCTTTTCCCTAATCAACACTCTTTGATTCTTCTCATCCAGATGCACATTAATCACCCCACTCCTTGTTGATGCCTAATTCAAACCAAATACTATTGAGCAAGTCTCTTGTGAGACGGTCTCACGGATCTCATCCGTGGGTGAGACGGACCTCCCTAAGGGCTCCGTCTTGAGAACATGAACCATGAAAATAAATTTAAAAATAATAATGAACCATGAAGAAACAAAAATAAACCCTAAAAACATGAACCATGAAGAATACACCGAAAAACAAAAATAAACCCAAAAATAAAACATAAACCCTAAAAAAACTAAAAATCCTAAAAACACAAATCAATTAAAAATAAACCCATGAAACAAAATAAACTCTAAAAAACAAATATAAACCCTAAGAAAAATAAAATCTGAAAAAAAAAAAAACCTTTAAAACTTTGTGTAAGGGCTCCGTCTCACGGATTTAGATCCGTGAGACCGTCTCTCACGCAAGTTTTTGCCAATACTATTAGCTAGATAAACAAAATATTTAGTTTTAATAATTCAAATTTTAATAAAATATACGCAACAAATATCAAGCCAATCGAGCTCAATCAGTATGTCCGGTTTGATTAAAACTCGTTCAAACTCAATTCTTTTTAATAATCAAATCAAATTTAAACATAATTTTTGAAGCATTTGAATAATGAACCGTTTAACTCGCTCAATTCATTTAGACCTAAGTATATAGCGTGGGATGCCACACCGCGACGACACACAATCCCGGGTCGAATAGGGGCATCATACCTGATATGAAACCAAGTCCTTTTTCCCAAGCCTTTGGGACCAGTATGGTGCTAAGGCACAATGAGTGCTTCCACATACATGATCCTGAAAGTCAAGAATGATGAAACATATGATCAAAAATGGTCAAATTCTACATAATTATTCCAAGAATGTGTATAAATATTCAACAAGTCCGAATCTTCTATTCTCAGTGTTATGCACGTTTCAGGTGCTTGTTACATATACAATAATGACATCAATAAGATATACATAGCACTAGATTTGTCAAAACTAGCCTGATCGATGGAAAAGGCCTGACCAGGCCGCAATTTCATTGAAGCGAAATGGACTGGTCGACCCACTTTTTGCCTGAAAAGCGGCCCAATCCAGTCAGCTCAATTGGCCCAATGCATGCATTTTTCACTTGGCCCAATGCTAGGTAGGGCTGCCCTGGCTTGACAACTCTAATTAGAGTTGTTAAAACATTTGACCGATGAAAAGGCCGTACTTGGCCGTAATTTCATTGGACCGAAATCCACTGGGCCCAACCCACTTTGCATGAAAAGTCGGCCCAGTCCAGTCAGCTCGATCAGCCCGATGCATGCATTTTCTAAACATGGACCAATACTGGGCTCCAGTGCGTCATCCCAATGAAATTTCTGAGTCGACTCAATTTTTCTCTTTGGCCCTCGTAAGACCAACACCTGTCGGTCCATTTGATGACTCTCACGTGCGTCGCATTCACATGATTAATTATTTAAACACCTTATGAAATAGAAGATCCGATATGAGAATCACCATTCACCACCATGATCATTTTACCTCATCGGCTCCCAAATTCGGGCAAAAGAACCGTAAATAGAAATCAAAGTCGGATTCAGGCGGAGCAAGTCCGGTGATAATGATCCCTCTAGTAGGATACTTTCGGATCGCATCGAACGTGGCTCCACTTCTTTAACAGCTTCTCCAGATGGAAGAACAACCTGGTCAAAAAAACAAAACCTGGAAAATAAATCTACGGGCTAATTACAAAAAAACCCAGAGGTTTTTTTAAAATTGCAAGAAAACCTCGAGATTTGCTTTTGCTTACATTTCCTCTTTCATATGCAAAATATTTCAAAAATGTCCCAGATATTTCTAGAAATATTCAGATTACTCCCTTAATTTTTAAGACATAATCAAACACGAGGGGGCTTTTGTAATTCTGAAACATCTCCGGGTTTTTCTGTAATTAGCCCAAACATTAGGGGTCTTTTGTAATTGTCCCATAAATCTGCACTTCAAAATCAAATGATATTTGACAAGGAAAAACAAATAGAAAGAAGAAGATTTACGGACAAAGAGGTAGTTTTCCAGGGTTGTTTTCTTGATTTCAGGACAGGGCACCATTGAACAAGATTTTTGAAACTGTTGGGATCTCAGAAACATCGTATTCCACCAATGGCAGCACTGGAAAGTTCAGTTCAGTGGAGAATGATCCTGGAATTGGGGCCTCTGGGATTCTCCTAGCGATTAGAATCCCGACAGGGATGATAACTCCACCGTGTTACAGTTGGGCAAAATGTGTGCTAAAGGAAATGGGATGCTGCTAAAGTTGCATGCCCACAGAGTGGAATCTGCAAATCACCAAGATATATACTCAGTTTTTATGGTATCCAGTGTCGTCTTGTAGCTAATTAAGGAGCGATTGCATTCTATAAAAAGTGATTTTAGCTTCTGGATAGATAAAATAGTTGTGTTTTTCTTGCATCTGAGAATCTTTTTTTTTTAGAGTTATGCAAACAATCCGTATATCTTGAAAAATTCGATTATGAATGGGCAATGTCTTTTCACTTAGAAACTGAGAATCACTTTTTTTTTGGTACAGAGTTTAAAAACTCCCCTCTACCCCACGTCCATCAAGCATTACAATCAATAAATCCAGAGAAAAACGTAAATAGGAGATTTCAAATTTTTTAAAATTGATATAATCACAATGCACAAGTACCACTTAAAAATACAATTATTTTTGTCATAAATATTTCTTTCACATTTATTTTCATTTATCAAATTATCCTCGTTTGAGATTTTTGATAAGGCTAGATTGGTCTAATAATCAGCTGAGTTCCCTTGTTTTGGAATATGGAGTGTGACCCGAACAGATTTTCTATTCATTTTTGTATTTCACATTTTCAACTAGCATTTAGCGATTTCACGTTGGATGGTGGATATGTCAATAAAATAATTATGGTGTTGATTTTTAGATATTGATACATGTCGGTCAATCACATCAAACATCCGATGGAGTGGAATACGTGGCGGAGGAGGGGGCCAACCGGGCCTCGCCCCCTCTTAAATTTTCTTTTGCTTTACTAGGTAATTTTTTTAAAAAAGTTAGTTATTATTTATGTGTATTTTTAAAAAAAAAAATTGGAACCCACGTGTCAACAGCCCGTAATAATTTCTTAGCTACACCTGGAACATGAAGTGAACCAGAAATCGATTCAACCACCCATGACAATTTACCAGCCTGAGTATTAAATATTAATTATTATGTTGTTCCGTTGCAAATTAGAGCAAATGTGATTTCTCATTATGCCCTTAAATTGAATGGGTATTTTGGTCATTACAATCTTTATCACACTCAATCACAAATCCTAACAAATTAGTAGCATCTGATTAAAAATATTTATATAACACAATCCAAGTATCCAACATCTCAAACACATTATTATTTTCAAAAAGTTTTAAAGATGAACAACGCAATCATATCCAAATTCAATTTATCTTAATCCCATCGCAAACGAGGCTCATATATTTTATTTTTTGCAATTAAGTTAAATTTCAAGGGTAGTTTTGTAATTATTTTTTTAAAAAAAAAAAAAGATTCATGTTTTTTTAAAAAAAAATAGAGAGGGGAAAACCAACAAGGAAACAAACTAGATTCACCTCATCACCATCACGAGTGAACCACCGAAGATGAAACTTAGGGTTTGCGGCGGCGGCGGCTCCATTAGCCGACTGATCATCAGAAGCAAAATCATCGGCTTTCGACTCAGTCAAAAGCTAGTCGCGGCTTGATTGAACTCGCGAGCCACGTTTGTAGCCACACCACATCTTTCTCCTCTTCCAGCAGACAAACTGCAGATGGGTTCCCCTTGAACGCCGTCTCTGTAAACGTGTCAATCTGTTTTCATAATTAATGGACCGAATTTTGAAATTCACATATGTGAAAATTTGAAGAGAAATAAAAAGAAAGAAAAATTAGCGTACCAAACAGTACTTTACTAGCTTTCTCGCCATAATCCGTGTGAAAGCGCTGAATGAAAGGATATAAATTATAATGTGTGAACTAATGTTCATCGTCATAATTCATAATTACCATTGTGATTTCGGGTGTAACGACCCGAATTGAGTCGAACTAGTATTAATCGAACTTGTTTGAATTTTTTATCAAGTTTCAAAAATTGTGTTTGAATTTGGTTTGATTATTAGTCGAATCGAGCTTTAAGTCAAGCTAAACAGAATCGATGTCGAGTAATTTGATACCTTTACACATATTTCATTATTTTATTACTAATTGAATCGATGTTGAGTTCATTTTTACATATTATCCAACGGAAAAATAAGTTCAAATTTGGTTCATTATTTTGTCGAGCTTAAGCGAGCCTTTTAACTATAAATACCGATATCGTGTCATGCCTTAGTTTTGTTTGTTTACGTGGACATCACTAAAACGTAGTGAGTTGTTTTAATTTAAGTTATCACGCGCAAAAAGCATTCTCCGGCCTATTACGGATGGATTGAACCTACTGGCGTCAGGTACCAGCAAAGCGTAGATTACATTCGTGTGAAGGCATTTGGGGGCTGGGAGTATTAAAATAGGTATTTTGGTCATTTCACTTTTTAATTATAAAATAAATTTAAAAATAGAAAATAGAAAAAAAAACTTCAATTATATTGCATTCTTCTTTCTCTTTTTTATTTGATCTTAATCTTGAAAAATATGAGTCTGGAGTCATTTTATCCATTTTTTAAAAATTTTGTACATTTTTAAGATCCGTCATAAACTTTAACTTGATTTTTCATTATTCTCTTATGTCTCTATTTGTCTCTTTTAGTATATTAATGTAATTGTATTTTATTTAATTATTTTTTTAATATTAGATGTGATTGAATTAATATAATAACTTAATCAAACTTTCTACTTATTTTTAAATTTGATGTATTATTTTTTATTTTTTACATGTGGTAATGGACAAATTGTCCACTTATGTTTTTGTAAAAATGAAAAATAGTCATATTCTTTGAAAACATATTTTTTAGCCATTTTTGATACCGGTCGAATCCCTTCATATTCTTTAGATGGGATCTTGTAGATTTTATATTTTTAAAATTGATGTGGTACATTTTTAGAAGTCAGTGGATGTTTGGTCCTAGAAATGAAAAAGGCAAATGTAAATTTAAATATGGCTAAAGAAAATATGGTTAAAACTATTTATATTATGGAGAAAATGGCCAAAAATCAAACTCTTTTTATATTAATATTAGTTAGGTACCTCAAATTCTGGTTTAGATCACTTTGATTACATTAGCCATGTTTTTACAGTTGAGATACGCTTTGGTTGTAGCTCCCCACTTTAGTGGATAGATGTTCATGTTGCTCTCTTTTTGTGGATAGATTCTAATTCATGGCGTGTGCCTATAGGAAAATCTAACAATACAACAAATATAAGAGCAAGTCTCTTGTGGATTGATCTCGCTGGATCTAACTCCAGTGAGACGGGCCTCAAGAAGGCCCATCTTGAGAACATGAACCAGCGAAAATAAATTTAAAAATAATAATGAACCATGAAGAAACAAAAATAAACCTAAAAACATTAACCATGAAGAATAAACCGAAAAACAAAAATAAACCCAAAACTAAAAAAATAAACCTAAAACTAAAATCCTAAAACCCAAATCAATTAAAAATAAACCCAGAAACAAAATAAACCTAAAAACAAATATAAACCCTAAGAAAAATAAAATCTAAAAAAACCTTTAAAACTCACAAAAGCTACAAATCTCTCACTGGATCTCATCCCAGTGAGGCCGTCTACGCATGATTTTTGCCCAAATATAATAACAAATATATTTTGTTGGCATCAAAAGATTTGTCAGAGTTGCGGGCTTAGCGGCATAGATTAGCGTTTTTCGATAATCTGGGACCTTAAACTTAATTCACGGAAATAACATCTTTATTAATAACCAATCAAGATTAATTTAAACTTAGTTGATTGTAATTAATATCGACTACCAAGCTGCACAAAACCGCTGGAATGGACTATTATTATTTCTCAAATTCCTCTTTTTTGCCACATATATGAGTTAATTACAAAAAATATACTCTGAAGTTTAGCATAATTACAAGAAATCTAATTATCTTTTAAAATTACAAATAGTGCACTATATTTGTGTTTCCTCAAGGTGGATGGGATCTACTATTCCCTGAATCGTTTCGTATTCTATTTCCACCATAAAAATATCATATTAAAAACTCACAAATTAGGTTTAATTTATGCTTCAAACTTAATACGTAACTTTTATAGATAAGTGGAATAAAGATGAAATATCCATTTGGAAAAAGAATCGTTCCGGCTCAAGAAAGGGTATTTGTTAGGTAAATAGAAACTTGAGGGGATATTTGTAAGGGATAATTATGATGTAAATTATAAGATAGCCCTCGCCTAGCTTCGAGTTGACCATTTTGACCTCGCCTCGCGAAATACCAAAAATACCCCGGGATCCGCGCCTTTTTATATAGGTCCCGAGCCGACCAAAAACATTCCGGCCGCCCAACAGCCACGCACCGTCGATCGGGCACCACGCGTACGTCTGATCCGCCTTTACCCGGTGAACAATACTATAAATACGGCAGACGGAAATCAAAGTAAAATGTAACTTGTCTAAATTACATTTCTTAAACTTTTGGCACTCAACCACCGATTCCCGAGCTTAGGCATCGGAGGGCCTTAGGTAGGAGCCATCGTGGCTTAACGTATGCCTGTTTCAGTCTCAACAAAAGTACCTCGCATAGCTTTTTGGGGATCCTTGCCAAGGTCGACCGTGGAGCAGCGACTTCACCTCGCTTTTGTGGGTCCTAGGTCGGTCATCCGATTTACCTTCCTAAATCAAATTTACAAAAACCCTAAGGTTGGAATAGTTAAAAAATCCAGAAATTTTGAAAATTGCAAAAAAAGAAAAACTTAAGGTTTGATTCTACTTACAAGTTACATCTTCCCCTTTCTAAGCAAAAACTATTTCAAAACCCTCTGATACTTATGATTACCCCCTTAAATTTAAGACAAAATCAAACTTGAGGGAAGCTTTTTGTAATTTTGAAACATCTTTAATTTTTGTAATTAGCCCAAACCTTAGGGGTGTTTTTGTAATTATCCTGAATTTTGAAAATAACTAGAGCTTTTGTATAGGCTTGTGGTTAAACCTCAAGGGTAGTTTTTCATAATTATCCTAAATATATGCAAATTGAGAAGAAGGCAAATCCAACAACATATAAATATGTCCATGAACATTACCTGAAATATAAATTACAATGAAATCCTTATTGATCCTGAAATGCCCAAACCACAAAAGCCACCTATATTTGCCTATGAAGAAATGAGGCATTTCTACACAACCAACCTATCTAGCTTTGGGTCAGTAAGCAATTATTACAACAATGGTTAATAACAACATTGCCAAATCTTTACTTGCAATAAAATTAACCAAAGATAATGCACAGGTTGGTTTTATAGTACAATTTCACAGAAACATGAAGAAAATGAATCACCAGAACCCTTCTTTTGCCATTTTCAGAAAGTCGCAAAGCGTGATGTTTGGGATTTCCAGAACCCGTCTGCTTCTTCTTCCTTATCCTCGTCATCTTCAGGGATTTGCACTTCTGATTGGTTGGCCGTGGCGAGACCAGATTATAGAACTGTTGAAGGGCAATTATGTCAAACATTTGAAAAAATCTGAAGCCATGCCCTCATCCCACATTTTTGGTTCCTATGGGTTCAAAAATTTATATACAGTTTTCGCCTTCATTATTACACAACTTCCGATGTATTGCGTTCTATTTTGTCTGATTCAAGACAATTTGTCAAAATATTATACTTGAGGTTCTTTTTGAACCTTGGTTGTCACTGGAAACCATTCAACACATTTAAAATGGGGCGAACTACAAAAATTACCCCTGAAGTTTAGCCTAATTATAAAAAACTACGATTATCTTTCAAAATTACAAATAACCCCTTACATTACTACAAAAACACCCCCTTAGATATGTATTTACTTAACAAATACCCCCTCATGAAGGTGTAGTTTGCAAAATAGAAACAAATGTCAATGGGGTATTTGTAATTTTGAAAAATAGTTGGGTTTTTTCCGTCAATTAAACTGTTGAACAGGGTATTTTGTAATTAACCTTACAATGATACTGGAAGATATACCTCAAAACACCATGTAGTAGTAGACGATGGAAAGGATCTTGAACATGGAGCACTAGGACATCTCTGTCCCCGGCCTTGACAAACAGCGTACACATTCTGAAAGGAATTATTTCGACAGTTGCCAGGGTAAAGGTCAGAAATCAGAAGCCAGAAAAAGAAGAAATCATAAAATGAGAGGAAGCCCCAGTAAGGAAGGTTGGGCTCGGTCATTGGCTTTAGGGAGCATAGAAAAATGAGATTTAAGTATGAAAGAATTGACAGCATTTTGCTAATACAAGAGTATAACTTACTCGGGCCAAAACACAAAATTCTTCAACGAAAAGCGACTTGTCATTACAATGTGGCAAAACTTCAAGTTAATAAATTCTGTTAAACTATGGTTAAAAGCTTTGCTAGGTTTCTAGAAAAAGTTTAATGTGAAAATAAGTCTATTCTACTGTTTGCAATTATTTAAGTGTAATACAAACAATCATCCCCATTTATGTTCCCAAAACCTAAAAATTATTTCCGTATACATTTGAGGTCACATTATGATATAGATTCGACACAATATCAGAACTGTAACCCACAACTACAATAATTTAGCGGGAAAACACTCAACCGCCGTTTCATGGGTAAGCCATAGTTCAATTGTCCTCTCATATGGAAAATACTCCCGAAAATACACATATATAAACAAATAAAAGTTTATTCTTCTCAGGAAATTAACAAATTCTCAACATTTGAGTAGCGGTTAAAGGAGATGCAGAAATATTACATTTTCATCAACAAATCTCAAGTACCTCATATCCATTGACCAAGTCTGAAAGATAACAAACGGCAATGTGCCTCTCTAGTTCTACTATCTACTCGGTGCCAAGCAGTCAGCACCGCGACTTTGTCAGCATCCAGATTCTCTCTTCGCTTTGAAGATGCGCTTTCAAGGGATTCCATGATAGATGCCTACGGAAAGGGGAATTAAAAGGTTTAGAGCATGTCGAGAATAAAAATTACGTGCTGAAAGCAAGCGATACTGAAAGCAATACAGATGTCACAAAGAGCAGTTTGAGATGTTTTCTTGACAATATGTTAATAAACAAAACAAAAAAAAAGATCAGTATGAGGTATAAAAATCGGTATGGTTTTGATCCAGGAATTGTGTTGAGCATAAATGATCAATATTTTTGTAATGACTTTATGTCCCTTTCTAAAAATAATAATAAAGGGATAATAAGTACCAAAAACCTGAGGCTCAGGCTAATTACAAAAAAAAAAAACTCAGAGCTTTTGAAAATTGCAAAAAAATAAAAAATTGAGGTTTGATTTCATAAAAACATTTCAAAAACCCCATGACATTTATAAAAATAGTACAGATTTACCACCTTAAATTTAACACAAAATCAAACCTGAGGGCTTTTTGTAATTTGAAACATCTTTGGATTTTTGTAATTATCCCCAAACCTCAGGGGTGTTTTTGTAACTATCCCTACAATAGAACCAAAAGAGAGAACCTCCTTATCCATGTCTATATTTCTGAATCCAATTATCACTCCCCATTTGTCATGCAAAATGGTGAAGGAGGCACATCATCACCTGCAAAAATCACGGTTATATTGTCAGGCTAACTTGTATACACCAAGCATCCGAGATGCTAGGATATTCAGTTGCCCACATTTCATGCGTAACCAGTCTACAAACCGTTCTTTTCCTTTTATTTTCTGTTTTTCCTTTTCCAGAAACAAACTTACCCCAAGGTGGTGGGCAAACAATCCTCTAATTTCCTCAGCATTCAAACGAGGAACAAGCTCCATCAACAACCGATCATTTTAACCATCGGCGCGAGATCTTGATTTGCTAACCTGCAGAAGATAGTTAGCTTCAGTCCACTATTTGAAGAACGTTACATCCAAAATGCATTTTTTGGAAGAAGCATCAAAACCCAGAATATCGGTTGCAATATTCGCAATGATCTTTCACTTCAAAATATTGCAGCCACCTCTAATATTACTAAAAACAATTATTCCCACTAAAGAGGTAGCAACAAGAAAATAATCAAGTTGATCTACATATTGTAGTCTCTATTAGTTCTACTCACTAACTTACAAAAATTACACAAAGAACAAAATAAACTTTAATCCAATCTAATGTATGTGATTCAGTGATTTAAAAAGTGTTTGCAAAAAACTTCAGTTTTTAGAAGAAGTGATTTATTGTAGCGAGAAATAGAAGTAGCTAATAATCGAGAAGTTGGTAGTATTTGCAAATGGAATAGAAAGTTGAGAATCGAGAAGTTAATTGTAAAAGTGCTTATTTTTGTAAAATTCAAACTAGAACGGAATCAGAAATCTAAAGCACCCATCTCCCTACTTTAAGATTTTAATAAAATGAAACGAGAGAGAGGAATCATAAACTAATTTTGTGTAAAATTTGCCACTTTGTCTTTTTGTGTGAATTTGTGGTGTTAACTAATTTTTAGACAATTAATTGACATAAACTTCACCACCGACCCACATAGTGGGATAAGGTGCGATTGATGATGATGATGATGATGAAGCGAGAATCATAAACTATCTCAACTCATCGCCGTCTCATCATATTTTCCAGGTGGAAAAACCTATGATGATGATGATGGTTTTGGAATTTCATCTCATTTCTCCTTCGTATGAAGTGCGTCAGGAAGGCATCCGGTAGTGAAAATCTTGCCACTTTGCTTTTCGTGAATTTGTGTTAATTGATTTCGGACAATTAATTGACACTATAAACTTCACACCACCAAACCACATAGTGGGATAAGGTACACTTGATGATGATGATGATGATGATGATGATGATGATGATGATGATGATGATGATGATGAAGAACCAGAATCAGAAACAGAAGTTGGCCTTTGTAAACACCATGAAACAATTTTTTAGCCAAAAGCTGAGAAGCACTTTTTTAGTAATTATAAACACTCCCTTAATCTCAGTTTTTATTTGACTGCTAAAAGCACCCTAGTGAGATTTAACCGTTTCAAAAACTGAACTTGTATAAACAAATCAAGATTGAGTCTTTTGCAAAAGAGTATTCACAAATGCCCAGCTCCCCAACATATAGAACAAAATAAAATAAATAAAATCGACATTAAAAATTACTCTTCCAGCCAGGCTCTCAAGAAACTCGATCTTTTTCTCAATTTCCATCCCCTGAGATTTCACATTTTCATCTGCAACCATATTTATAAAGGTCACCGCCTTTTTCCAATACAGAACAATAAATAAAATCAAATAAAAAACATTATTGGGCTGAGCAGAAGGCAAAAAAGGAAGGAAAAAAAAAACAGAAATGTACCAACAAGATTTTGCAGCTTAAACCTCTGATTAAACCAATAAATCAGAACAAAACATAACAAGAAACTACAGTATAAATCGAACCTTTTGGATTGTCAAAGAGGACGAATACATAAAAGATCTTGCTCCGTCTGCAAAATATCAGGGGTCGCCATGATTGCTTGTGGTTGATTTGGGTTAAGATTTGTTTTTATTTCTACTGTTTGAGTTCTTAGAAGAGGGGTTGAGAGATGTGGATGATGGAGATTTGATGATTTTTTTCGTAGGGTTTTGAAAGACGAAGACCAAACACGCAGTATAAGGTAAGAGAGACCAAGGAATATGCTTTATGGGTTTTTATGCTAACAAAATAGGTTCTTTTTTTTTACATATATTTTCTCTTTTCTGTGAGAGAGATTTGATGACGCCATTTATCCAATATTGGTGAAGTGTGGTGCACGTATTTGGAATATTGAATGTTTAATGTTATTTTGGTATCCATAATTAATCGGAATCTTGTAAAAATGGGGCATGTTAGACTAGCGATAAATTTTGACATTTACACGAAAGACGGGCTACCCAAAATAATACTAAAATAACGCCAAGCAAGATTAAATTTCATCGATTTGCATTCTTATCGTGTTAAACGAACATTCTCAGGTCGTGTTCAGCAAAATGTAAACACGATGTGCGATACCCATAATTTACACGCCACTCAGACACAGCTGATACGATAAATAATGCTATTTCGTATTCAGACTGCATTGGTCATATAACACTCATATCATATCGTAGATTTGACATATCGTGTCAAATCTGCTTTGGCCGATATGAAAATTTTCACGCTTCAGGTTCATGATTTTTGTGCATTATGGACAGTCCTTCTCGTATCATCATGATGACGCGCTTACGATTTGTCACTAGTTAAAACCTATTTTTAAGTCTCTGTTATTGGCGATAGAAGAATATTTACTCAATATTTAGAGTTGTGTATATAAACGTGCAAAAATGTTGGTCTAGTTTAGGCGCTCAGGATCCATTTGATTTGTCTACATTTTTGCTTACAATTATGTCCCCACCTAATCTACTCACCACCAGAACCTGCTTGTCCCGTCTAAATGTTGAATCCCAACTCACATCACCAATATAGTGTCACTTCACCGAACACTAATAAGCAAATTTGAAAACTACTTAATTTTAATAAAGCACCTCTTTGGCTCAAAGTGTTGATTGAAATAAAAGAGCGTTGTTTTTGTAAAATTACGTTTTATACTTAGTTTATTTAATAATTATACTTTATTTTATTTTTATGTAATGTTCGAATTTCATGAAAAAATTTGAGCGAAAATAAGGAAGCGAAGCTTTTTTCACGCCGCGTTTGATTTTGATTTATAAGGCCAAAATTTTATATATAAAAAAAAGTATGAATGATAAAAAAATCATTTTGTTGTAAAATAATTTCTTCTTTGCTTTTATGTAAGCTAATGTTGATAATATAAAATGAAAAACAAACTAGAGATATATTGATAATGGTACAAAGCTTACCGATAGAGTTGGAAAATCATGAATCAACCATTCTTCAAGATTATTCATCTTCTATACAAGCTTTTCTCCAACCACTACACATTATATTACATTGCATTAATTGGGTGTATATATATATTGTCAATATCTACCAACATTTAGTGGTGTAATCCACCTTTTATCTGTAATACATTTTTATATCAAGTGCAGTGTCAGCCAGTTCTTCTCAAAAAAAGATTTGATGTAGCGATGGCCCACGATAGTGCGAAATGATTTAGCTTGAAGCCGAAAAACTTGGAATTGTCTTATGTGTTTGAATCATATAGATTTTGAATTCTTTTGGACTCACATTGTTGTGTTGGTTGGGCGTCCCCAAAATGTGATACGCGTATCTTTAGTGGTAGTGTCAATCGGGTGAGAATAAATATTTCAATGAGAACAAATCAGAAACTTACCCATTTAACTAATGGGTGATGAACACTGCGATAAGTAAACCGCTTTGGAAGTCAGCCCAGTGAAATGGTGGAATAAGCATGTGTTTGTTGATATTTTCAAGCACTTAAGAATGAGACAAAGGTATTACATTTGAAAATATATGATCACTGTCCCCCAATCCACCCCTTTAAGCCCCTTTATAAATCTCCATTCTTTGAGTTAGTTATTATTGCTAAGATAAGGGAGGATTTATTGGCATCAAAAACCTTACAAATGGAGTTGTGATGGTGGAAGAAACCTTTAGCTATTTTCATAATCTTGTTAAGCGAAAAAGGCAAAGAGGCGAGGTTGGCTCTATGAGATAATGGCATTTCCTTACCTTTGACCAGGTTTACATAAATCTTAGCCAGTACCAATACTTTACTAAGGTCGTATCTGATAATCTTACACCTTATAAGTATGCATAACCTGTACCTCGGCCCCTACTTTCGTATTGAAAAGGATTCCATATATCTGCTCCGCCACGAGGAAGGTGAAGCATGTTGTGTTCTCAATCTGACCCTCATGCTTTCAATGGAGAGCCACAGTAGCGCAACCCGTTTTTATCAAACCTGTTTGGCGGATTGTCAAAAAAGATGTGGTACATTATTTTTCTCTGCGCTCGGCTGCCGTCTATCGCCTCCATTATCCACCATTCCGGTTATCATCGCCCGACGCGGTGAAGCAGAACTATCGATCAATATAATCATCTCTAACAAAATTTTCTAAAATGTTAGTGCCAAACTATCATTGTGTACCTTGTCTCTTGGGGCCCGGTGGTTTATCAAAAATGAGCCGCTGCGTGATGTCTGTTAGCGTAGCTTATTCACTGTGTCAGCGGAGGCACAGAAATCTTTGGTGCTGACTTGACATAGGTACAAAGGCATAATGATCGATAAATTTTCTATATTGGATGCTTCTGGGAATGGGTTTCACGACCGTTGGATTAGCAATTACAAAAATGCGTTGTAATTGTTGATTACTGCCTTGTCTTCCTCGATAGAGCATAACGCGGTTTCTTTTAAATCTAAAGAAAGGTTTAGGCAAAGTCCCTTGTCTCCGTCTCTCTCTTCATTCTTCAACATTTGAATTCCTCTCATCACAAAGGTGGATAGTCTTTTCAAATTACCCTAGGATGTATTATAATTCCAGGGTGGCATCTATCTCATTGCTCTATCTTTGATGTGTAGTGATATTTTCAATGATAGTCCATGCCTGCGAGGACTACTCATGCGTTTTCTTGATCTCTAATTGTATTATCTTGGGCGAGTTGTCGACAAACATAAGAGCTCTTTATTGATGACATCGGCCTTCGGTCTAGGGTACGAGAATTTACGATGCTACTCAGTTCAAAATCAAAAATTGCATTACCACAGGAAACACCTTTTGCAAAATCTCCTTTCCATAGCTTATTATTCTTCCCTCTCAATGTCCAAACGATCTACAAATTAAGGCTGAACGCATTCACATGGAAAGCTTATCTTGTCAAGAAATATACAGTTCCATGTTGACTGTACTGTTAGATTGTGATACCAGTTTGTTTGTTCATGGCTTGGAACCGTCGCTGGTTTTGCGGTGTACGCAATAGCCAAGAGAGGAACTCGTTTAGATGGCTTGGTTGATGCCTAGCCCGTTGAGCGATCTTGGAGTCTCTTCCTGCACCTGCATTCTGCTTTCTGTTCGACTCTGTGGTGGAGCTGGAAGATCCTCTCGAAAGTGGAAGGTCATACCACACTAAATGTCTTTGGTGGGATGCCTCTGTACCCTTTGTTTCTCCTATTTGATAGCTGGGATGGAAAAGGATTTTGTAAGACCAGGATCTGTAAACTGCTTGTTGTATGGATTATAGGGGATAGGAAAATAGTTATTGTATGACATTTGGTTTTGAAAAATTTTGGCTAATGTGCCATTCAATGTAGTAAAATGGTTTGAAAATGGCTAGCAATGATTTCTTGCAGTCTAATGATGCTTGGGATCTGGGGCTAGGTGTGGTTGGAGCAGATGGACTGCTAAACAGCACTACTCCTGTTCTGGACTCATAACAGTTCTGGAAATGGAAGCTGGTTCCAATGGTAAATTCTATATATCTCTTGCATATGCTCAATTTGCAATGTGCACGGCTGACACAACAATAGGATTTTGGTGAATGCTTGTGTTACACCTGCTTCTATTTTCTGTCTCGGCCCGGTTCTAAAATAAATATTAGTGCTAAATTGCCAAGCATTAGGATCTCTTGCATCCAAAATGTGTATCTTATTTGCCTCCCTGTGGTTAGTCTCACGAGACCTTGTCTTAGGAAGGAAACTCTTTGCTCATCCTGACTATTTACAATGCTCCAGGTTCGGAAGAGTGCGGATCTGTTTTGCTGCGCCGTTAAGATGCATAACTACTAACGGCACATAAATATGTTCTTTCGTTTGGAAAAACCGCTACACCACTTGCACATAAAGTCGCGTCTCATTCTTTTACCTTGCACAGTGTTATAGTATATCACGAAGAAATGAATCTACTACGTGCGTACAGGAATGCTTCATTCTCTAAATATTAAGATCATAAAGTATTTAAAAAATCACATTTTGTTGTTGTCAACTAAGTTGTTTCAGGTCTATAATTGGAAGAGATTTATTGATCTTAACACCGAGGCTGAATGAATTGAAGAAAAGCTTCAAGTCCAAAAAAACACCAATTAACATAAAAACACTCCTGCTCCATGGCTTATTTCGGCATAGATGAAAACCGTAAGAACTGACTTGGTGCATGAATTGGGAGATCATTAGAATCAAGATGGAAGCCTGCTCTGGTGTTTCGGGATACATCTCAAGATCGGGAGCCCATTCACATGCGAGAAAGTGTTGCTCTGGCTTTGTATAACACATCTTTCTTACACAGGCGTTCAGACAACATGGATTGAAGGCGATTCAAGTGGTGTTTGTAACATGATTAACTATGGCTTTCATGTGGTCTGCCTTAGATGTAACTTGGATGATTAGGCGTGATTATAATAAACCTTTAGGATTCTCATATTCATAGAGAGAAACAAGGTTGCGAAGTTACTGTACAACTTATTTAGTGAGTACTTTGGGGAGCACAGAATGTCACATACCTCTCTCTACTCGAATTGCAGAAAGGTATTACTGATTAGTCAATTAAATTCCCTCGTTTAGGATTAGTGAGGATAATTGATTTTCATTTGTAATGGTTGCCACACTCTCATGTAACATTTCCTTTATATCAAACCAGGTTGGGGATGTGACCTCGATCCCCACGTCCATCGGGATGTTTGTAAAAAAGAAAAATATGAACTTTTCAATAAATAATTTAAAAAAAAATAAGCCCCTAACTGATAGTTTTTGGAGAAGCAACATTTAAGCGTCCGATTAAGTTAAGCATGAAACAACTATTATTATTAATATGATTATTGCATTAACATTATTCACGATTGATATTTTCTTGCTTGAAAATGAAGAATTAGTTTTACATTTCAAAGTCAATTTGCAAATTAGGTTCATGTCGTTTTCATTTAGAATATGAGTTGATCATATTAGATGTAGTTATGATTAGGTCATTTCGATCATCCAGGGTAAAAAAAAATCGGACCGATGCAATTTTAGGGCAAAGATGGTGTTTTTTTAATCGATACATTGGTCCCGAAAATTGGCACGAGTCAGGTCAGCTCAAATTTTTTGATGTATTTATTAAATTGAAGCAGTTGTTTCAAATTATAGTCAGATCATTGTTAGTATGATTAATGTTTTTCTTTTTGAGTCAAATCTTGGACTAAACCATTTAACCATACAGTCGATATATGACCTCAAACCAAATACCATCAAGGATAGAGTAAAGTAACAGTGGATTTAAAAGTTGCTCTCATAATATATCACATATTTAAATTCTTGAACTCACATTTAAATCATTTTTCAAAAATTATTATGATATTTCATTCTTGAATTTAAAAATATTTCTCCCCCAAATTCAATTTCATTTTACAAACGCAAAACTTACATGTTAAATCAATTAAAGTACACTTGATTTAGGGTTTGATATTAAGCTAATTACATGATGAAGAGGTAATATTGACCATTCACCAATCCACCACATAATCTTTTCTACTATGGGCGTAGCCCTCAAACTGGCCACACGCATATAACATGCCTCACCGCCATTTTAGTCATGACACCACTCGCTCGCCTCTTTCCCTTTCAGTTCTCATTTCTCTCCATCTTCCAGCATCTCATCTGTTAAATAAAATCCTGGGGTAAGCCTGTAAAAGAATTTCTCACATTTTATTTATTTATTTATGTAATTTTTTTCACAAATCATGCAGCTTTGATTCCTCAGACGTTTCATTTTCTCCTGAGCTACGCATTAGTGTATATTTTTGTAGAGCTATAGTAGATGAGATTTTGGGAGTCTGATTGTATTTTGTGTTTTGTTTTTCACTGCGTTTCCTGAATGAATACATAAATTGCTTTCGTATTTTCGCGACAAGTTGTTTGTGTTGGTAGGATTCTCGAACATGGTTTATCCATTGTACGCATGTAGGTGCTAATTTAGGCGTTTCTGGTGATTCAGGCATGTAGGTTGAACAGGATCGCCGAGTCTGAATCATGACGATTTGTGTTTCCTAAGAATGTTAATGAATCAATACATCTATTTTGCAGTATTTCGCGAGTTATTATCACCGTTCGTGGCTATTGATTTGATTTTCATTTCAATTTCCTAAAGCAATGTTAGTTGTCGTGCAATTTTTGCTCGAAAACGGTTAAATGTTAACGGGAATAGTTCATGTTTTTGCTCACATAACCTTCTGTGCAAACAACAGAGTACTCATTTGTGGTTGAAGCTATTCCAATTATCCAATCTGGTTTGTAATTGGTCCTTAGAAATTTTAATTGACATGAATAAACATTGATGTCATTTTATTGCATTTGACAAGTTATTATCATGGCGATTTCCGGGCGTGGTAACATGGAAGATGTCGAATCGCGAAAATAGTTTGCAGTTTTCACCACTGGCTATTAATTGGATATAAAGAAATGTATAGTTTTATAAATTGGCGGTCGCATAAACAGTACATGAGCACTGGGAGAAGTAATGGGATTCATCAGGAAGCTGTTTCAGTTCCCAATGGATGCATTACCAGCAAACTGCCTCAAAACTATGTTGAGAGTTTTTCTTGCTGAGAGAGAGTACCTGAAGTCCAGAAACAAATGTCTTATATTTCCCACACAGATGCCAAGTATGGGACTAGCAGATCCTTCTCAGTTGGTAGCCGACGGAACCATTTATACATAATTCTCCAAATGCTAAATGAGGAATTGGTTCCTTGTGAATTAAAATTAATGTTAGAAATCTTAGTTAATTTTCAATGGTTCTTTATTGCCTTGCATTCCATATTAATAGATGTTAAAGTAAATCATACAGTATGTAATTTATATTACTTTCCTTCTATAGGAAGAAAGACATATGAAGGCCACGCATGTCGGAGAGTACATTACCGCACCACGGGCTTGGAACGTCAATTTGGTGCAAGGTCAGTTCCTATCTCAGTTTTCTATCCTAAAATAATAATGCTGCTAATAATGTAATAATGGCAATGCGTGAC